>OVBL01000289.1:0-471513 GCA_900406555.1 Pseudoturritis turrita | reverse complement strand
TGGGCTCGTCTCCATGACTGCAGGCGTTGGTGTAACTGTTGCTCCAGATCCATCGATTCCCGTGTCCTGTGGGTTGTTGGTTCGTCCGTCGCTAGTCATCTTCTTTGAATCGTTCGTGCGGTGGTTCCTTGGAGTAAGAAAGTTTCTTGCCCCTTCCTTCTAGCGCCAAATTGTGGGAGTATAAATCCACGCCAACTGAATTCATTATGTCTTTTAGCGAGATCCGAAAATTCTGAGTAAGAACCACCAAAACACACAAACGAAGATCCAAAGATGGTGTTTTTATTAAGCTGTTTAGAAAGCTTTTTCGTATAAGAGCAAAAGTACAACGTTCTCCTAGGTAAATTGTCGGATCCCCTTTTCTTAGGGTTTACATGAGTATAAATACTAAGTTAAGTCGGCTAAGTTAATGTCTAAAGAGATAAGGAAGATTTTCTAATTCTTCGGGATTTCCTTTTAACAAAGCCTATCATCGTCATGGGCTTCGATTCATGGGCTGCCTTTATCATCTCTTTTGTGGGCTCGAATTCGTGGGCTCGTTGTCTTGGCCAAATCTCTCACCATGGTTCATGGCTCGGGTGGAATACTATTGGTCGTGACCCCCCGATCCGTCTGTCGTACCATGGATCGGGGTACACGACCCAGCTTCTTCACCGTGGGTCGTGACCCTCGATCCGTCTGTTGTGTCATGGATCGGGGTACACGACCCAACTCACCTTGTCGTGGTTCGGGGTACATGACCCAACCTTCCTTTCACGGATCGGGGTACATGACCCAACCTTCATGGTTGGGGGGACCCGATCCACCTGCTTCGTCACGGATCGGGGTACATGACCCAACCTTCCTCTCGCGGATTGGGGTACCGATCCACCTGCTTTGTCACAGATCGGGGTACACGACCCAACCTTTCACGGTTAGGGGGACCCGATCCACCTGCTTCACGGTTAGGGGACCCGATCCACCTGCTTCACGGATAGGGGGACCCGATCCACCTGCTTCACGGTTAGGGGGACCCGATCCACCTGCTTCATGGTTAGGGGGACCCGATCCACCTGCTTCACGGTTAGGGGACCCGATCCACCTGCTTCACGGTTAGGGGACCCGATCCACCTGCTTCATGGTTAGGGGGATCCGATCCACCTTCTTGATCACGGAGCGGGGTACATGACCCAACCTTCATGGTTGGGGGGACCCGATCCACCTGCTTCGTCACGGATCGGGGTACATGACCCAACCTTTCTCTCATGGATCGGGGTACCCGATCCACTTGCTTTGTCATGGATCGGGGTACATGACCCAACCTTCTTCTCACGGATCGGGGTACCCGATCCAACTGCTTTGTCACGGATCGGGGTCCCGATCCAACTCCTTCACGGTTACGGATCCCGATCCAACTGTTTCATGGTTAGGGAACCCGATCCGACTCCTCCTTCACGGCTAGGGGTCCCGATCTAACTCCATCACAGTTAGGGATCCCGATCCAACTTCTTCACGGTTAGGGATCCCGATCCAACTCCTTCACAGCTAGGGATCCCGATCCACAGTTAGGGATCCAGCTGCTAGTGCTTTTTCATACTTAGCCATTTTTCAATCGTTGATTCTCAAGAGGTGGAATCTGACCCCAACACCGTGCCGTAGTGAACTCTCCGTGCCAAAGTGGATTTGTATCACGGCCAACGCGAGCTCGTATCGTGCCTAAGTGGATTCGTATCATGGCCAACGCGAGCTCGTATCGTGCCTAAGTGGATTCGTATCACGGCCGAAGTGAGCTCGTATCGTGCCTACGTGGATTCGTATAGAAACAACTTAGGCCACGACTTCGGCCTTGTGCGATTCCCCGTATTTCCATACTTCGCCATTTTCCCATTGATCACAGTTGAGGGGGTTTTGACCCCAACAGCGAGAGAACCACTCCAGGGCTGCTCCTTTAAGATGTTCCACGAACAGGAGGCAAAAACTGGCGTCTCTCTCATTTTCGCTAAGATTGGCTCGTCCCATTGCGATGTGGAATGCCATTATGTGAGCTTTTGGGTTGGTTGTTCCTTCATAAAATGGGATTCGAATTTTTCCAGGGTTGGAGACTCTTGCCTTAGTTATCAGAGCTGTGAACGGCGTCTTCTGAGTTTCTTCCAATACACAGCCTATTTCAGGTGCCGAGCTAATTGCCTTGTGTACTTGTGACTTGAATGTCTTCACCTCGGCAGCAGCTCGGGCCATCGCCTCGCGAATCTCGTTTAGCTCCCTGTTCTGGTCCTGGTTTGTTGACCTTGGCGTCCTGGTCTGGTTGGCTCTTCGTAGCTCATCTTCGAAGTGTGCTTGTTGTGCCCAGTAAGCGTCTTTCTCCTCGTCCATTAAGTCCTCAGGCTGACTCACGTTCTCTCTTCTGGTTATTGGTGCTGAGGCAATATCTGTATCGGCTGGATATTCAATGGCTTGATTTTTGTCAGCTCTGGCCGAGCCATTTGGTTCTCCATTTTCATCGTCATTAGTGAATTGGACACGCCTATTAGTGGTTGTTCTGGGGCCCTGGTCAGCTCAGGTGGTTCATTAGCGATAGCTGACCTAACAGTTACCAGGGTGAGTTCATCAGGCCGAGGTAAAGGTGGCTGATCTCTTAGTGTCCTCGGTGCATTGCTTACCGTGTTTGGGGGAGTGGTCAAGTTGAGAGGCGTCGGGGTTGCTTCGAAGAGTTGCCTGTGGAATCTCCTCGCCGGTCTTATTCCCGGTACCAAGCTTCCGGTGAGGGGGCCTCGTATTTGTTGCTCCGCCATTAGCGCATGGATTTTCTCATGCAATGAGTTGTTTGCTTTTTCCTGCTCGTCCACCTTCTTCAGCATGGTGGCTTCATCTCGGCTAGGAATTTTGGAACGGTTTCAACGTTTCCCAGGGGAAGGTCTTCAGGGATCTCGGTTTCTCGGGGAAGGTTAGTGATTTGATCTATGTCGGTCATCTTGTCAGATCTTGATCGTGGCAATCTGAAGAGTCATAGAGTTTCTCTACTCCCCACAGACGGTGCCAAATTGTGGAGGTTTTGATTAAAAGAATGGGGGAACAAAAACTTCTAGGTGTCGATCGCAGAAAGAGAGATCCAAAGATGGTTTTTAATTGTTGATCTGAAAAGCTCTCGAATACAATATATGTTTTAGCGTAAAGTCTATTGCTCTTCCCAGTTGTCCATGTCTTCTTTCGAATGCCCGCTTCTCCTTTTATAGACTTCAGGTTAGACCGCCCTAGCGAGGATATCGGATTTTTTTCTTTTTCTCTTTGGACTTGTGTTTCCTTTTACGAAAGGGAATCATCTTTTCCTTTCTTCATTAGCCGACCTCGTTGAAAACATTGCCTTGGCCCACAAAGGTGACGCCTACCTCGGCCCAAAGATAACTTGTTTTGGCGCATGCCATTACTTGCCTTGGACTATGGTGATGCTTGCCTCGGCATGTGCTTTCGTATGCCTCGGTGTGTGTTGTCAATCGCCTCGACGCGTGCTCTTGTTTGCCTCGGCGCTTACTGTCAGCTGCCTTAGCATGCGCTTAGTTGCCTTTGCGTGTGCTGTCAATCACCTTGGCGCGTGCTCTTGTTTGCCTCGGCGCGTGCTGTCAGCTGCCTTGGCATGCACTTAGTTGCCTCGGCGTGTGCTGTCAATTGCCTCGGCGTGTGCTCTTGTTTACTTCGGCGCGTGCTGTCAGCTGCCTTGGCACGCGCTTAGTTGCCTCGGTGTGTGATGTCAATCACCTCGGCCCACCATGCTTGGTTATTTTTAACTGTTGATCTTGCCAAGGTTGAAATTGACCCTAACAACAAGCTCATAAATCCTTGGAAATAGGGGAAGCCTTAAGAGTTAAGAAATCTATTGGCGGTTGTTTTGATATCAATTCATGATTAAGATTCAAAGAAAAGGAAGTTGCATATGAGTATGGAACAAGGTGGAGAAACCTGTTTAATAAAAGGAGGTTAATAACTCTGAAATTTTTGGGTTATAGTTCAGATTTGGGAAAAAATTGTGTGAAGATTCAGCCTTAGTGGAAATGGCTTAGTTTTCTGGGAATCAAGAAGCTCGGGTTGTGGTGATCAATGTATGCTCACAATATTATGGGAATCAAGGCATATAAAGGTCATCATGATAGTGTTAGTTGATATGGTGTTTCAAGTGAAATGAAACAAGGCTGCAAGGTTGATTGTGTTTGTAGAATTTGTTTAAACAGACATAGAAAAAACAATAATGCATGTTTGAGTGTAAATCTAGAAAGTGTTTAAGTTATTGCTTCAAGGGGATCTTTGTGACAAGATGGTGGTAACAACGATACAACTGTTTGGTAGATTTGTGTAACACATGGTGATTATGTTGAGAATAAAACTTATTGTTGTCTAAAAAAAATTGAGGTAACAAGAATCTCTTATCTTAGGTTGAGTCAACAAGGTTACATGTGATTTTCAAAGAGAAGTTCTCGAAAACTATGGCTCTTTGTGAATCCATATAAGTTGTGGTTTGACAACATGTGTCTGAGGGTCATAAGTGATGGCATTGTGTGTATCAAGAAGAACTTGTGTGCAAAGATTCTGGTGGAGTGACTGATGTTAGAAAATCAAAGTTTAGTTGCAAGAGACAAGGAAGCCAATAGTAGTTAACAGTGTCGGCAGAGTTCAAGCATAATCATGGTTCAATTTGTAATAATATATAGACTTTCTTTCTGATAAGAAAGTGACGGGTGAGAGGGGATATTTTTGTCCCTTTTAATTTTCTTTCTTAATCATTAAATTTTGTAATTCAACATGTTACTTTCTATATTTTTATCACCAAATAAGTTCTATTTGAATGATTCAAACAAAATTGTTTCTATAATTTTAAGTGTTTATTTCCTTTGGTTTTATTTTATACTTTTTAAAAATAAAATTTAAAATTTGAACTTACACATAATTATATATATATATATATATATATATATATATATATATTTACAAGAGTGTCTTTGAGTAATGCTCATTGCCAAAGACACGCATTATTCAAGAATTGATGGCTTGGTTTTCTTCTTCTTTTCTTACTTACAAAACGCATTCTTGTACCTTTATATTTTTTTTTTTGAAGATATTAGTATATTTTCTAACTATACCTACTAATTTATTATACTTTTCTTTTGACGAAGATGTCTAATGATGGTGCTGTTACTATTTTACGGAATTTTTTTTTAGTTTACTATAGTTAAGTTATTTTTATTTCATCTATTTTATTATTAAATTTTTTAAAATATATTATTATTCTAGTTTTAAATTTATTTTATTTTTAATAATACATACTGCAACTTATACATTATAATAGTTACTATTCAATTGTATTGATGAAAATGCTAACTTACATTTTTACTACAAACTCACCACATAAATCTGCAGTTTCTACCACATATTTTTTTCTGTATATTACATCAAATTATAATATTTATTATAATTCAATTTTGATACCACATGCTACCAGTCGGACCCAATAAATGATATTTTTAGTGTTTAAAGGAGAGACGGTGTGTCAGATGAGAGAGTGAAGGAGAATCGATGATAAGAGACTGTGTTACGGAGAGAAAACGAGTAAGTGTAAGAGGAAAGAGTAGGGGTGGAATTATTATCCGGGATCCGATATCCGATCCGTTATCCGTTCCTATCCGCTCCGGAAATATGGATATCAGGGACGTCCGGATTCGGATCCGGATAGTAAAATCTTGGATCCGTGAAAAACGAATCCGGATCCGGGTGTATTAAATATATTAAAAACATATAGTTTTACATATATTAAGTTATTTTATATGCATATATATTGATTTTGGTTCTTTTTCAAATATATCATATTTATTTTGAAAAACAATATTCAAAAATTTAATTTATAGTTTAAATTTATAATGTTTTTAATTTTTTAGTGTTTTAATTTAATTAATTTAATTATTTAATTATTTTTTTCGGATTCGGATCCGGATATCCGCGGATATCTTAATTTTTTGTCGGATACCCGAAGTCCGGATATCCGGAAGTCACGAATCCGGATCTGGATATTTTTTGCACGGATCAGGATATCCTTAAATTTTCGAATATTCGGATCCGTCCCACTCCTAAAGGACATTTTGTCAGTTTCAAGAGCAAATTATTTTATTGCAATTTACAATTTTCTCACTCTCTCTTCCACTTATTTTTTTTCAAATCCATTGGTTTGTCTATCAAAAAGCTCTAAGCGAGACTTAGATTTTGTGTCTTTTGGTACGGCTATGATCTCACTTCAAACTTATCAGCAACTCCAACTCCGTCAAACTTTATATTTTTTTTAATCGAATTTCATACACGATCCCACCAATATTTGTACTAATAGTCTATATTCATGATTAATTTTGTTGGACATTCTAAAATACGGAATACGTTAATCATACTGTAAATCACACATATACGGTTGTTTATCCAGAAATTTATATGAAGGATATGATTTTGTATGGAAAAATTGTAAATGCAATAATTTGTTAATATATGCAAATGTAATCAATCATAAATGGTAAGGTAAAAAAGCATAAAAGCAGTATTTATACTAGATATTAAGAAATTAATATACATGACTACCAAAAAAATATAAAGAATGTAACTATTTCAACTAATTCAAATACTGAAAATACAATATAGACAAATTATTTCAACTCTTAAATATGGTTCAAAAGAATTAATCAATTGTCAAATGGAATGACAGACAAGTAATAGCTACATTCTAATATTTATTTTTATTAGTCTTTTTCCAAAAGATTGAAACGATGTCTTTTTAGTTTTGGCATTTTAAAGAAGCGGATGCCTTGGATATACAACAATGTATATATGCTATAAAAACTACAATAAAGATTAGAATAAATATTATATACAAAAGCGGACGTCTTTTTAGTTTTGGCCGAGTTATTGGTTTTTGTCAAGTTTTTTAAAGTTAAATTAGGTTTTCGATCCGCGCTACGTGCGGATATTGTTTTCAAACATGTATTGATAAATATTTTAGAAGTTTTAAATGTTGTCATTCTTAATTAGTTTGTTATATATAAATGGGAAAATTCCATAAAAAATACATCAACTAAATTTCGATAAGCTTTTTAATACAAAATTTTTTTTGTTACCCAGTTTAATACTCAAACTAATTAATTTAATCATTTTAATATATCAATTTTCAAAACTATACCCATTTAACACCCTCGACCTAACGAAAAAATAATGTCCGTTACCTTTTTATTTTATAATAATATAATATTAATATTGTAATCGAAAAATAATAATTTTTTTCTATTTTTAATATTTTAATCGAAAAAATAATATTTTATCGTTGATCATAAAATGACCAAATTAATTAGTTGGAGTATTAAACTGGGTAAAAAAAAAGTTTGGGTGTTACAAAGTTTATCGGAATTTAGTTAAGGTATTTTTATGGAATTTTCTCTGTGTAAATATATAATTTTTGAATCACTTGATGATTGTATATATTTAAGAGTTCGTAGAACTTGTCACGATAATGTTTTTTTCATCTGAATTTGATTGAAATGATCAAAACCAACATAAGAAGTAGCAAAAAACATAGCAAAGTCTTAACAAAAAACATAGCAAAATCCAAAGAAGATAGGAACTTTTTACACATAGGCAATCAACTTTTCTGAGGTAAATAGAGCCTTCAACCACGAAAGCAACCCTATTGCAATATAAGATTATCGATGATCTTCAACTGTCACAATATTGATAACTTCAAATATAGTATTTTTTTCTTCTTATTTTTTTAGTTTTGTGGTATGTTAAATTGATAGAAAACATGAACTCCGATTTAGTTGTTTTTATCTCATTTTTTAATAACTATATATTTTTGTATCGTTGTTCTTTTATTGCTTCATTGAATGGTCATAGAGAAGATGGTACGCGTTGAACAAAGACAGTACAATATTACCAATCAAAAGCATTATCTTTTATTTATATATTTATGTTTAGGATAAATGAATATATATATATATATAGTTTTTGTTTGTTTTTCTTTTTCCCGTATTTGTTCTTTCTTAGTTTTTTTTTGCTATCGATCTAGAGAACTTATTTCTTTTTAGTAACTTAAATGCAAATGAAGACAATTAAGACACAAATATAATAACCAATCATTCCAAAAATGTTACATTAAGCCTGGATTTCATATTTTACCATCGTCACAATTAGTGAGTTCGGGAAAAAAACTAAAGAACTTATGATCAACGATGAAACCTTATTCTCTCTATGTTGATCTTTTGCTTGGTCAATAATCTTTATTTATATTTGACTACCGTTCTCATTCCAAGTTCTCTTTTTTTTGCCCACACGTTGCCATTATTGCCACCACTTCCGGTGTGGAGTTATGGCATAACATGTAGCAAAATTCGACTATGTTTATTTCGATATTTTTTTCATATTCGTTTTTATTGTGTTGTCCCATTTGGTTAATTAATTTCAGACTCATAAACTAGAGTTTGAATGGTGAGTGTTTGAGAAATTCTGGATAAGAGTAAGTAGTACCAAAATCCAACTTGTAGAGAAACTTAAAGATCATCATTTTTTTATAGGCACAAAAGCTAAGACATATTTGTTTATTTCTATTTTTTGTTCTCATTATTTGATCACTTTTTATTTTAATTTTATTCATTTTTTCCGAGACATTGTAACATATATGTTAATGAGATTATTGTAATTGATTGTTTAAAATCTTATGTAGACAATTTTAAAGGATAAGAGCTTCAAATTTATAAGTTATATATGATTATTTATAATTAAAACTACTATTAACTTAGAATTAAGAAAATTTCATAATTTACATTCAACAAAAAATTTCTAATCTATAATGTATAAAAATTAAAAAAGGAAAATCGATATCAACAGAGCCAACAAAATGGAAATTATTTGATAAAGTTAAAAAAAAAAATCAAAATTAAAAGAGCTAACAAAAATGGAAATTATTTGAAGTTATGAGTATATCAAATAATTAATTTCCTATTAACAACAAAAAAAAAAAGAAAATTAACTTAATTATAAATATTGATGTGGCATATAACTATTGGATATTTTAAATTCCATGTGGATAGGCTTAGCAACTAATAATTTTTTGGGATAAACTATTAGTCGCTAAAATAACTTTGCTCATTGATAATACTCACGATGTCACACAAGAGAATTGAAAAAAAAAGAGCACCCATTATGATGATATATCTATTCTCATACATTTTTTGTGTATTCCATATTATAGTTATGGTATGGAAGCGACAAAAAACAAGAATTATGGTATAGAAAGTGAGTTTATCATCGTGTTGGGATAAGTTGAGTCTGAAGAAATGGTATTAGGCATTAAAAGACTAATAAGTTTTTTTTTATATTGAAGAATATGGCCATAAGAGTTGATGTTCATTGCTTGAGAAAGCTGATGATCTCACATTTGCATTTACATATCTATTGATCTTTTCGTACTTTATGTATTCAATTTTTTTTGCCTTCATTGTGGAAAGAATTATAGGTTTAAATGAGCCATGATTTATTTTGACCATATTCTGGATATGCATGGTTCTTGGGATGCTTAGGCCATCGTAAAATTTCCAACTGTGTTGAACAAGAACATGCTCAATTTCGAAGAAGATATGATGCGGAAATTACCCGAGGAGATAGTCTTTAAGATGGTGAATGAGATCATCTTCGACTTTAAAGAATTCACGCAGCACAAACCTAAGGTATATTAAATCTTAGGCCCAATACTCACTTAAAATGCTTCTATGAAACTGGGGGGTAGAAATCTCAGAATGTAGAACTCGCGAAATACAAACCTTAGGTATATGAAACTTAAGACCCAATACTCTCTTAAAACACTTCTGCGATCGTTGGTCCGGAAGGCGCCACAAACAATTATGGAAAATTGTTTAATAAGCTGGTTGATCACTGCGGATATTACATACCGAAGGATCGAAAAGTTCATAAGGAACAAAAGGAGAATCACTCTCACAAAAACGAAATTATTTTGATTGAAAAGTTGGATATCTTTCTCCAATGGAGATTACATGTATTTAAAAGAAAAAAACTTGGAATAAAAGTTGGATATCTTTGGGCCAGAAAAATAAGTCATTTATTCTGGGCCTTCTTGACTTGATAATAAGTTCATATAATGGACTGGACTTGATAGATATCATCTCCAATGGACTTCTGAATATTCTTCTTGTCCATTATCTCATTTATCAGCCCGTTTAATGCATCTTTAATTTTCTTAGCTTGGGATCTTGTAACTGGTCCAGCAGGTACAAGCAATGGATCCTTTTCATCATCCTTGCTGCTCACGATGTCCTTATCATTCCCCTGCTCTTGAAAATGATTTGACCTCAAATCAAGCTGGTCACCTACATCGAAAGGAGTTAAGTTAGAAACATTGAAACTAGAACTTATAGTGTACTCACTTGGGAAGTCTAGCTTGTAGGCATTGTCATTGATCCGCTCTAAGACTTGAAATAGACCATCTCCTCTTGGCATCAACTTTGATTTTCTTTGGGTTGGAAAACGTTCCTTTCTCATATGAATCCAAACCCAGTAACCAGGTTCAAAGAACACTTTACGTCACTCTTTGTTTGCTTGCTTTTGGTATTGCGCAGTCCTCTTCTCAATGTTAAGCTTTGCTTGCTCATGAATTTTCTTAACAAGTTCAGCTTTTCTCTTTACATCTAAATTTACATGCTCATTGAAAGGTAAATGTCATAAATCCAATGGAGTCAAGGGATTAAAACCATAAATAATCTGAAAAGGTGAAAACTTAGTAGCAAAATACACTGCATGATTATAAGCACACTCAACATGCGGCAAATAATCTTCCCAATTTTTGATGTTCTTTTTAATGACAGCACGCAGCAAGTAGATATAGTTATATTCACTACTTCAGTTTGACCATCAGTTTGTGGATGATAAGTAGTTGAAAATAACAACTTAGTTCTTAACTTAGCCCACAAAGTCTTCCAAAAGTAACTTAAGAACTTAGCATCTCTATCGAAAACAATGGTTCTAGGCATGCCATGCAATCGAACAACTTCTATGAAGAACAAGTCGGTAACATGTGAAGCATCATCAGTTTTATGACATCAAATGAACTGTGCCATCTTAGAGAATATATCAACAACCAAAAAGATAAAATCTCTTCCTTTCTTAGTCCTAGGCAGTCCTAACACAAAATTCATAGAGATATCAGTCCACGGTTTAGTAAGGATAGGCAAAGGAGTATACATACCATGCGGTTGCACTCTGGACTTAGCTTATTTGCAAGTTACACATCTGCCACAAATTCTCTCCACATGTCTTTTTATGTGTGGCCAAAAGAAATGCTCCTGGAAAATACTCAACGTTTTGGCAACTCCAAAATGTCCCTGATACGATCCTACCCACGAATCGGCACTTAGAAGATTGAGAGACGGATAATCCTTGCTGCAACAAAGCCAAGACCTCGACGACAAGGGATGTGGAATGAATGGCGCCACAAAAGTTGCGGAAAAACCTTTGATAAACCGGTTGATCTTTTGGACAAACCAGAAGAGATCGTGATCTAACTTGTAAAGCTTTTTTTTTATTACAAAAATAGATAGGTTTCTCACCAGAGTTTACACAAAAATATAAAGGAGAAAAGAAGAAAGTTTTGAAACTAACAACCGTAGTTTCAAAACAGCCATTAAAACACTCGAAAATAAGCAAAAATAAATAAAGACTAAGTTTGAATTCAAAAATAACTCTTCAAGTCCATTCCCTTCCTTTTGCCACGAAATTCTTCTCTTGTTATTGGGCCTTGATCAGTTCAAGAAATGGGTAATGATAATGTGATCTATTTGCCTCATTAAAAACCTCTCTTTGGAAACCCCATTGGGACAAAACCAAATAGGAGGGAAAAAGAGTACAAATGGGTCACATGCCCATTTGTTGATCTTCTTGAGCATGTATCAAAACCAACGAGTTTCGGATAACATCTTCTTCGTTCTTTCTCAAGTGATCCAAATAATTCCAAATGCGGTTAAGCAATCCTCCAATAGCCTGGTTGAAGTTCTTGGTTTTTGAACGAGTCATTGGTCCAACCGGTGCGACCAAAGCATCCTCAGCTACAAGTTTGTCCTCAGCTATATGATCTTCCTCAGCTCCTTGCTCCAAGTCTTTAGTGCTATCCATTCTCGCATCATTCTCCCTCTCTTGAAAAGGATTTGACCTTAAATCTGTTTGATATGCAATAAACGGAACTAAGTCAGAAATATTGAAACTACGACTTACTTTATATTTACCTTGAAGATCAAGTTGGTAGGTGTTGTTGCTGATCTTCTTGGTTATTTTAAAAGGACCATCGATCCTTGGCATGATTTTGGACTTTCTTTCAGCCGAAAAGTGTTCCTTCCTCAAATGTATCCATACGGGATCTCCGACCTCAAAGACCATCTCACGCTTGCCCTTGTTTGCTTTCCTAACATATTGCTTAGCTTTTCCTCAATGTTCTCCCGGGCTTTCTCATGAATCTGTTTTACAAGATCAGCTTTCTTTTTCCCATCGATGCTAGTTCTTTCACTCAAAGGCAAAGGGGTTAGATCCAAAGGAGATAAGGGATTAAAGGCATAAATAATTTGAAACGGAGAATACTTAGAAGCAGCATGCACAAAATGGTTATATGCAAACTCTACATACGGTAAACATGCTTCCCAAGTTTTTAGGTTCTTTTTTATTAATGCACGCAATAGAGTTGACAAGGTTCTATTAACTATTTTAGTTTGTCCATCAGTTTACGGGTGACAAGTAGTTGAGAATACCAGTTTAGTTCCAAGCTTAGACCACAACGTTTTCCAAAAATAACTTAGAAACTTAGTATCTCTATCAAAAACTATGGTCCTAGGCATTCCATGCAAATGAACTATTTCCTTAAAGAACAACTCGGCTATATGCAATGCATCATCAGTTTTATTACATGCAATGAAATGTGCCACTTTAGAAAATCTATCTACCACAACAAAGATAGAATCCTTTCCAGTTCTAGTCTTAGGCAATCCTAGCACAAAATCCATAGAAATATCATTCCACGGGTGAGTAGGGATAGGTAAAGGAGTATACAAACTGTGGGGCTGAACCTTAGACTTAGCCTGTTTGCATGTGACACACCTACTACAAATCCTTTCAACATCTCTTTTCATGTGCAGCCAATGGAAATGGTCTTGCATCACCTTGAGAGTCTGGTAACTCCGAAATGTTCCATCAGACCTCCTCCATGTGCTTCTCTTACAAACAAATCTCGAATAGGGCAGTTAAGCACACACAAACGATTCTCATAAAACAGAAAACCATCTTGCCTATAGTAATGACCAGAAGTCTATTTTTCACAAGCCTTGTAAACCTCTTAAAAATCAGAATCAGTTTGATACAAGTTTTTAAGTTGTTCAAAACCCAATAATTTTGCGTCAAGAGTAGAGAGTAAGACATACCTTCGGGATAATGCATCGGCAACTACATTATCCTTACCTTGTTTGTACTTGATAACATAGGGAAATGTCTCAATGAACTCGACCCACCTTGTCTCTTGTTGAGTTTCTGTTGTTCCTTCAAATGCTTGAGAGACTCATGATCCGTGTGTATGGCAAACTCCTTAGGCCACAAGTAGTGTTGCCATGTTTTTAAAGCTCAAACTAATGCATATAGCTTCTCGTCGTACGTAGGATAGCTCCTCCAAGCTTCTCGCTGAAATAAGCAATGGGCCTTTTATCCTGCATTAAGACAGCTCCAATTCTTACACCATAAGCATCGCACTCAATTTCAAAGGTTTTAGTAAAATTGGGTAAGACTAAAAGAGGTGCGTGTCTAAGCTTCTCTTTGAGGGACTGGAAGGCTTCTTCTTGTGCTTCTCCCCATTTGAACCCAACGTCCTTCTTGATAATTTTCGTGAGTGGGGTAGCTATGGTGCTGAAATCCTTCACAAAGCGTCTATAAAATCCAGTAAAACCATGAAAGCTCCTCACTTCTCCGACTGTCTTTGGGCTCGGCCAGTCTTTAATAGCCTTGACTTTTTCCTCATCCACTTTGATGCCACCTGCACTTACAACAAAACCTAGGAACACAAGGTTATCCGTACAAAATGTGCATTTCTTTAAATTGGCATAAAGTTCTTCCTTTCTAAGAACATCTAAAACTGAATTCATATGCATGACATGTTCTTCCAAATTTTTACTGTAAAATAAGATGTCATCAAAACATACCACAACAAAAATGTCTATGAAAGCTCTAAGAACATGATTTGTCAACCTCATGAAAGTACTATGTGCATTTGTCAATCCAAACGGCATTACTAACCATTCATACAAACCATGCTTAGACTTAAATGCAGTTTTCTATTCGTCACCTTCTTTCATCCTAATTTGATGATAGCCACTTTTAAGATAAATCTTATAAAAGATGCTAGAACCATGCAATTCATCAAGCATATCATCTAATCTAGGAATAGGATGTCGATACTTCACTGTGATATTGTTGATTGCCCGACAATCAACACACATGCACCAGCTACCATCTTTTCTTGGTATGAGTAACATGGGTACGGCACATGGGCTCAGGCTTTCTCGGATATGCCCTTTTTCATAAGTTCATCCACTTGCCTTTGCAACTCCTTAGTCTCAATGGGGTTGGTTCTATAGGCTGGGCGATTTAGAAGTGAGACTCCGAGGACAAATTCTATTTGATGTTCAATGCCACAGACGGGTGGTAATCCATTCGGGTTATCCTCCGAAAACACGTTCTCAAATCCTGCAAAAGTTTCATCATTTTACTCGGCAGCTCCGGTGTAAGGTTAGTCAAGCTCGTAAGAGCTTCCTTATAAACAAACTACAACATCAGGTGTTTAGAAAATATGGCTTTCTTAACTTCTCCAGCCCTTGCAAAGAAGTTCGGTTGCTTGCTTACGCTCTCTTCCTTATGCTTTAGCCGAAGTTGGTCTTGGTAAACTTCATGCGGTGTCATGGGAACCAAAACAGTTTTTCTACCTTTGAACTCGAATGAATGGCGGTTAGTGAAGCCATCATGCAAAAAATTTCTGTCTGATTGCTACGGTCTTCCCAAGAGTATGTGTCCCGCTTCCATCGGTAACATGTCTCACAAAACCTCATCCCCATACTTGCCGATGACAATGGGAACAACCACTTGATTCTTAACTTTCATTTCACCACTGTCATTAAGCCACTGGAGATCATATGGTTTCGGATGCTTCCTCACTTTTAAACCAAGCTTCTTGACGATAGTATCACTCGCCACATTGGTATAGCTTCCTCAATCAATGATGAGACTGCAAACTTTTCCTTGTACATGGCATCCCGTGTGAAACAAATTTTCCCTTTGTTCTTGCTCCTCGGTCTTAGTTTGGATGCTCAAAGTTCTTCTTGCTACCAGCAAATCTCCCTTAGCCGGCAGTTCCTCATGTTTCTCTAATGACGAAGGTGAACCCGGTTTTTCATCCTCGGACTCAATTTCTCCATTGTCTAGAAGAATCATAACTCTCTTATTGGAGCATTTATTCGCATAATGCCCTCTTCCTTGATATTTGTAACACCTTACATTACGAGCTCTGGTCTTGACTTTGTCTTTATCTCCTTTATTGGCAGTGTATGGCTTAGCTTCTATCCTTGGGGTAGTAGTCAGCTTGACGTCTCCTTGGTATTTTGGTTTCTCCTACCACGGGTAACTAGGCCTAATTAATGGTAGTATTTACAGTTCCATAGCTTGGACGTGACGATCCTTTCCTCTTAAGCTGTTGCTCGACCAGAATAGCTTTGTGTAGTATTTCCTCTAGGTCCACATAGTGATGCATCTCTAATCTGTCTTGGATGTCTCGGCTCAAACCTCCTAATAATCTAGACATGGTTGCCTCTCTATCCTCAGATATATCAGCTTGTATCATAAGAGTTTCCATGTCTTGGTAATAATCTTCTACAATGCGGTTTTCCTGAGTAAGCCTCCTTAGTTTATGATGTAACTCACGATGGTAATGACTTGGCACAAACTGTTTCCTCATAATGGTTTTCATCTTGGTCCATGTTTCCACCGGATATTCACCATTGTGTCTTCTTGAAGTTATTAACTGATCCCACCAGCTGAGTGCATAATCATAAAATTATGTGGCTGTAACCCTCACTCTATTGACCTCGGTATAGTGCTGACAATCAAAA
Source organism: Pseudoturritis turrita (assembly GCA_900406555.1). Taxonomy (NCBI): domain Eukaryota; kingdom Viridiplantae; phylum Streptophyta; class Magnoliopsida; order Brassicales; family Brassicaceae; genus Pseudoturritis; species Pseudoturritis turrita. The sequence goes on along the minus strand of OVBL01000289.1, from coordinate 455,320 downwards.
ACCAATTCAATCTTTTTGTCCCACTCCAACTAAGCATATGGATCGTTCTTCCCATGAAATGACGGAATTCTGAGTTTGAGACCCCCAAAATTATCTTGTGGTTGAGCTCTGGCTTCTCGCGCACGTCTAGGTCTCCTTTGGCTGCCGTGAGAAGAACTACTATGATGTCCATAATAGTCATCAGCTGCTTCATCCCTTGGTTGTCTCGGTAGTTCTCTATTTCTCCTTTGTTGTGCTCCGTTCTCTTGATCTGAATTTTGTCACAGTTCTTTACGGAGTCTATCAATCTTGTTATTCATCATCTGCTCCATCCGAGCTGTAATTGCTTCCACCAACAGTTTATTGTTGTTGCTAATCTCTCCTTCATGATCATACATCTTGACATGAAAATATTCAACAACAAAATCCCAGTAACTAGTTCTTAAGAGCAAAAATTCGATTAAAATTCCAAAAGACTCTCCATGCTAAGATTAATCAAACTGACCCTTCGCTAACCCTAGTGATCATTTTTTTTAAAACCCCTATAAACAGATCTAAAAATGTTTTTCAGAATATGATCGATCAGGTTAAGCAATAGATCACTCGAAAATATTTCTTCCACGATTTTAAAAATTATTCCAACACAAATCTGAAAATCCAAACGAAAAATGAAGAAAAAGATGAGAAACGGAATACTCAACTTCAAAGTGTGCTCTTATACCACTTGCTATGATCCTACCCACGAATCGGCACTTAGAAGATTGAAAGATGGATAATCATTGCTGCAACAAAGCCAAGACCTCGACGACAAGGGATGTGGAATGAATGGTGCCACAAAGGTTGCGGAAAAGCCTTTGATAAACCGGTTGATCTTTCGGACAAACCAGAAAAGATCGTGATCTAACTTGTAAAGTTTTTTTTCTATTAAAAAGATAGATAGGTTTCTCACCATAGTTTACACGAAAATATAAAGGAGAAAATAAGCAAGTTTCAAAACTAACAACCCTAGTTTCGAAACAGCCATTAAAACAATCGAAAATAAGCAAAAATAAATAAAGACTAAGTTTGAATTCAAAAATGACTCTTCAAGTCCATTCCCTTCCTTTTGCCACGAGATTATTCTCTTGTTATTGGGCCTTGATCAGAATCAACAAATGGGTAATGATAATGTGATCCATTTGCCTCATTAAAAACTTCTCTTTGGAAAATCCATTGGGAAAAAACCAAAGAGGAGGGAAAAGAGTACAAATGGGTCACATGCCCATTTGTTGATCTTCTTGAGCATGTATCAAAACCAACGAGGTTCGGATAACATCTTCTCCGTTCTTTCTCAAGTGATCCAAATGATTCCAAATGCGGTTAAGCAGTCCTCCAATAGCATGGTTGAAGTTCTAGGTTTTTGAACGAGTCATTGGTCCAACCGGTGCGACCAAATCATCCTCAGCTACATGATCTTCCTCAGCTCCTTGCTCCAAGTCTTTAGTGCTATCCATTCTCGCATCAGTCCCATTAGTCATCCTCTATGTGATTACCTAACCAGAATATCTCTCAAAGAACAGTTAGGCACACACATTTTATTCTCTTGAAACAGAAAGTTTTCATGCCTAAAGTACTTCTCATGTGCAAACTTCTCACAAGATTGATACACATCTTTAAAATCAAGATCAGAAGAATACAATTTTTGATATATTCAAAACCAAGTATCTTACCGTCAAGAGTAGAAAGTAAAACGTACCTTCTTGATAATGCATCATCCACCATATTTTCCTTACCTTTCTTGTATCGAATGACATAAGAAAATGTCTCAATGAATTCCACCCAACGTGAATGACGTTTGTTTAACTTCTATTGGCCCTTTAAGTACTTCAAGGACTCATGATCAGTGTGAATCACGAACTCCTTAGGCCATAGATAGTGTGAATGATGGAAAATTTTTTGATAAGCGGTTGATCACTACGGATATTATACACCGAAGGATCGAAAAGTTCACAAGGAACAAAAGGAGAATCACTCTCACAAAAACGAAACTATTTTGATAAAAAGGTTGGATATCTTTCTCCAATGGAGATTACATGTATTTAAAGAAAAATAAACTTGGAATCAAAGTTAGATAATAAATAGTCTTGAAAACAAAATAGAAATAAATCAGAGTTAAATGTGAATCCAACTCTTGGTGTTCTCTTTGCTTCAAAGGGACTCTTGATCTTCATTTTCATCACTCCTTTGGGCCAGAAAAATAATTCATTTATTCTGGGCTTCTTGACTTGATAATAAGTTCAGAATGGGTTAGACTTGATATATATCATCCCCAATGGAGATCTAAATATTCTCCTTATCCATTATCTCATTTATCATCCCGTTTAATACATCTTTAATATTCTTAGATTATGCTCTTGTAACTGGTCCAGCAGGTACACGCAATGGATCCTCTTCATCATCCTTGTTGCTCACGATGTCCTCATCAAGAATCCATAAGAAGCCATGGTTCCTGAGGAGTTGTGTGTTTGAGTTCAAGAAAAATACATTTCACCACTGCGATCCAACGATGATGTTGTTGGAATTTGTACCGGTTTATAACAATTTATAAATTACTAATTACGAATTCAATTGCCATGATTCGTGTAAATACTGGATTAAATCTAGACTTTAGAATTTTTGAATATACCTGGATATTCTGCAGCGGAACGATAAACCAAACGATTTGAGATTATCTTAGCATTCCAAACGTCGTATCTCTACCGGTATCCACACGCACACAAATTGGATCGAGACGGAATGCTAGTACTATTGAGATCTAATCTCAAATACTCGACGTTCGAGTTAATTATTGGGTTGCTTATCTAAGAAGAAACAATTTTTCTTCTCCACGATTCTTCTCTCTGTCTTTCTCTCTTTCGTCGGCTAAGAGAACAAGCCTCTCTTATAATCGGCCAGAGGTTGAGTAATTATTAAAACCCTTCACGTATGTAATCTCTTTTATAATGAATTAGTGAAACCCTAACTAACTTAGGAGTTGCACATGGGCCATGCCCCTCACGTGAGTGTTCTTTAACCAAAGAGTAATTATTCATCTAAAGCCCAACTTATTACTCATGGATACATAAATATACATATATATATATATTTATTATAATTTCTATTTATCATATAAATAGAAATTCTCCAAACCCTAAATATACTTTGATCCAATCTGCTTAGGTGTCTGACCTTGTAGGATCGGATCGCATAATATTAGCAATGGATTTCTCAGCCCATAGATTATAAGCGGTTTCTAGCAAAACATTATCACCACCTAATATTATGCGATTGTCAAAACCTCGACAATATAATTTTAACTAGAGTAAAGTACAAATGATTTCAGGACATTCCTAACAATCTCCCACTTGAACTGGAATCATCTATTCTGGTAATCCTTTTGTCTCTATATCTTGATCTGAGCATAAGGCAAGAAACAGTGTCATCCTTATCAAGCCATATCACATTTCTCGAACTCTTATTTATACTGATCAAACAAACGACTGACATTCACCTCGTTTGAGCGCGGCCACGCATTTCTCAGTATCAAATCTTCGATATGCCAAGAGATATTTATCTCCTGTTATATAGGAGGACAAATCCCATCTTATACCATCCATGTTCCTTTACACAGTTCATAGCATGCCCAATCAATGTCTTTATAATCACCTTTTACGGCTGACGTTTGACAAAGTCAAAGTGGACCAATCCATGTGTAAGAAATCACGACGTACTCAGGTCAAAGGACTATACTCTATAGTTGTGATGAGAAACTCTTATGACACTCATATAACAATCTTGTAGAATTCTCATAGCGGGTCAGTCCAATAATGTGTTCTCCAACACATATCTATGTGATTGACTTAATACCACATATCAATGACTTCATGAAACTTAGTCATCAGTCACCTCACATACTAGTCATTTATAGTTATTAATGTCCCATGATAATAACTTTGACTAGGGACCTCAATAACTTATGTCATTTTGCACTCATATGGTTTCATGATCAAGTCACATACTTTATGGCCTATAAGAATGACATAAATTATTCTGTGACTATTATTTAATCATCCAATAATAAAATAATACTGAAACAAATTTCATTAATTTGAAAATAAAATCAAATATATGTATACATGAACATATATCATAATAGAAAAACCTCCCACTAGAATTAAGATCACATCTTAATAAATCTAATGCCGGTTGCAGCAGTATGACTCTCATGCTTAGGCTACGGAAGAGGTTTTGTAAAAGGATCAGCAACATTTGCATCTGTTGGAACTCTGCTAATCTTTACATCTCCTCTATCAATAATCTCTCGAATGAGGTGATATCGCCTTTGTATGTGTTTGGATTTCTGGTGGGATCTAGGTTCTTTTGCATGTACGATTGCTGCATTGTTATCACAATAAAGATCTACAGGGCTAGAAATACTAGGAATCACACCAAGCTCAGTAATGAACTTCTTGATCCAAACAGCCTCCTTAGCTGCTTCAGAAGCAGTTATATACTCAGCCTCTGTTATCGAGTCTGCCACAGTGCTCTGCTTAGAGCTCTTCCAACTCACTGCTCCTCCATTAAGGCAAAAGACAAATCCATATTGTGATCGGAAATCATCTTTGTCTGTCTGAAAACCGGCATCTATGTAACCACTCACAACAAGTTCCTCACTTCCTCCGTAGACCAAGAATTTATCCTTAGTTCTTCTCAAGTACTTAAGGATGTTCTTGACTACTATCCAGTGACTTTCACCTGGATCAGATTGGTATCTGCTCGTCATGCTCAAAGCACATGCAACATTTGGGCGAGTGCAGAGCATGGCATACATGATAGATCTTATAACCGAAGCATATGGAATCTTACTCATGCACCCTCGCTCATCAAGTGTCGAAGGACACTGGGTCTTGCTGAGAGTTATGCCATGAGACATTGGTAAAAAGCCTTTCTTAGAATCATGCATATTGAACCTACGCAAGACTTTATCTATATAAGTATCTTGGCATAGTCCAATACGCTTTTTCAATCTATCCCTATAGATTCTTATTCCAAGAATATAAGCGGCTTCTCCCATATCTTTCATTGAGAAACAACTACTTAGCCAAGTCTTAACAGACTGAAGCAAAGGAATGTCATTTCCAATGAGCATTATGTCATCTACATACAATATCAGAAATGCAACTGCGCTCCCACTACTCTTTTTGTAAACGCACGGTTCTTCTTCATTTCTGATAAAATCAAACTCTTTGATTGCTTCATTAAAAAGAAGATTCCAACTCCGAGATACTTGCTTCAAGCCATAAATGGAACGATGAAGCTTGCGTACTTTCCTAGCATTTTCAGGATCTATGAAACCCCCAGGTTGTGTCATGTACACATCATCCTCGAGATTTCCATTAAGAAAAGTTGTTTTCACATCCATTTGTCATATCTCATAATCATAATAAGCGGCAGTTGCTAGGAGAATCCGAATGGACTTAAGCATTGTGACTGGAGAATAGGTTTCATCATAGTCTATACCATGAATTTGCTTGTAACCTTTAGCCACTAATCTAGCTTTGTATATCTGGATATTACCATCCATGTCAATTTTCTTCTTGAAAACCCATTTACACTTAATGGCTTTAACACCATTAGGTAAATTTACCAAAGTCCATACTTTGTTTTCTGACATGAATTCCATTTCGGATCCAGCGGCTTCTAGCCATTTATCGGAGTTAGGGCCCATCATTTTCCTCGTAAATGCAGGTTCATCACTCTCTATAATCAATATTTCATGATGATCTGTCACCCAAACCCCATATCTATCAGGTTCGTGACGAGTCCTTTCGGACCTACGTACCTCAGGTTCCACAGGTGTAGATTCTACGACTCTTCGTAAATCTAGTTGATGCTCTTACTGAGAAGTTGGAGCAATCTCCTGTGTATCTCGAATTTCCTCGAGTTGTACTTTACTCCCACTAGTTCCCTTTGAAAGAAATTCTCTTTCTAGAAAGGCACCATTCCGAACAACACACACTTTGTTTTCGGTGGAGTTGTAAAAGTAGTAACCTCTGGTTTCTTTTGGATATCCTACGAAGTAGCATTTATCAGATTTGGGTCCAAGCTTATCGGTAAACATACATTTGACATAAGCATCACAACCCCAAACTTTCAGAAAAGACAAATTCGGAACCTTTCCAGTCCATATCTCATATGATGTCTTTTCTACTGATTTTGATGGAATCCGGTTAAGCATAAATGCAGTAGTTTCTAGACCATATCCCCAAAAGGACAATGGAAGATCTGTGTGACTCATCATTGATCGAACCATATCTAATAAAGTGCAATTTCTCCTTTCTGACACACCATTCCACTGTGGTGTTCCTGGAGGAGTGAGCTGTGAAACAATTCCACTCTCTGAGATGACCACTAAAAACTTGGCTCAAATATTCTCCTCCACGATCTGATCGAAGAGCTTTAATTGTTTTGCCAAGTTGATTTTGTACTTCATTATGGAACTCCTTGAACTTTTCAAAGGATTCAGATTTATGTTTCATCAGGTAAACATAACCACATCTACTGAAATCATCAGTAAATGTAATGAAGTACTGGTAGTTTCCCCTGACACTTAAGCTCATTGGACCACATACATCTGTATGTATAAGGCCCAACAACTCATTAGCCCTTTCATTGTGTCAAGTAAATGGAGTTTTAGCCATTTTACCCAACAAACAAGATTCACATGTCTCATATGATTCATGATCAAATGAGCTCAAAAGTCCATCATTATGAAGCTTCTGGATGCGTTTCTCGTTTATATGGCCCAAACGACAATGCCAGAGAAAAGTTGGATTTAAGTCATTAGACTAAATCTCTTGGTACGAATGTTATAGACGGGCATGCTTTGGTTTAGAACATAAAACCCATTCTCTAATGGAGCGCTACCATAAAACATATCATCACGATCAAATGAACAACACTTGTTCTTGATCGAGAATTGAAAACCTTCCATGTCCAAACATGGAATAGAGATTATATTCTTGTTTATAGCAGGGACATAGTAACAATTCTTTAATTCTAAAACCATGCCTGAAGGTAAAGACAATGGATATGTTTCCACAGCTAATGCCACAACTTTTGCTCCATTAGCCACACGTAGGTCTACTTGTCCTTCCTCCAAAGTTCTACTGTTCTTCTGACCTTGCACATTTACACAAATGTGAGCTCCGCAGCCGGTATTCAATACCCAAGGAGTAGAACCAGAAGTAGTAATATTTACTTCTATAACATAAATACCCCGAGAAGAAATTTCAAATGTCTTCTTCTCTTCTAGATCTTCCAAGTAATTAAAGAGGTTTGATTCATTCAATTTGTCCTTCTCAATAACAAATCGCAATGAATAGGAACTTTGAGGGTTTGACATAACTGTCAGGAAAGAAAAGCAAAAGTTAATATGATGTTCATGAATTTCGAGCATTCTCAACAATTAAGAAAACTCATACTATACTCAAAATAAAAAAATTTCAATATGAATATAGTATCCAAGATCCATATTTCACTAAAATTCAAGTGAGCTTTGGCTCCACCCCTGAATATCTAGCTATTTAGGTAAGCAACGCCCTTGCTAATTATATCCAATATAATTATTGGTTGTGGATGACATCTTATGTCTAATCCAACCCTATGTCTCTAAGTCCAAAACTGTTTTGATAGCCTAGTCAAGCAAACCAATCTCGTTTCATATTGTAACCGTTACCATCTGTCTCACTCTCAAATAATTGCAGACCGCTGCTTTGGCAGACCCGTCACACAACCATTCAAGCTTTAACAGTTGATGAGATCGGAGAGACATCAAAATACTTGATATTTATTGAGGAATAAATATTATCTAATTTATGTTTTATTTAAATTTTATATCCAATATAAAATAATAAAACAATATTAAATAAAAATACATGTCTAATATGTATTTACGATTGAAAAAAAATAGATAATTGAACCAAATCCTAATCAAATTAGGATCGACCCATTTCTTCTTGTTGAATGATATATCTTTCGCATAAGGAATCATTCCAAATCAAATATGGAATGTTATGTTTATGCGAAACTTCCATACTTAGATATCGTATATAATTCTAATTACTTTAATTAGAATAAACAAGTGAACACATGTATATCTCTATATATATAATCTTCAATAACATATTTAACACATTAAATATTTATAAATATTCTAGTCACGTGAATATGCTTAACAAAACGAAACTTATCAATTTCATTCATGTTCAAACAGATCATGAAAATATGTCTATATGTATTCGTACTTTTATTAACCATGCACATGAACACAGATAACGATATCTTTATATCGACATATATGTTTATCAATATTCTTAATATACTAAACATCAAAGTCAACGATCGAACATGCTGGATATTATTAAAATAATTTCAAAATTTAAACATGTTCAATCAAATCAGTTATTTCATATATATATCACATATATATATATTAAACTAACCTAGTTTCAATATTATGCACGTAGACTCTGATACCACTGTTGAAATTCGTACCAATTTATAACAATTTATAAATTACTAATTACGAATTCAATTGTCAGGATTCGTGTAAATACTGAATTAAATCTAGACTTTATAATTTTTGAATATACCTGGATATTCTGCAGCGGAACGATAAACCAAACGATTCAAGGTTATCTTAGCACTCCAAACGCCGTGCCTCTACCGGTATCCACACACACAAATTGGATCGAGACGGAATGCTAGTACCGTTGAGATCTAATCTCAAATACTCGACGTTCGAGTTAATTATTGGGTTGCTTATCTAAGAAGAAACGATTTTTCTTCTCCACGATTCTTTGAAGAAAGTCTATCTGTCTTTCTCTCATTCGTCGGTTAAGAGAACAAGCCTCTCTTATAATCGGCCAGAGGTTGAGTAATTATTAAAACCATTCACGTATGTAATCTCTTTTATAATGAACTAGATTATGATCCGCGTAATACGCGGGGTTTTAATTATAACTTTATTTATAAATGATAAAAAATAAAGTAAAACGTATCGATTAAATTTAATAAAGATAAAATTTATGAAAATGTAAGAAATATATGTTAAATCTTGTTGATGTAAATATTTAGATTTTGATTGTTACTCGCACACTTATTTTAGATGTTGATTAGTAACTTTGTTTCAAACTGAATTTCAACTCCACGTATTTCATCTCGCAATACAACTCATGTATTTCATCCATAATATTAAAACCATATTTTTACTCCATGCATTCCTTGTCAATCAATAATACCCAAAAATTTCATATCAAAATAATATATGTATAATACATTCTATCAAATTTATGTCTATATATGTCATTAGTGTTAAATAAATAGTAAAAAAATTAATAAAATATATTTGTAAATAAATTTAAAAGTATTAACAATACATGTCGTAATCTCATGAATATCAATTTTTTATAGCTATACAATCTTTTTTGATATAATTTTTATATATTGTTTATAATATTTTTCAATTTCTTTGCTAATATGTTTTGTTAATTTTCTTATTATTTGTTTAATACTAATGACATATATAGACATAAATTTGATAGAATGCATTATGCATTTATTATTTTGATATGAAATTTTTGGGTATTACTGATTGACAAGGAATGCATGGAGTAAAAATATGGTTTTAATATGTTGGAAGAAGTAGATGAGTTGTATTGCGAGATGAAATATTTGGAGTTGAAATCCAGTTTGAAACAAAGTTACTAATCAACATCCAAAATAAGTGTGCGAGTAACCAATCAAAATCTAAATATTTACATCAGCAAGATTTAACATATATTTCACTTTTTTATCATTTATAAATAAGTTATAATTAAAATCTCGCGTATTATGAGGGTCCTAATCTATTATTTATAAATAAGTTATAATTAAAATACGCGGGACTCCTAATCTAGTATATTAATATAGCAATAGCAATACAACTCATGTATTTCATCCATAATATTAAAACCATATTTTTACTCCATGCATTCCTTGTCAATCAATAATACCCAAAAATTTCATATCAAAATAATATATGCATAATACATTCTATCAAATTTATGTCTATATATGTCATTAGTGTTAAATAAATAGTAAGAAAATTAACAAAATATATTAGTAAATAAATTTAAAAGTATTAACAATACATGTCGTAATCTCATTAATATCAATTTTTTATATGCCGCACTAATTTTAGAAATTGGAAATAATTTGTCTTATTTTTCCTTTTTAGTTTTTTTTATTTAGTATTCCCTTTTAATTTTTTAATAATATGTCTTATTTTCTTTTTTTGACTATTATTTCATTTTAGTTACACTACAATTATAAATAATTTGTCTTATTTTTCTTTTTTTAGTCTTTTTAATTTACTATTTCCTTTTAATTTTTTTTAATAACATGTCTTATTTTTTTTTAGACTATTATTTCCTTTTAATTACACTACACTTTGATTTAAGAAATAAATAATGTAGAGAAAGAAAATTTATATTTTTATATTAATATATTGACACATGTCACAACCTCAATTAAAATTAACACATGTCACGATCTGGTGAGTTACGATTTTGCCTACGTGTCACATTCACGTTGGGCAAAATTTAAAGTGAAATAGCTTTGATCGATTTGTGGAACTCTCGAATTCATGATTTGCTTGAATGATGTATTTTTTTTCTTTTCTTTCTCGATTAGTTATGACATTTTTTCTTTTTTTTTGTTTTTAAACGTATTGACATGAAACAAATTTTCCTTTTTTAATGATATTTTTTTTTACAAATTTTCCCTTTCACCTTTTTTTAATAACATTTTTTACAAATTTTCCTATTTACCTTTATTTAATGATATTTTTTTTTACAAATTTTTCCAATGATGTATTTTTTTCCTTTCTTTCTCGATTAGTTATGGCATTTTTCCTTTTTTGTTTTTAAACGTATTGACATGAAACAATTTTTTTCTCTTTTTTAATGATATTTTTTACAAATTTTCTCTTTTACCTTTTTAATGACATTTTTTACACATTTTCCTTTTACCTTTTTAGTGACATTTTGTTTACAAATTTTCCCTTTTTTAATGACAATTTTTTTAGAAGGACATTGACTTTTTTTTGTTACGTTAGGACTTTTTTTTTGCGATTATGTATTATATTTTTATATTAATATATTTACACGTGTCACAATCTCAATTAAAATTAACACATGTCACGATCTGGTGATTTACGATTTTGCCTACGTGTTACACTCACGTTGGACAAAATTTAAAGTAAAATAACTTTGATCGATTTGTGGAACTCTCGAATTCATGATTTGTTTGAATGATGTATTTTTTTTCTTTTCTTTCTCGATTAGTTATGACATTTTTTTTTTTTTTAAACGTATTGATATGAAACAAATTTTCCTTTTTCATGATATTTTTTTTTACAAATTTTTTCTTTTACTTTTTTTTAATAACTTTTTTTACAAATTTTCCATTTACCTTTATTTAATGACATTTTTTTTTACAAATTTTTCCAATGATGTATTTTTTTTTTATTTTTCGATTAGTTATGGTATTTTTTTTTTTTAAACGTATTGACATGAAACAAATTTTTTTCTTCTTTTTTAATGATATTTTTTACAAATTTTCTCTTTTACTTTTTTTATGACATTTTTTACAAATTTTCCTTTTACTTTTTTAATAACATTTTGTTTACAAATTTCTCTTTTTTTAATGACAATTTTCTTTTTTTTATGATATTTTTTACAAATTTTCCTTTTACCTTGTTAGTGACATTTTATTTACAAATTTTTTCTTTTTTTAATAATAATTTTTTTCACAGAAGGACATTGACTTTTTGTTATGTTAGGATATTTTTTTTTTTTTTGCGATGATGTATTTTTCTTTTAAATTTTAGATAAAAAAAAAATATTATTTAAATTAAAATTAACTTTATACGTTAATATATTAACACGTGTCATGAAATCCTAACTTAGGAGTTGCACATGGGCCATGTCCATCACGTGAGTGTTCTTTAACCAAAGAGTAATTATTCATCTAAAGCCCAACTTATTACTCATGTATACATAAATATACATACATATATATATATATGTATATTTATTATAATTTCTATTTATCATATAAATAGAAAATTTCTAAACCTCAAATATACTTTGATCCAATTTGATTAGGTGTGTGACCCTGTAGGATCGCATAATATTAATAATGGATTTCTCAGCCCATACATTATAAGCTGTCTCTAGCAAAACATTATAACTACCTAATATTATGCGATTGTCAAAACCTCGACAATACAACTTTAATTAGAGTAAAGTACAAATGATTTCAGGACATTTCCAACAGATGTAGACTTTGTTTGTGAAGCCATATATTCATGACTGTGATCCAGTGTTCACCGTTGTTGACAACATATACAAATAGAGGTTCAAGAACCAAATCCGATCCAAATACATTTGGTGAATTTATATTTGTGGGTCTACGATTGGTTATCTAAATTGGTTTGCCGAAAACCCGAATGATTGAAGGAAAAACTTTTTTTCTATCGAGCAAAGGAAAAGTTGTTATTGGTATTAATATAAAGATGTATAATTATAATTCCACCAATTCAATATGACGAGTTTTTGTTTCACTTTCATCTAGGGTTTATAATGTTTAGATGTTAGATATATAAAAATGTTTTTTTAACCTTGGGTGATTCAGGTCAAGTATTGGATTGGAAGTCTAAGACCAGAACTTGGCCCAAACTCAGTCAACTTAAGTCGTCTGATTAATCCCAGGATTAGAAAAACTCATCAACAAAATTTTGTCTACCAAATTTTGAACCGAAAGATCCAAGGTTAAACTTACTTTTGGCAGGGATCGGATGACACGTCAAGATTAAATTGCCATGGCTTTGTTTTTTTTATATGTTTTCATAATAAGTGTATGACTGGTAGTAAAAAAAGGAAAACAAAAATTCTTCTGAAATATTATGGGTCCACCAAAATTTTCTTTTATCTTTTGTAAAAAGAGAAAAAATCAGGAATTTTTTGTCCTACTATTTAGAGCTAGAAAGTTTTCAACTAAAAAAAAGAAGAAAATATTTGATTAAAATAAAAATGGTAGTGGAGCCAGAATATATCAGAGAAAAAAGATTTCAACCCTTTGATTTACCAGTCACACCCTAAAATACCCACAAAAACAAAGTGCACTAATACTTCTCTTATATAAATAAACTAAAGAAAATCAAGCGTAAGATACAGTACAATTATGCCAATTATACTATATACTTTACCTAGTGTTAAATACAAAGCTTCATAACAACTCAAACAAACCATAATTATTAATCTACGGTTTATTAAATCTCTTATTAGTGGTGTAATGAGCTTTTTCGACCGCAATATTCAGGGTTAATCTAAACTATATATATAACACTAAAGATTAAATTTATCAAATTAAATGTGACATTAAATCAATAAAAATAAGTATGTTATTAGTGGTGTAATGAGCTTTTTCGACCGCAATATTCAGGGTTAATCTAAACTATATATATAACACTAAAGATTAAATTTATCAAATTAAATGTGACAATAAATCAATAAAAATAAGTATGCGGCGTAGTCGAATACTTATTTAGTAGGGTCGACGATCTATTTCTCCACGAGAAGTATGATATCATCATATATGCAATCCAGACTATAGCATCTGTGTATATATCCCCGAAAATAAAATTCTAAACCTAAATCTAAACGAATTAAAAGTTTGAAACCTATATACCCACCAAATAAAAATTCGACACTTCAGAATCCATAATGTCGGTTTACTGTTTCCAAATTATAGCTTAACCATTTAATATGATAATAAACCGGATTTAAACCATGATCCTGAACCGATCTTATCTGGGATCGCAAATCCCAAGTTTGTCTATGAAGAGCACGGATTTCGATCAAATTTTTTTTTAAATTAAAAAAAAAATCGTTCTTCTTCTTCACCTTGAAATCAGCTGCGTCTGTGTTAAGAATGTGAAATCAGGATGATCTAGCAACATAACTAACCATCCATCATCAATTCCATATCCTAGATTCTGTTGAAAACTTCCTAACCTGATCTTCATCTCTCTAAAACCACATCTACGTTTCGAAGATCTCCATATCGCAAGAACAACATCAACAGAGAGATATCCAGAAGCTATATGCTTAGAGAGAGAGAGTTTCGAGACCTCAAATATACCGACCAGTAAGATTGCATCGCAAAAGGAAATCGGAACGAATCTCTGGTGGTCGTGACTGAGATCCGAAGAAATAACCATCAGATCCTGCAGAAACTCGATTGATAACAATCACGACGCGGAATCTTTCGATTTGAAGGAGATATACGAGCGCGAGGTGAAACAATTGCATAATCGGAGATTGACTTGCGATTCCTGAGCTTGAATCGAACTTGAAGAGAATCTGGAGAATCGGAGCCATCGCGAGGTGAAGGAGACTTGTCTCGAGCTCGCGGTGAGAGAACTTCCGGTGAAATTGAATCAGCCTTGCGATATTTCGAATTCGTCTTGCGTTTCGTCATTGAAATCAGATCTGAATGAGAACAAAGGAAAATCGGGGAGAGGAATCCAAATCTGCACGAAGAAACGATAAAGAAGAAGAGAGAGAGAGTGGAGGAGAGAGAGGGTCGATATATGTGGATATATAGGTTTCAAACTTTTAATTCGGATAGATTTAGGTTTAGAATTTTATTTTCGGAGATATATAGACATAAGGTATAGTTTAGGTTGTATATATGATGATATCATACTTCTCGTAAAAATAGATCATCATCGATCCTATTTAGTAATAATAGTAATAATAATAAGTGGTGGTGGTCTAATGGTAAAACAAATTTGGAAATAAAATGATAAATTCGATTTCTATTGCGAATATTTTTATTTTTATTTGTCCAGTCGAAATGATGTTATGTTTAGATCCATTAAAATATCTGGTGAATGAGCTATTCCATGGTTATACTTATTCAGAAAAATTATAGTCATAAAAAAATTTAAATTTTAAAAAAAAAATATCAAAACAAAAGTTAAAAATAATAATAATAACCTAAAACGTACACGTTTACGAAAATTTAGAATGAGTAATGGACATGTTGACACCTGAATCACACGTGTGGAGGTGATAGGCCCACCAAAAGCACTAGGGAGTGGAGGAGTAACCGTTAGTTACCGAGCTACCTTTTGTTTGGACGCCGTTGGATCCTCTTAACCACCGAGAACAGTGATACTCACTTGTGTCGGTGTAAATACGAGAAAAACAAAGTGGTTGTTACACGGAAAACGACAAATCTTTTCTTTAAAGTTCACGAAAACTTTTTATAAGAAAAATGTAAAGTGAGAATTGTAACACCCTTATCCCATTAACCAAAAAAATCCATCAAGGTTCTATTTTTTTTTTATTAAATCTACTCTCAAAAAAAATTTATTAACTCATTTAGAAATTCAAACGAAATCACATGTTATTGGATCATTGATTTCAAAGTTCATATCAAAATTCTATGTTATTCGATGTATGTTTTTTAAATCCTATTTAAAATTAAGTGTTATTCAATATTAAAAATTTAAGTAAGGATTTGATTTCGCAATGAATTTTAATGCATTTGGAAGGATTTCCAAATTAAAAAAAAAAAAGAGTCAAATCCTAAAGAAAATATACGAATTTGCAAATATTAATTGAAATACATAATGTTAGAATCTAAAATCAATGATTTTTACAAAGATTTCTAAATCTACATAAATTTATAAATTAATTAAAATACACAAACGAATAAACCCCAAAGAAAAAAAGGCGAGAGAGAGAACAAAGATGGATCGAGATAAAACATAGAGGAAGAGAAGAGAAAAGAGAAAAAGAGAGAATGAGAGAGGAAGGAAAGAGAAAGAGAAGAAGAAGAAAAAAAGAGGAAGATGAAACAGAGACGAGACAGAGAAGTGGAAAAGAGGCTACAACGATTTCGACGAAGGCAGAGGTGATCCGCATCAGCAACATTGGTGCCGATAGTGGTGTGACGGTGGCGAACTAGGAGGGGAAAGAGAGGGGAAGCTCACCGGCGACGACGACAGCGATGGAGACCGTGGGAGTGTAAATCCACACGAATTGAATTTGTCAAGACTTTTAGAGGGATCTGAAACTTCTGAGTAAAAACCACGAACGCGAAAATTCAAAGATGGTTATCTTATTAAGCTGTTTTGAAAGCTTTTCGTATGAGAGCAAAAGTACAGAGTTGTTGTTAGGTAAAAATTGCGGATCTCCTTTTCTGAGGATGTACATGAGTATATATACAAGCCAGAGTCGGCCAAACCTATTCCTAAGAGATAAAAAAGATTTTCTGTTTCTTCGGGTGTTTTCCTTTCTTAAGTCGGCTCGGCCTACTGGGATTCTTGTCCAGGTTCAGTCCACTTCTGTTTGTGGGCTTGTTGTGAATTCCTTGTTGTCTTGGACCTGGCTTGGTTTCGTCGAAACCATCACCTTCGGCTCGGGTACCATAAGGCATCACGGCTCGGGTGGTATTGCTTCACGGCACGGGGGTATCTGTCGATGTTTGGCTCGGGCAGTTTCACACCGAGCCACTTGAGGAATGCACCCGAGCCATTTCGACGATCAAGAAGTGCACCCGAACCGTTGATGACACCCGAGCCGTTTGGTTGTACCTTATCTGTTTGCTGCATCGTGGGTCATAGCACCCGATCCGTTTGCTTTGTCATGGATTGGGGTGCACGACCCATGATGTATCGCGGGTCGTGACACCCGATCCATTTGCTTTGTCATGGATCGGGGTGCACGACCCATGCTGCTTTGTCATGGGTCGTGACACCCGATCCGTTTGCTTTGTCATGGATCGGGGTGCACGACCCATGCTGCTTTGTCGCGGATCGTGACATCTGATCCGTTTGCTTTGTCATGGATCGGGGTGCACAACCCATGCTGCTTCGTCGCGGGTCGTGACACCCGATCCATTTGCTTCCCAGTGATGAGGACTTCGTATTCCGCTTCGTTATTAAATGCGCGAAAACCCAAGTAAAATGACTGTTCCAAAATTTCGTCGGTTGGAGAGGTTAGACGTATCCCCATCCCCGAACCGCTTTTGGAGGATGAGCCATCGACATGAAGTTGCCAGGGCCAATTCGGTGTTTCATAGTCAGTGGTCTCTTCAGGAAGTTCGATAAGGAAATCGGCAAGGACTTGAGATTTTGCACATGTGCTCCCGCGATACTCGATATCATATTCGCTCAGCTCGATCGCCCATTTTGCTAGCCTTCCTGATTGACTTGGGTTGTGCAAAATGGATCTTATCGGGAATGTACTCAGGACCACGATTGAGTGTGACTGGAAGTAAGGCCTTAGTTTCCTTGCAGACATTATGATAGATAATGCCAATTTTTCCATTTGTGGGTACCTTGTCTCGGCGTCTGTAAGATTTTTGCTGACGTAAAAGATTGGCTTTTTTTCCCCCCGCTCATCTCAAATCAACACGCCGCTTACTGCCATGGCGGAGATCGCGGTGTACAGAAAAAGCGGCTCTCCTGCCACTGGTTTTGCAAAAACTAGAGGGGTAGCCAGGTATTTCTTCAGCTGTTGAAAATCCTCTTCGCATTTATTAGTCCACTCAAACTTCTTGTTCCCTCGCAATGTATCGTAGAAAGGCAGACACTTGTCGGTGGATCGTGAGATGAATCTGTTAAGTGCAGCTACCCTCCCGATAAGTCTTTGCACTTCTCTTTTTGTTTTTGGAGAAGTCATATGGATGAGCGCGTTGATTTGCTTAGGCTTTGCTTCAATGCCACGGTGATTGACTAAGTATCCGATGAATTCTCCTCACGTGACCGCGAATCTGCACTTGGTCGGATTTAACTTCATGTTGTGAAAGTTCAGCTGTGAGAGGCATTCCTCGAGATGAGCTACGTGATCTTGCTCTCTTAGTGATTTTACCAGTATATCGTCTATATATACCTCCATTGTCTTTCCGAGTTGATCAGCGAACATCTTGTTCACCAGTCGCTGATACGTTGCTCCGATATTTTTCAGGCCGAACGGCATCACCTTGTAGCAGTATATTCCACGATCTGTTATAAAAGCTATTTTCTCCCGATCGTCAGGGTTCATCAGGATCTGGTTATAACCTGAGAAGACATCCATGAATGAGAGGAGTGCGTTCCCTGTTGTTGCTTCGACTAGGCGATCGATGTGTGGAAGGGGGAAGCTATCTTTTGGACAAGCTTTGTTCAGATCGGTGAAGTCCACGCATACGCGCCATTTTCTATTCTTCTTCTTGACTACTATCGGATTAGCTAGCCAGTCCGGGTACTTGACTTCAGTTATCGAACTGACCCTCAGAAGTCTTTCTACCACTTCATTGACTGCTTTGGCTCTGTTTGGCCCGAGTTTTCTCCTTTTCTGCTTCACTGATTTGAACATTGGGTCAACGTTCAGCTCGTGGCTTGTTATGCTGATATCATGTCCTCCGCTGCCCAGGCAAAAGTATTCATGTTCTTTTTTAAGAACGAAACGAGGTCTTCCTTTATCTTTCCGTCTAGTGCTGCTCCAATCTCCCCGCATCGCTCAGGATGTTTGTCATCGATGTAAACTGGTATTACGGGGACGCACGTTGGCTTAGTTACTTCTTCTTCGCGATCTTCTGTAATCTATAATTTCTATAAGAGTTTGGAAACTTCTTTGACCGGTTCTCTGTCGGTCTTCATTTTTTTGCGCTTCGAATTTGCCACTGGGTCAGTCACTGGATTTTTGAGCTTGTGTGCGGCGAGGAAGCAGACGCGAGACTCCTTTTGGTTTCCATGAATTTTCTTTACTCCGTTTGGGGTGGGGAACTTCAGGCAGAGGTGATACGTTGAAACCGTGGCGCGCATAGAATTCAACCAGGGAGTCCCCATAATGACGTTGTAGATTACCGGGTGATCAGGCACAGAAAATTCGACGATTTTTGTCACCTCGACCGTGGAAGAAATTCATGGAGCACATGGACAAAAAGCGACAGTTCCTATGACAAAACGACTTACTGCGAGTACCATCATATCTATGGGCATTCCACTGCACACTGCCTCATTCTCGGTCTAAAACTTGCCAAAAAATAAGCGGCTGGCGAAGTTGGAGGAAACATCAGCCTCAAGGATTTCGAGATCGACGTAAGTACATACAAACCCGACAATATGAAGGAAGATCTGTCTAAGCATGATAGACGAGATGATGAGGCACCACCCTCCGGATCAAGAAGGCGAATAAGCATGATATTGGGAGGATCTCACTATTGCTCGGATACTGTCTCATTGATCAAAGCATTCCAACGACGGGCAGATATCAGCATCAACTGGTCCAAACCCTCGAAGTTTCCAAATGATGTGATCTCATTTGAGGAAAGAGAGACGATCGGAATCGACAAGCCATACAACGACCCTCTCGAAGTCGAATTGATTATCAACGATTGCGATGAAGCATGCGTATTGGTAGACACCGGCAGCATGGTGGATGTAATCTTCCTCGAGACACTAAGAAGAATGAATGTCGACCTATCCGAAGTGGTATCAACCCCGAAACTATTGACTGGATTTTCCGGGGAAACTACAATGGCTACAGGGACGATCAAGATTCTTGTCCGAGCTGGAAAGGTGCTCTTTGAAGTTAGAGCGACCCATGGCTATGGCAAAAACCATTAGATGCTCTTTTGGGTCGGTTTTTCCTTCGTAAATCAGAACCCTCATCTTCACTGGGTCGGGAATTCTCGCACTGGTGATCCGTGCCGTGAACGGAGTGTTATATGCTTCCTCCAGAACGCGATTTATTTCGGGCACCTTGCTTGTTGCTTTGTGCATCATGGATCGAACCGCTTTTATGTCGGCGGTTGCTCGGTCCATATCCGTACGCCTTGCAGCCATCTCCTATTTCTGGGCTCGGATCCCTGCTCTTCGCTCCCTATTGATTCGTATTTGTTCGGCCCAGAGGATATTCTCTTCCTCCTCGGTTAACTCGTGATCTTCTTCTGGGATGGCCTCACATCTTTTGGTTCAGGTTAGGCCAGCTGCTGGGAGGTCGGGGTCATCGTGACTCTTCGTGTTGCGCTCCACTTGATTCTCCTCTTCTAGATTGATGATTGGGGCCGGCTCGTCCTCCCTTGGTGCATAGCCTGCTCCTTGCACTCCGGAAGTCAGATTTACTGAGTTTTGATGGAGCCGCGACAATCTTCCATGGGTTCTCAGCACATCGAGAGGGGTCAAGAAATCTAGGACTCTTGAGTTAAGGCGCCTGACGCCACGTTCGATCGGGTTTGAGATCCTGCTACTGGCTCGGGTCTCCATCGCCAGGGCTTCTAACTTTTGTGTCAACGTGACGTTCAGCTTGTCTTACTCGTCGGCCTTTTGAGAAGTTTCTCCAATATATTCTTCATCTCTATGAGTGTTGCCGAAGCCTCCTCGGTGTTTTCAGGTCGGTTCGTTTGATCCTCCACGCCGGTGTCTCTGGTGTCAGCAGCAGCGTCCTGCTCTCCATCGTTGGCCATCGTCCTTCAGATTGGGTTTGCGGTGGTTTTTGGTGTAAGAAAACTTCGAGTCCCCTCATTCGGCGCCAAATTGTGGGAGTGTAAATCCACACCAATTGAATTTGTCAAGACTTTTAGAGGGATCTGAAACTTCTGAGTAAAAACCATGAACGCGGAGATCCAAAGACGGTTATTTTATTAAGCTGTTTTGAAAGCTTTTCGTATGAGAGCAAAAGTACAGAGTTGTTGCTAGGTAAAAATTGTGAATCCCTTTTTATGAGGATGTACATGACTATATATGCAAGCCAGAGTCGGCCAAACCTATTCCTAAGAGATAAGAAAGATTTCCTGTTTCTTCGGGTGTTTTCCTTTCTTAAGTCGGCTCGGCCTACTGGGCTTCTTGTCCAGGTTCAGTCCACTTCTGTTTGTGGGCTTGTTGTGAATTCCTCGTTGTCTTGGGCCTGGCTTGGTTTCGTCGAAACCATTGTTGGGGTCAAAACCCGCCCAGCTGTGATCAATGGGAAAATGGCTAAGTATGAAAATACGAAGAATCGGACAAGGCCGAAATTGTGCCTAAGTCATTTCTGTACGAGTCCACTTAAGCACAAGAGAGGCCATTCTGGCTAAAGCAGCTCCATTTCCGGCCAAGGAAGCTTCACTTCGGCTGGGAGACTTAGGCAAGCCTTGTCTCCGCCTAGGCAAGCCTTGTCTCCCCTTAGGCAAGCCTTGCCTCCACTTAGGCAAGCCTTGTCTCCGCTTAGGCAAGCCTTGCCTCCACTTAGGCAAGCCTTGCCTCCACTTAGGCAAGCCTTGTCTCCACTTAGGCAAGCCTTGTCTCCGCTTAGGCAGGCCTTGTCTCCACTTAGGCAAGCTTTGGCTCACATCGGCAAAGCTTTGCTCCACTTCGGCGAGCTTGGAGACTTAGGCAAACACGGAGACTTCGGCAAGCTTGGAAACTTCTGCAAGCTTGGAGACTTAGGCAAGCTTGGAGGCTTCGGCAAGCTTGGAGACTTAGGCAAACACGGAGACTTCGGCAAGCTTGAAGACTTCGGCAAGCTTGGAGACTTCGACAAGCTTGGAGACTTCGACAAGCTTGGAGACTTAGGCAAACACGGAGACTTCGGCAAGCTTGGAGACTTCGGCAAGCTTGGAGACTTAGGCAAACACGGAGACTTAGGCAACGAATGGGGAGAGATCCACTTCGGCAAGCCCACTTCGGTAGGGAGAGCTCCACTTCGGCAAGCCCACATCGGCACGGGAGCTCAAATCGGCAAGCCCACTTCGGCAGGGAGAGCTCCACTTCGGCAAGCCCACATCGGCACGGGAGCTCACATCGGCAAGCCCACATCGGCACGGGAGCTCACATCGGCTAGCTCCACATCGGCGACGATCCGCGGCTTCGGCAAGTGCCCACTTCGGCAAACGGCTTCGGCAAGCTCCACATCGGCGACGGCCCGCGGCTTCGGCAAGTACCCACTTCGGCAAACGGCTTCGGCAAGCTCCACATCGGCGACGATCCGCGGCTTCGGCAAGTGCCCACTTCGGCAAACAGCTTCGGCAAGCTCCACATCGGCGATGGCCCGCGGCTTCGGCAAGTGCCCACTTCGGCAAACGGCTTCGGCACAGCCCACTTCGGCACGGACGAGCACTTCGGCCAGCCCACTTCGGCACGAAGAAGCACTTCGGCACAGCCCACTTCGGCATGGAGGAGCACTTCGCCACAGCCCACATCTGCACGGATGCTCCACTTCGGCCAACTCACTTCGGCACGAAAGGGCACTTCGGCCAACAGGTTGACTTCGGCAACAAAGCCACTTCGGCAACGAGCCATTTCGGCCAACAGAGCACTTCGGCAACGAGCCACTTCGGCCAACAGAGCACTTCGGCAAGCGAGTCAACTTCGGCCGAAAGCCACTTCGGCCATAGGGCACTTCGGCCAACATGCTCACTTCGGCAACAAAGCCACTTCGGCCAAAGACAAATTGCGGCCGAAGCCAATTTTGGCCGAAGACGATTCTGTACGAAGCTGCCCGGCCGAAGTCAATCCTATACGAAGCTGCCTGGCCGAAGTCGATTCTATACAAAGCTGTCCGGCCGAAGTCCAACCTATACGAAACTGTTTTGCCGAAGTCAAAGCTGCCGAAGACAATCCTGGCTGAAGTCATTTTCATACGAAACTGTCTGGCCGAAGTCAAAGCTGCCGAAGACAATCCTGGCCGAAGTCATTTTCATACGAAACCGTCTGGCCGAAGTCAAAGCTGCCGAAGACAATCCTGGCCGAAGTCATTTTCATACGAAACTGTCTGGCCGAAGTCAAAGCTGCCGAAGACAATCCTGGTTGAAGTCATTTTCATACGAAGCTGGAAGACAACGCGGCCGAAGTCATTTTTATACGAATCTGGAAGACGACGCGGACGAAGTCATTTCTATACGAAGACAGAAGACGACACGGCCGAAGTTATTTTTATACGGAGCTGGAAGACGACGCGGCCAAAGTCATTTCTATACAAGGACGACAAGCCCATCTTCGGCCCGTGCTAGGTCAAAGGCCCATGAAACCAAGCCGACTTGCTAAAATAGAAATCCCAAAGGATTAGGAAGTTTTCCTAATCCCTGGGGATTGACCTTGCCAACTCGAACGACTATATATATCTATGTACATCCCTTGAAAAAGGGATCCGCAATTTACTTGGCAAAAAACCCTAGACTTTTTTGCTCTCAAACTCTTGTACGAAAGCTTTTCGACACAGCTTAATAAAAACCATCTTTGGATCTCTCCGTTCGTGGTTCATCCGCAGAAATTTCATCCCTCTTAACAAACCTCCGACAAATTCTAATTGTGTTGATTTCAACCCCCACAACCATCACCTTCGGCTCGGGTGGCATTGCTTCACAGCTCGGGGGGTATCTGTCGATGTTTGGCTCGAGCAGTTTCACCGAGCCACTTCAGGAATGCACTCGAGTTGTTTCGACGGTCAAGAAGTGCACCCGAACCGTTGATGACACCCGAGCCGTTTGGTGGTACCCGATCCGTTTGCTGCATCGTGGGTCATAGCACCCAATCCATTTGTTTTTTCATGGATCGGGGTGCACGACCCATGCTGTATCACGGGTCGTGACACCTGATCTATTTGCTTTGTCATGGATCGGGGTGCATGACCCATGCTGCTTTGTCGCAGGTCGTGACACCCGATCTGTTTGCTTTGTCATGGATCAGGGTGCACGACTCATGCTGCTTCATCGCAGATCGTGACACCTGATCCGTTTACTTTGTCATGGATCGGGGTCCATGATCCATGCTGTTTTATCGCGGGTCGTGACACCCGATCCGTTTGCTTTGTCATGGCTCGGGGTGCACGACCCATGCTGCTTCGTTGTGGATCGTGACACCCGATCCATTTGTTTTGTCACGGATCGTGGATCCCGTTGCATAGATCCAAGTCAATACTGCTCTTTCATACTTAGCCGTTCTTTAATTGTTGATTCTTGAGAGGTGGAATCTAACCCCAACAGAGACTGTGGCGGAGAGAGTTCGTACACGCATATCAAGACAAGGACGGTTTGTCGGTTTGACGTGAAATACTTGCCATTTTGTCGATTACTTCTTCTGCAAGTGTACAATGGTAAGAGGTTTAGATTGCAGAGCTGAGTCATAAGATGACTAGATCTGAGGCAGGTAAGGTAGCTAGGTGAGGACGTGTTTTGCAATCCCATGAGTTCATTTCAGCGAGTTGTATGTGTGGCATGTGTAGTTTAGATGTATGATACGCATTGCTATTTTTGTGAGCAATGTTTGTTGATTGATGCATGTAGTATGCTGGCTAGGTTAATTGATGTGAGTGATTAATATTGATTGTTGAGGCATGAGAGCATGTGAGTGGTAGTGTGTTTGTATGATTGCAAAGGGGTGAAAGATGACTGGACAGATTTGCTTGTCGAACCGTAGCGATGTACTGGTTTATAAACTATAGAGCCGTACTGTCCGTTAACATTGCAAACGAGCTAGTGGATATAATAGTACGTGAGCTAGGTGACTTGTCTGGACTTTTCTTGTCATAACCATCATTCGAAGTAAACAAGTTTTCTAGTTTTACTAAGGTGTAAAGTGTCTACTTCGAATGATGGTTATGACAAGAAAAGTCATGACAATAGTAATATTTGACCAAGACTAAATATTGAGTTTATTATATAGCTACACACACATTTTCATATATAGAAGAAGATATTTAAATCATTGATTTATCTTAAGTTCGAAGAAAATATTGACCTGAAAACTAGAAAAAAGTTTTTTAAACTTCAATCGTGGATCATCAAAATTTAAAGAAATGTGTCTAGTGAACACATGAAAATCATTTACATTCTTGATATTTTTTCATTAGAGTATAAATAAAATTGTTTGGCCAAGCCATTTTTAACGCACTAGCAAAATAAAGACGAAACTTCATTTTTATTGTAGGGAAATTTTAAAAATACTATTTCTTCTTTTTATTAAACTACTTTTCTAAAATACCACTGTTTGCTATCAATTTTTAAAAAATACCATTTTTTAAACATTTATAAAAACTCAAATTTATAAGGTTTTATAAAATATGTTTATAGAGGTTTACAAAACATTTCATCAACTTTATAAAATTCTTTAAAACCTTATGATCTTCCTTATAAAATCTTGTAAAACTTATAAAACTTTAATAAACATGTTTTATAAACTCTTAAAATTTAAATTTTAATAAAAAAATTTATGACATTTATAAAAGTGGTACTTTTAAAAATATTTTTAAAATAATAGTATTTTGAAAAATAATATCATAAAAATGGTATTTCTCAAAAAAATTCATTTCTATTCTCGGACGGAAAAAAAAAGATTGATAGCTGCTATCTCAAAAACTCCGTTTAAACTCCGAGCTTCCAAAAATAGTTGTATATGTGATTAGATTTGTAGATTTTCTAACTTGATGCATTAACATACTTTTTATCTTCTATTGTGGTTGAAATGGTACTGAAGCACATGTTAGTGGGATCTTTGTAATTGTGAAAAATATATTTTATTCTAGTGTACGAGGATTTTATTTTCAACGACTATGACTTATCTCTGATACATTTATGTTCAATTCTAAATTATATATATGAGATTATGACCATGTCCTTGAACCTTTCTCCGCGTATACGCATCTTCCCAAAAATACAACATCTGACACCCCAAATCCGGGTTCATCTGACTATTTCGACTTGTGTTTGACACTAAAGTTTCTCACCGGTTGATAAGTAAAAGAGGGGGTGACTAAATAAAATGCTCAGTGAGGATGGGTTAATAGACCTCACAATCCACATGATACAATTCAAACAAATCATATACGCAACAAATATAGTTCAGAAATATAACACACTGTTATGAATAAAAGGGATTGAGAGAGAATTGTTTGTCTTATTCCATGAATAACAAAGAGTATATATAGGGATACAATAGCTTGGAGAACAAGTAGAACTTGGGGAACAAGTAAGTCTAGAACATTCTAGAACATAGGTCTAAGATGGGCCTATAATGGGCATCCATCTAATGGTTCATAACACTCTCCCTTGATGCCATTATAGTAAAAGTATTCCCTTATGCGCATAAGATGCCTCATTAAAAATCTTATCAGAAAAACCCAATTGGGACAAAACCATGGTTAAGGGAAAAAGAGTGCAACGCGCTTTTATTCCCCCTGATGAATGCATAACTTGAGATCTTTGTGACGACGCACCCAAATGATGAACTTGTTTCTTGAAAGTAGCAGTAGAACATGTAAATCGCCATTCTTCTGCAACTCATCTTTGAGATGATTCATCTTGATCATTCTCTTTGTCTCTCTCGATATCATTAATGCATGACATTCCCCTTCAGTGTCTATCATTTGCGTGTTCTTTGTTGTCTCGTTAAAAACCTTTTCATAGAAAAACCCAATGGGATAAAAACTATGATAAGAGGAAAAGAGTACAACCACGCTTTATCATCATATTTCTTCCCCTCGGAAATATCTTCTTCAGGAGATAAATTCCGATCATATATGTATACATATTATCTTTTTGTAAATTGTTATAAGTAGAGCCTTAATGAACAAACTTATATGATTGTCATATAATCTATTGGGTCATTTGACTTCTGGTCCATAACATATCTTTCACATAGAAGATTAGTTATTGATCTATTTGGACTTCAGGCCCAAATTTATTTTACATACAATCTTCTAAACATTCTTCTTGTACATACAAATTATTCATGCTCTTCTTATAAAAGTTACCATTTTGGGTTTGACTTCTTGTCATATGAAAGCTCATCTTTCAATCATGAAAGAGATCGATATCGATAAATTTATCAAACATCAATTTAAGTATGGTACTTCTGGACCAACAATATGTGAGAGTTTTTATCTAGAATCCTGCAAGGATCTCTTAATATAACATCTTCTTCGCTAGATGTTCAATTTGTAATCCCAAGCAAAACTTTGTCTTTCCAAGATCTTTCATCTTGGATTCTTTCTTCAAATATTCTACTGTATACAAAATCTCTTCAGGATTTTCAATGATGTTCAAATAATCAAATCCTTTCCCAAATCTCCTTATAAATATGCATGGACTAATAAGATCATTCTTATAGCCTTCTCTTTATTAAGTACTCACTGAGGCGATTATACCACATACGCCCTGATTGCTTCAATCCATAAAGAGATCGATTTAATATTATGCAGTAATATTCAGGTTTTGCTCAAAATTCGCACGAAGCAGATTCTGCCCGAAATTCATACGAAACGGATTCTGCCCGAAATTCGCACGAACTGATTCTGCCCGAAATTCGCACGAACTGATTCTGCCCGAGATTCGTACGAATCTGATTCTGTCCGAGATTCGTACGAACTGATTCTGCCCGAGATTCGCACGAACTGATTCTGCCCGAAATTCGCACGAACTGATTCTGCCCGAGATTCGTACGAATCTGATTCTGCCCGAGATTCGTACGAATCTGATTCTGCCCGAGATTCGTACGAATCTGATTCTGCCCGAGATTCGTACGAATCTGATTCTGCCCGAGATTCGTACGAATCTGATTCTGCCCGAGATTCGTACGAATCTGATTCTGCCCGAGATTCGTACGAATCTGATTATGCCCGAGATTCGTACGAATCTGATTATGCCCGAATTCTGCCCGAGATTCGTACGAATCTGATTCTGCCCGAGATTCGTACGAATCTGATTCTGCCCGAGATTCGTACGAATCTGATTCTGCCCGAGATTCGTACGAATATGATTCTTCACATAAATCAGGTGCTTCACAGAAATCTGGTATGCCCAAAATTTGCACGAAACGAGTTTGCTTCTGTCAGTTTATATCCTTCTGGGACTTTCATATAAATATCATTATACAATGGTCATTTATCATATATTATTGTTATCGTACTACTTATGATAACTCTGCCGGAGTTTCGATGATGTTCAAATTAAGAATCCCTTTGATCTTTTGATAAATCAACATGGGTACACATTTACATGATTATACCACATCCTACATATTTTCCTTTCATTCCATCGAGTAGAGTTCTCAGGAATATTCTCATGATATCATTAATCCTTCATGGATTATATCTTTCATATTTATATTCTTTAAGAATTGCATATATATATATCATTATCCAGTGTTCCATCTCTTATTGCCAGACTTATAAGATATCTAAAAGTAATTACATCCACCACAAGAGAATATATCTCTTCATAATTCATTCATTGTCTCTGTGATAATCCGTGTTCAACCAAATGTGCTTTATATCTCACATTTCACTATTTTCATTATTCTTTTACAGAAAAACTTATTTATCTTTTATTGGTTTTATACTTCAGGTGCACGGACTATTGGTCCAAATATTTCTCTGCAAGAGATTATAATTCTACGTCTATTTTTTCCTTTCCATTTTGGCCAATCATTACTTTGTGTACACTTTTTAATAGACTTTCTTTTATGATCCTCTCTTTTTATCCATAATATTAACTGCTCATAGCATGCAAAAATATTACGACGTCGATTTGCTTTTCAGTTCCATCTTATTTCAGACATGACATAACTAGCTAGATCTCTTCATTGTCAAGTACCTGAATTTCTTTCTTTGTCATGTATAAGGTCTCTTCTGGAGAGCATTAAGTCTCTTCTGGAGATCCTTCGTTCTCTGCTGGAGATCGTTCAAGAATCTTTCTTTCCTCAATCTGGTCATTCTCAATTTCTGCTCCTTTTCTTTTCCGAGGATTCTTATATTTGAAACCAAATAGGTCTATCACGCTTCATGCGATCTTTAGACTCAATAGCAGTTTGATATTGTCCTTCTGGGACATCAATTCTTATTGGAGCATATGCAGCTGGTATAGGTGACTTCATCACTCTATTTGGGTCAGCACATGCATCTGGCAATTAATATGCTAAATTATCTTTTGGACTTCTAATATACATTCTTTAGTCCGAGGATCATTGATAATTCATTCCTATTTATCTCTTTTTCCAGCTGTTTACTTTCTCTCCCTAATGTTGGAAAAACTGTCTCATTAAAATGAATGTCTGCAAATCGAGCCTTATATAAATCCTTCTTGGATGGCTCTAGATACTTAGTTATCAATCATATACAACATATATTCTTATCCTCCTTTTAGGTCTTATCTTAGAGCACTGTGGTGGAGCATTTTTCACATTCAAAGATTTTTCAGATGGAAACTATTTGGTTTCTGACCTTAAACCAATAATGATGGGGAGAACTGATAATTATTTGTTGGCATGATGCGACTTGATACTGGTAAACCACTTTGTGTATGAACATAAGTTTCAGGATGTTCAACACTTGTCCCAATGGATATGCAATAATCAGACTTCAAACATAAATTCACCAGCATTAACAAATCGAATTGCCTTTAAATAAAAATCTGGAATATTCTCGTAAATTAACCAATTAGGCAAGTAACCTCGTAAACTCCGGGTTGTAGGTTGATAACAAGGATAAACGTGACCATTTAGTCGCTGCATCCATCGAATTTATGCATCCATCGATTCAATGCGTCCATCGACTCGATACGTGTATTAGAACCATAAGGTATCTAAAATTTCACATGGTGGATGATCAACCCATAACCATCTCCTTGTATCCGTTCCAAAAAATTGGTAAAGTTCAAATTATTTAAACTAATGAAAGCCATATTATCAGATTGCCTTATGAGCAAGCAACATATAATAAATCATTAAGAAGAATCTTCTGGTTCTTCACTGAATGCCCACATTATTTTTCGCATCATCATTAAACCAGGATGACCAATCCGATTAAGCCAAACATTTATATTCTTAGTAAATTTCTGGTTTACTTTTCATTGCTAATCACTTACTCCCTTCAAGGGATATCACAATAAAAATTACTTTCTTTATTCCATGATAATCAATCATGAATTTTGGTAATGAAGCATGTGTCGATAAAGCAATAAACGGAATAATAATAGAAATTCGTATAGATTAATTTAACTAAAAACATATAGACATGGTACGAAATCAAGAGCTTAGAAATCGAGCGTACCAGGAAAATCCAAAGCTAATGATGGGAGCTGTCGGAGAACAGAAACCGAGGCGATCACTTTAGTAGCCATTTCCTCCGCAAAATTTATCTATATGGTCCTTTTTTTTATATGTAAAATATCATATTCACTTCACATAATTAATCAAAACTAGTTAGACATGAGTCATGATTTGTCATCAATAGCTCATTATTTTTCCTCAGACTTAAGGAAACACGATATATAAGTTCAGAACACTTCTTAAATTCTTGTTAACGACATTGTATCTGCAGGACAATAGTACTTGCGTGAAAGTTTAAGTATGTCTGCTTTACCATCTCTGCATTAGAGATATTCTCTCAACATAATATTAGTTTGCAAGTAACTCTGAACATAACTTAGTTATATTCACTTACAGACTTCAAGTCTTGTAGTCTTAGATATAACCAATCATAACTAGTTTTAGGTAATATCACATTCTGGTGATCATACTTTTCTTTAACAATTTCTCCGAAGAACTTGTAGTGAACATAATTTTCTGGATATGTCACTTGTAATGAACTTTAATAATCAAGCAATGAACATAATCTTCTGGATATGTATCTACGTGAGTTTCTTTAATTCTCCCCCTCGAGATGATGAAACTCCAGGTTCATCCATCTCAAATTGAAACTCACGATGAACAGAAATATTATTATGCTCATCTTAGTATTTCGGGACTAAGTGATAATCTTATTAACACCATCACAAATCAATAATATTACTTGTCATGTCATTAAACTAAGTTCTCAATCATTTTTTTTTTAAAACAAAAATTAGATCACATGTGAAAATTCTATGTAAATTATTTCACCTAATCAAACTTTAGTTGACCATGTATAGATATTAAACATGACATATAAATAGTACTTATCTCAATAAGTAGAAGTGCAACAGCCATCGGAGATCTCGATGAAAACAACATCGAAATGGTTAGTAATTCTCAGTTGGATAGAATTCTATCAAAGTTAGCTTGCACATGAGAATAAACAAGCGAGCAGCAGACAACCATGCAAAATCTTAATATCTTTATTATATAAGCGTTCTGCATAAATTTTGAATTTATGTCATATCTATATTAAATTATTGTAAAACTCTAATAATTTCTGATTAAAACTGTTTTATGCAAAACTCATTCAAAATTTTAAATCAATGCAGAATAAACTATTTAATGTAAAATCCAGATTATAATCTATATATAAAATTCGCTTAGAATTCCAGATTTCAGTTAATTTCGATTGACACGAATCGATAAAACAAAGAATTCATCAAATCAATGTGCTAAACCAATTCAAACTAGTAATTATCTAAACCAACATAAAAAAGACCAAACAATAAAAATCTTACTTTTGGGAAATCAAATGGACAATAAACGATGAGAATATTTAAACAAATTAAACCATCAGATTTGTCAACAAAACCAATTACTTTTGTTTTAAACAAATTATCTAGAATAGTAAAGCATGATCAACAATAAAAATTTATCCATTATTCAAATCTATCAAACTAATTAATTATAAAACAATGTAACGAGTTAAGAGAATACCAGATTAATAATTTTCAAACAATCAAACGAACGAATATCAAATTAACAAACTAATAATTTTTCAATTTATAAATAATGACCGTCAAATCATAGAAGCGAGCATGTGTCTGGGGATGAAGCA
The DNA here is from genome assembly GCA_900406555.1 of Pseudoturritis turrita. Lineage (NCBI taxonomy): Eukaryota > Viridiplantae > Streptophyta > Magnoliopsida > Brassicales > Brassicaceae > Pseudoturritis > Pseudoturritis turrita. Next base: position 423,521 of record OVBL01000289.1, on the reverse strand, counting down.
ATAAGGTGATGGAGATAATAAGGTGATGCAAAAATCATAACATGCCAAAGCGATACTATAATAACAATAAAAATTTCATAAATTTTGCTTAATCAAAACCCTAATTCAATATTGGTCAATAGACCATTAGAAGCGCATGTATAAAGCCAATAGATTATGGATCTTAATAACATAACAACGCATGTAGTTGCTATTAAAGCATGAATCAATTTAATTATGATTCGATTAAAGCATACTTACCTCAATGCAAAAATGGACTGGGACAGCATCAAAAACGGAGACAACGCCGGCTAAGAATTTTGATAGACGCCGGCTAAGGATTTTGATAGATCTCGTTTGCAGTTAGGGTTTTGGATTTTGCTCAGTGGCTATGATTTCGTGCTGATAACGTGTTATGAATAAAAAGGATTGAGAGAGAATTATGTGTCTTATTCCATGAATAACAAAGAGTACATAGGGATACAATAGCTTGGAGAACAAGTAGAACTTGGGGAACAAGTAAGTCTAGAACATTCTAGAACATAGGTCTAAGATGGACCTATAATGGGCATCCATCTAATGGGTTCATAACACACACAATCATATTTCCTTTCACAATATTTAATCAGAACATTCAATCTAACCGTCTCATGCTTTTCCGGCAAAATGAGACATGTCCCTTACCTCTCTGGTAACATGACCCACACCTCGAGGCGTGTCCACGTGCTACCGCATGCACTCCAGATAGTCACCTACCTCACATACCATTCTATCCGCTAGTTCGTCAGCCATGTTAACGGGTCACACAGCTCTATAGTACCAAATCCAGGACACCGCTACAATCTGACAAACACCTGCACACGGTCATCTTCATCCGTTCGCAGTCATATAAGCAAACTACCACTCACATGCTATCGTACCTCAAAAATCAATACTCATCACTCACATCAACCAACCTAGCCAGCATACTACATGCATCAGTCAATACGCATTGCTTTCAAAAACATCACCGCGTTTCATACGCCTACAATACACATGCCACATATACAACTCACTGAAATGAATTCAAGGGTAATCAGAACACGTTTTTACCTGGCTCCTTTGGCTGCCTCAAATATAGTTTTCTTGTGACTTAGCTCTGTACTATGAACCGCTGACCATTGCACACTGTGCAACCAACACATAACGATTACTTGCAACATGGGTTTCTAAAAATAGCTTACTATTTTTGGAAGGTTACTATTTTAGGAAAGTTTTATTTTTGGGAAAATTTACACTTTAGAAAACTTTATATTTTAGAAAATTTTCCATTTCTGAGAAGTTACCACTTTTGGATAGTTTCCAATTCAGGAAACTTCTTACATCAAGAAAGTTTTGGGTTTTCCTTTTGGAACTTAAGGTTCTTTCGGACCTTAAAACTTTTTAATTTGGAATTAGGGTTAGGATTTCCTGATTTAGAATTAGGGTTTTGCTAATTTAGGATTAAAATTTTTGGCTACCTTGTTTTAGTTTCGTTTCAGGTGCACATCGGATGCTCTCTGTCTCGCTATCACGTCACCGTTGCTACCACATGTCACCTATGTTGCTACCACCTCCGTCTATGTCACCGTCGTCCTCATCATAATCACTGTAACCCTCGCTGATGATCTCTGTAATCTCCGCCTGTGATCTCGGCTTTCCTCTCCACGTTTTCTTCTTCCCTTATTCTCTTCTTCCTACCCTCTCTGATCTCACGATCTCTCTTCCTCTATATTTCTCTCTTTTCTCTTCTATATTTCTCTCTTTTCTCTTTTCTTCCTCTCTGCCGATTTCTCCTTCTCTCTAGCTTCCTTTTCTCTTCTTTCTTAATTATGACTAAAAACTTAGATTATGGTTTATGCTAGGACTTTTGGTGTTTGAGCTTTTAAATTTAGGGCTTTTTGGTTTTGAGGGTTAGAGTTGTTACATAATTGTTTTCATGTAAATTTTGGAAAATGAGACTATTTATTATATATAATTTATCAGGCATATTTGGAAAAAATGGGATATTTAGGAATATAGTCAAATTAGAATAATTAAGATATAAAAACAAGATGGATAATGCGGATAACTAAAAAGATAACTAATGTGTTCTATATTAGTATCCAAACTCTCACTTGATTGAATAAAAATTAGATTTGGGTTCATATATTTGAAAATTATGGATAGATTGTCCATTTTGAGTATAGGAACATATACGGGTAATTCTGATATTTAAAAGCACTACCGACATATACCTAATGAAATACGAAATAGGACATTTGGATAACGGATATTTGAATAGATTTAATACCTAAAATAGTTATATAAATTTGCAGAACAAATTTTTTTGAACATAATTATATTGACTGACAAATTAACTTGTACTATTTTCTCTTTTAATTAAATAAAATAAATAAATAATTAAACTGGAGTTAAATAATTGAACTACCTCAAATATGGTGTATATCTAAAATACTTGCGGTCATTAAATTTTATTTATTATTTTAAACTGCTTCTTTACTATTCACCTTTTCTATTTTTATTTTTATTTTTCAATGAAGTATATTTAGCCTAAATTATCTTACATGACATTATACTTCCATTTCGTCAACATTTGTGGATGTCTTCCCTCCCCTCTTCCAATCACAACCTTTGTTGTTATAAATGGATAATGATTATCCATCCAAAAGCTTCACCACCAAGTTTCCACTATATATGTGTGTGGAGAAGATAATAAGATGAAGAGGAATTTGGAGACTAATTCTTTCTCTCTAAAACTCTCTTTGTAACGTCCGTTCACAGTCACTTTGAGCCCTAGGTCTCGCGTCTTAACTTGCAATACAAGAAATACACCTGCACACACTGAAAAAGGGGAAAAGAGGGGTGAACAACTAGGTTACTCAGTGAGGGAGATCATGTCTGTCCACATGATCCACATTATACAATAATATAATCCAATAAACAAATATACTAAGTCTAGAAACAGTCATGCAACATACAACCTACATCTATTACAACATCAACCTAACATGCTTCACATAAATCATCATCACACATATCACATAACTCATCATCACATATATCATATAACTCATCATCACATATATCACAATAACTCGACACGAAGTCCATGACAACTTGGGCTGGCCATCACTTCAAAATGTCGTATGCCACCTTTGGCTCGTCAGCCGGTTTACGGGCTTTAACGGGATTGTCATGTCCTCGCCCTCAATCCGACATCACACACATCCTACAATGGAATTACCCTAACCGCACCATTGCAGAGCCACAACAAAACTACATTCACTATCCATATCACATATAAATCTATAACATAACTATCATGCCTTAACCATGCTACATCACAATATGTTCTCAACTTAACATGTCATTCAGCACTTCAATCACTATCTCATAGACCCAGCAAACTTGCTCACAGAATCAGACCATTGCATAATATGAATCCACAAATCCCAACCCTCATCTTAGCCACAAAGCTTCCAGAGTCTCTAAAACTGCAGTCCGGAAAATAGCGGTTGAAAATAGCATTTCGGGTGGTTGCGGTTAAAACGCTATTTCTAGTGGTCTGAAATCGCGTTCTTGGCGTCTGGCGTCTGGAAATAGCGTTTCAAATCTGCGTTTGCATTTTAGCTCGGATTAGGGTTTCTGGTTTTTAGATAGAAATAGTGTTTCTTGACCATAACGAAACACTAATAACTTACTGAATTTAGATCGGATCAAAGAGCGGAAACTTGATCTGGATTCTTTGCAATAACACCTTTCCAGAGACACCAAAATCATAATCTGAATCCTTCTGTAACAACGGGAAATCGTCTCCAAAATCAGCTCTGCGAAACTTGAAAAAGACGTGTTTCTAGTTTTCGAAACAGTGAGTTTTTGCCAACTTGAAACTCGATTTCCGGATTGACCTTATATCACATTTGAGATCGGAAACCTGATCCAGAAACTAGGGAACGAGATCTATCAAACTACATATAGATCGCAACACATGTCGTTCAGATCGCATGGGAAACTGCACCGCAAAACCCCAAGTCGAAACTGTTCAACAAGCTTCTTCATACTCCTTTCTTTTTCGGTTCACTGCGTCGTCTCTGCCCCTACTTTCAGCGGCCGCTGCTGCACCACGTACGATGTTGGTGGTAACGCCTCTGTCTCTATCATGATCCATCGTTGGTCCCCTTACCGGAGTTCTCTTCTCCACCGTCCTCTCCACTTCGTTTTCCTCCTTTATCTTTTTCGGGTCACTACGGCGGATCTGTGAGGGGCTTCTCCTTATCTAGTCCTCAGTTCCTCTTGCCCTGACCATCACAGTCACGCCATCTAACCAACCGCCATCATCGTCGGAGTTCACCTCCACACACGACCGCTCCGACTCCGTTCCTTTGTCGTTTCTCTCTCTCTACTTTTCTGTTCCTCTTCTTCACGCCTTCTTCTCTATATCTCTTCTCTGATTTTCTTTATATCTTTTCTTCCTCTTTATCTCTCACGACATCTTGCTGTACCTTTCTCATTCTCATTACGGCGAGGGTTAGAAGCTAGCACATTGATAGAGATCTTAGGTTCAGGTTAGTTAATTATGGATTTGGGGCTTATGGGCTTATGGGCTTATGGGTAGGAGAAATATTTTTATGGGCTTATCCAATTGAACATTTTAAATGGGTTTTTGCCTTGGCCCATTTTCCGTTCTCGGCCCAAAAATATTCCCACGCAAAATTTTTAAAATCTCGGAACACGGTCGTGACAATTCTCCCCCACTTAAAAGGGATTCGTTCTCGAATCCATGACATGAGCTTGCTCCGCTTTGGTCCTTACAGAGCTCCGGATAGTACATTCTCTTTCGCTATCCTGGTCCACATGTCCTTTCGTGTATGCCTTCCATATCCTAGCATACTTACATAGCCCACACCCTTTTTCATCGATCAGCAATTTCCTGTCGACTCCAGATCCTTTACGTAATTCTCAAATCAATAAATTCTTTTTCAGGTCCTTTGGTGGAGTCGGTGAGATCATTATCATTTTCTGACTTCCTTGCGCAATACCGATACAAGAAACATTTTATGATAATCCAACAACTCCTGGGGTAGGTCCAGCCTCTCGGCTATACTCCCAACTAATTCAATCATCCCGCATGACCCAATATGCAGCTTTACCTCCCCTTATTGCTCAACATGTTGGTTCCGCTAACCTCCACATTTTCTCGGTTACACCACATCTCCCTGAATTCATTTTCCTGGTCTTTTCACTTTTTGTCCGTATAAAAAATTTATGTCGATAATGGACCTCTTTCTTCACATCCCTGAGCAGCTCTACTTATTCCACTTCCTTTTACAGCAACCTGGCTCATAAATTCTTAAAATTGTGGGTCTCTTTCTCCCCCCACTTTAGCTTAGACCGCACCTCGAAGGGTCCTACTTCAATGCAATCCAGCTTCACTTTCTAAATTTTTGATACGATCATCAACAAGTCCACCCACATTCCTGATGCATTGGAAATTGCTACAACCCATCACTACATCTTGGTTGCGTCTATATTTGCTTGATGTTGAAAACTCCAAAGACCACTGCTCATCTCTGCATCCCATTTACATTCTGGGCGCTAGTCCAACTAGTGCTCTAGTAAGGTCTCATGGTCTTAGCACATAACTCTCGAGCTTCTAGACAGAATATTTTCCTTCTTATATCGTCTCTACCTAGGTTCCATTACTAGGGGGACTTTTGTTCATATAAAAATCATTGCAAGGGAGGTCGTTTCCTGCACGACTGGTCACTCCTCCATTTATTCTGATACTCATAGTTCGAGGAATCGTCTTTAATTCCCAAACTTGTAGGCGTGAATTGCCTTTTACTTCCCTAACCGAGAATGGATCCTTACCATTTTGATTAACTCTAACAATAATTAACAAGCGGTCTTAGCTTGATTAACATTGCAGTAGAATATCCAAGTGTGAGATGTGTCGCCATGTCCCCGCCATGGTTTTACTGCGCCACTCAGTTTATTTTCAATGTATGATTGGGATCCTCTTTCTCTTACTATCACTCCTTCATCGTTGTATGCACTAAGTCTGGTTCCAATATGGTCTTTGCACCACAAGCGTCCAAATCTTTAGGACTTTCTATAAGTCATCCAACTCTTGCCCATGTCCCTTTCCTAAACAATCTACCTCCGTTATTCTTCCCGTCAGTTGAGTCATACTTCCTTTACAACTATTACGTCTGCAGGTTTCCTTGTCTAGCAACATGTTGACGCAAGATGTTAGCCATATCCCTTATGACTTCCATTGAAAAAAGAAAAATCCTTACTCTTTTGGTTTTGGACCACCATTCATTCCCATTCCTCATCCATTAATGTTATTTCCTTGTCTCGGGTTCCTGTCCAAACATTGCGTTAGGAAAATTTCATGCCTATCAAAGACCGATATCGCTTAGATCCCCGTTCCAATTTGGGTTTCACGCCTCCTTACGTCTCAACAATGAATACTTCCTCAAACTTCACCGGAAAATCCACCTTAACCTTAGGGAGAGCTATAAGTATACACGGTGTCCTTTACCGTCCTTACTAACTAGCTCGAAGTGGTGAACCTCGCAAACCTTCTCGAGCACATTTATTCTCGAACTACTTTTCCCATCAAACGTCCATTGTCCTTGGGAAATAGCCACATTGCAGTGGTAAACGATCATGAAGCTTAGCTCCAAATTTCCACACTAATCCTCAAGCCTTGAGTCTTTTGGATTTTCTACACACCCTTGGCTCTTATCGGCATCCTTGCTATTCACACATCACTCTAAACTTTAACCACACATCTCAATCGCGTTACTTCGTAACCAAAGGCTCAACCTCATACCGGTTTCTTGCCTTAAACTTTCCATTCACCTTATCAATACTTTCACTTTCACATTCTAACTCATCCACATTTCAGGAAAAATAAATAAAACAATCAACAAGTAAATAAATATAATTAAACCTAGACTCACGAACTCTGCTTCACCACACGTAACACACTTGCTCAAACTTTCCAAGATTCCAACGAACTTAAGCACTTCCAGTACTCTCAATACATCATCAATTTCCATTGTCGTTGATCACCTCATTCTGTTTCATATTCATTTCCACAAGATTTCTGTGTAGCTCCACTTTTCACAACTTGATTGCAGCGCCTCGTACATCTCCAATGATTCCACTGTTGTTGCTCGTGTTGCTCCACTCTTCTTTATCTTCTTGATGGCTCGCCTTCGGAACCGCAACACTTGTCAATTCAGAACTCACACTAGGTGTGGCTCTGACATTGAACAAAGTGTTGAGCTACACTCTTCTGACCGAAACAGACCGATACAATTTATTGAAATTAAACAAGCAAGCGCAAATAACCTAAGAACTATTCAATCATCCTAATACTTACAAGCAAACATCACAACTCTAGCGCGAGACCGTAGACACCCAAAGATCATTTCTCCTTAAAACATTTTTTTCAAATCCTTCCGGAAACATTTTAAAACTTTTTTTTTTAAAACATATGGTCTCCTAGGATAGCCTTCCGGGTCAGAACTAGCTTGGCTAACCTAGGCTCTGGTACCAAATTATAACGCCCGTCCCCAGTCACTTTGAGCCCTAGGTCTCGCGCCCTAACTTGCAACATAAGAAATACACATGCACCCACTGAAAAATGGGAAAAGAAGGGTGAGCAACTAGGTTACTCAGTGAAGGAGATCATGTCTGTCCACATGATCCACATTATACAATAATATAATCTAATAAACAAATATACTAAGCCTAGAAATAGTCATGCAACATACAACCTACATCTATCAAAACATCAACCTAACATGCTTCACATAACTCATCATCACACATATCACACAACTCATCATCACATATATCATATAACTCATCATCACATATATCACAATAACTCGACACGAAGTCCATGACAACTTGGGCTGGCCGTCACCTCGAAAGATCGTACGCCACCTTTGGCTCGTCAGCCGGTTTACGGGCTTTAGTGGGATCGCCATGTCCTCGCCCTCAGTCCGACATCACACACATCCTACAATGGAATTATCCTAACCACACCATTGCAAACCCACAACAAAACTACATTCACTATCCATATCACATATAAATCTATAACATAACTATCATGCCTTAACCATGCTACATCACAATCTGTTCTCAACTTAACATGTCATTCAGCACTTCAATCACTATCTCATAGACTCAGCATACTTGCTCACAGAATCAGACCATTGCATAATATGAATCCACAAATCCCAACCCTCACCTTAGCCACAAAGTTTCCGGAGTCTCTGAAACGGTAGTCCGGAAAATAGCGGTTGAAAATAGCGTTTCGGGTGGTTACGGTTGAAATGTTATTTCTAGCGGTCTGAAATTGCGTTCTTGGCATCTGGCGTCTGGAAAATAGCGTTTCAAATCTGCATTTTCATTTTTAGCTCGGATTAGGGTTTTTGGTTTTTAGATAGAAAGAGTGTGTCTTGACCATAACGAAACACTAATAACTTACTGAATTTAGATCGGATCAAAGAGCGGAAACTTGATCTGGATTCCTTGCAACAACACCTTTCCAGAGACACCAAGATCGTAATCTGAATCCTTCTGTAACAATAGGAAATCGTCTCCAAAACCAGCTCTGCGAAACTGGAAAAAGACGTGTTTCTAGTTTTCGAAACAGTGAGTTTTTGCCAACTTTAAACTCGATATCCAGATTGACCTTACATCGGATATGAGATCGCAAACCTGATCCAGAAACTAGGGAACGAGATATATCAAACTACACATAGATCACAACACATGTCCTTCAGATCGCACGGGAAACTGCACCACAAAACCCCAAGTCGAAACTGTTCAACAACCTTCTTCATACTTCTTTCTTTTTCGGTTCACTGCGTTGTCTCTGCCCCTACTTTTAGCGGCCGCTGCTGCACCACGTGCGATGTTGGTGGTCATGCCTCTGTCTCTATCATGATCCATCGTTGGTCCTCTTACCGGAGATCTCTTCTCCACCGTCCTCTCCACGTCGTTATCCTCCTTTATCTTCTTCGGGTCACTACGGCGGATCTGTGAGGGGCTTCTCCTTCTCTAGTCGTCAGTTCCTCCTGCCCCGACCATCACAGTCATGCCGTCTAACCAACCGCCATCATCGTCGGAGTTCACCTCCACACACGACCGCTCCGACTCCGTTCTTTTGTCGTTTTTCTCTCTCTACTTTTCTGTCTTCTTCTTCACGCCTTCTTCTCTATTTCTCTTCTCTGCTTTTCTTTATGTCTTTTCTTCCTCTTTATCTCTCACGACATCTTTATGTACCTTTCTCATTCTCATTACGGCGAGGGTTAGAAGCTAGCACATTGACAGAGAGATCTTAGGTTTAGGTTAGTTAATTATGGATTTGGGCTTATGGACTTATGGGTAGGAGAAATATTTTTATGGGTTGTCCAATTGAACATTTTAAATGGGTTTTTGTCTTGGCCCATTTTCCGTTCTCGGCCCAAAAATATTCTCACGCAAAATTTTAAAAATCCCGGAACACGGTCGTGACACTCTCTCTCTTGTTCATTTATATATATATATGCCACCAGTGGCGGACCCAGTAAGAAGAATGGTAGGTTACCTGATCTGGATAATATTTTTAAATACAATTTAGTACATAGAAATCTAAGAAGATTTTGTAGCATAATTGGTAGTTTCTTATGTATTGACCCACCATGAACCAGGGTTCGAGTCTCCAATTTAACAATTTGATATATATATATTATTTTTTTTATTGACCCAGGTAAAAAAAAATCTTTAAAAAAAATCTTGGGTCCACCACTGTATACCACACATATATGTATATATCCCAAGTATATAAATAAACAAAAGTATATACATATATGTTATAGTTTATAACACGTTATCAGTACGATCGACTATATGTCCGTTCTATCCCGGAAATATAAGATTGGTTCTACCTGAAATGTGAGATTTAATTTATGTTTAGTCGATCTAAATTTATATATGTGTTATTTACGGAGTGGATGGTTATGTCTAGCTCCTCCTTAATTTAATGGAAGGTTATGCCTCCTAATTATTATATGGAAAACCATATAAAAGGCTGTTTCTTTTTTGGGTTGATCGTTATATATGGTAGGCGCTGCTTCCTCGATCAAATTAAAGACTATGTCTCCATAATCTTGTGGTAGGCTCTGCTTTCTTGATTATGCGGAAAACTAAGCTTCTTAAATTATTTTTTATTTTAATTCAATTATTATTATTACAAATCATATGGAAGGCTCTGCCTCTTGAAATAATTGGTTTAAATTCTGTTGTTATTATGCTCAATTATTTTAAATTATTTTATCATGTCTTTTTATAAAAATTTATGAGGCACATGTCAATATAATAATTAGACAGTGCGAAAGCCTCAATATAGCTAAAAGCTCCATAAGAGATAAGCGCTTCGGAAGAGAGATACGCTCCAGAAGAGCGAAATGCTCTAGATCAGTATATGATGGAGACCTGCATGTATTTGATTGTATCACATACAAATAAAGATGGCAAAGTTTATAGTAAACCTGAATTTTACTAAATTGGTTGAAGTATATATGGTAGTAATTAAAGAATTTTATATCCGGTTATGCCATTCCGGTCCAACAATAATATCAAAGATCATTGAGAAATTATGTGAAAATCTGAAGTTTTGCACGTAGCATGTCTCAAACAAAATTAAGGTCAACATGAAGAGATTCATGGATGAATCACCATTTTTGGTTAAAAAGAGCTCATTGGCTATAATGGTTGATTTCTTTAATCAATCTCCAAATCACATCCCGAGGTAACTGATCTAAAAGTGACGATAGGTTTAAGATGAATGGACCAGAAGATCCATTGTATTGAGGGGGTATTAAGAGTCTCATATTGAAAGTTAAAAAGATCTAAAATAAAATACATGACCCAAATTGGGTATGTTGATCCTAAAGTAGCATTCAATTCGAGATGGATTGACCTAGAGTGTCATCTACTCGAGGGGGAGGATTAAAGAATTCCACATCGACAAGGAAGTTTATAATTTTGGTGAGTTTACATCTCAAGTATGATAATATTTACATCCCAAAGTTTATCACTTATTGTATGTCAAGATAAAATAAAACATAAATAAGGTTATGTTCACATTCAAAACGAGCTTAATGAATTATTTATAAAAGCAAATCCAAGGGATTGCAAAGATCACTAATGGTGAATTCTAATCTTCATATTTTGGCATAGAACATGCAGTCGTGCATGTAGTAATGATATATACATTAAAGTATATTGAGCCATCAATCAGAGATGTGCATATTGCAAGATTTGCAATCATCATTTTGATGACAAAACTTTCCTTGGGAAAATCGTTGAATAGTTTGGATTCTTGAACAAGTTAATGTGAACCTGAAGTTCAAAAGTTCAAAAGATCACTATTCAGAACATCTTGCAAATAAAATGCCAGGAGCATTTATCAGAAAATAAACAGCTGACGGATGAGAATTCGTGAAAAGAATTATCATAGATCCTCATGAATATAAACCTGAAGTTCAAAAGATAATTCATTTAAGATAAAAAAAAAGGTGAAATATCATATTCCAACTGCAATGCTCCATAAGTTTATAGGAGGAAAACTACTATTAAGTTTCAAAACCTAAATAACCACAACTGCATGGCAAATCGGTGTACTACTTAGGGATCAAATCCAGAAGGAAATTGATTAGGACAATAAGAATGCAAAGTACTCAAGAATCTAAGTCAATTCAAATGATTGTGATTTGGTAACCAAACTAACAACCTAAGCAAGTGAGGTAATGAGCAAGGAAATCAACAAAACAAGATTAAGAAACTATGGCCAACCAAACACCCGGTATTGCAACACTACTTGCTTCAAAGACATCAAGTTCTCCGTTCCACATCGGTTGACCTTCGCTCTTCCACTTCCTCAAGACTACAATTCCAATCACTACTAGCTCCAAGGTACCACACCTTCGATTGTCCATACCATTAGTTTTTATTTCTCATATTGCCATTTATTTTATTTTTATTCTTCTCTTTGGTTTTGCTCTCTCACCAAGACGGTGAGAAGTAAGTCCGCGGGGGGGGGGGGGGGGTCGGGTGGAGAACTGTTGCTAATGTCATTTGAGTTTGTTTTGTTTTACTTTTATTGAGTCTTGCATTGTTGATAAGTTTATTGATAGAGGATTAATGTCTACTACTAAGTTTTAACCCTAAATAACCACAAGTGCATGACAATCGGTGTAATACTTAGGGATCGAATCCACAAGAAAATTGATTAGGACAATAAGAATGCAAAACACCCTAACAACTAAGTCTATAAATGATTTGGATTTTTTCTTTAGTTCCTAATTAACAATTACTAAGTGAAATGAAAATATGAAATACTAAAGGTAAATTAACAAGAAAATATAAAGAAATGCAATAAACAAAAGCAAGAGAAACTAAATTCAAAGCAATAAGCAAAGGCAAACACTAAACAAATGAAGATGAGAATGAAATCGACTAAGGGAGATATGGATCAAGGGATAAGATAATTGATTCAAGTGAATTATCTATTGGGTAATGGTAGATGGCTCTAATCAAGTCTATTTCTAGGACAAGGATCACTAATTTATGACTAATCCACTTCCATGGTACTAATCTCTTTCTAAATTCCTTAATTATCATCAACTTTCGTTTTGCAATTAACGAATCTAGAAGCTTTACTTATAAGTCCATAAATCCACAAATCACCTTAAACATCAAGTGTCAATTGGCTAAGATGTGATTTGCTCATATGAGATTCTCCTAGACATTTCTACAAACACCTTCCGAGCGTAAAAAGACCATAATCTAGAGATTGATTAGCTACTTCAATCCTAGCCTTAATTACATCTCAAATGAAGGATTCACTATAGTCTAAGCCTAATACACCACCATAACCCAACTTCTAATCACCCTAGTCTACCTAACCCATAATCCATATGATCAATACTCACACATGGTGATACTAAACATCAAAACAAAGACTAATAATGCTATAAACATGATTAGGGATATGAAATGATTAAGAATCTTCAATAAACCATAAAATATTAAAGATCCAACAAGTAAATCAAAATGAAAGAGAAAGAGCAAAAATCCTAGACAAAACCAACTTAGGGTTCTAAATGTGCTTAGAAACATATATATATATATGTATATATATATAGTAAAAACGAAGGTATCCGAGTCCACCTGGGACAAACCAGGTCAAATCCGGGTTTATGCATAAAATGTCAGCTTGAACGGTTTGGGAGATCGACCATTTTAGTCACCTGGGTTGATCATATTAACGTTTTGCAGCCCAAGAAGTCCCATGTGTGTATCTGATTGACCAGCTTGATCGATCTAAGTAGCAGGCTGGGTCGATCCATGCGACGTCCTTTCCATCTCGTCTAGTGTTGGTCTGATCGATCCTCCTGATCGATTTAAGTAGGAGCCTTGATCGATCCAGCCAACAAAACCTCCATTTGGTCATGTGTTCATCTGATCGACCCAGCTGATCGATTTAAGTAGAAGGCTGGGTCGTTCAGGATGACACTGCCATATTCCTTATGTTTCTTCACTCCTCTTGATGTTCTTCCATCTCCACTTGGTTCTACTCACTCCTAGGCATCCACTTTACCTGAAAATGACTAAAAATACTATGCATATGCATGAAATAAATCCTATGACTCTAAGACACGACATATTCTATATGAGACTCAAAATAAAGAGAAAGATGCAAAATGCAAGTCGAATGACTATAAAAGTTAAGGAAAATGTGCTAAAGATGCTAAAATATGAATGCATCAACTCCCCGGACTTGCCATTTGCTTGTCCTCAAGCGAACAAGTAAGGACAAATAGAAGAAGAGGTTTAAAAATGAGAACTCAAAGCAAAAGGGTCCAACCAAGCATTCAACATCATATCTCGAGATAATACGTAGTTATCACACAAGTGAACTCCTACTCAATCTTTCTTCTCACATCCATCGTAACTCCAATCTTTATCCTCTAGACTCAAAGTTAAGCATCCGCATGGCATTATATCTACCAATTCTTTAACATTCAATTAGGTGTTTAGATGCGGTCTTTCCTAGAGGCTATCGATCATGTTCAATCGGCATGGTAAGAAAAAGGCTCATGGTGCAAAGATAAGGCGGTTCATATCATTTTAGCGACTTACTCTCAAAGAACAGTAATGAAAAACATCATGCAAAAGCAAGGAAGAAACGGAACAATTGATGCATACAAAGAAAAACTTCCATTATACCCAAACCCTTATGTTTTTGAAACCTATGTTCTACCCATGATCTCATATACTTTTCTTTCTTTTGAGACAAACGAAATGGTTGGAAACCAAACCTTATTCTTTGTTTTCTTTTACTTTTATTGAGTCTTGCATTGTTCATAAGTTTATTGATAGAGGATTAATGTCTACTACTAAGTTTTAACCCTAAATAACCACAAGTGCATGACAATCGGTGTAATACTTAGGGATCGAATCCACAAAAAAAAATTGATTAGGACAATAAGAATGCAAAACACCCTAACAACTAAGTCTATAAATGTTATGGATTTTTTCTTTAGTTCCTAATTAACAATTACTAAGTGAAATGAAAATATGAAATACTAAAGGTAAATTAACAAGAAAATATAAAGAAATGCAATAAACAAAAGCAAGACAAACTAAATTCAAAGAAATAAGCAAACGCAAACACTAAACAAATGAATATGAGAATGAAATCTACTAAGGGAGATATGGATCATGGGATAAGGTAATTGATTCAAGTGAATTATCTATTGGGTAATGGTAGATGGCTCTAATCAAGGCCATTTCTAGGACAAGGATCACTAATTTATGACTAATCCACTTCCATGGTACTAATCTCTTTCTAAATTCCTTAATTATCATCAACTTTCATTTTGCAATTAACGAATCTAGAAGCTTTACTTATAAGTCCATAAATTCACAAATCACCTTAAACATCAAGTGTCAATTGGCTAAGATGTGATTTGCTCATATGAGATTCTCCTAGACATTTCTACAAACACCTTCCGAGCGTAAAAAGACCATAATCTAGAGATTGATTAGCTACTTCAATCCTAGCCTTAATTACATCTCAAATGAAGGATTCACTATAGTCTAAGCCTAATACACCACCATAACCCAACTTCTAATCATCCTAGTCTACCTACCCCATAATCCATATGATCAATACTCACACATGGTGATACTAAACATCAAAACGAAGACTAATAATGCTATAAACATGATTAGGGATATGAAATGATTAAGAATCTTCAATAAACCATAAAATATTAAAGATCCAACAAGTAAATCAAAATGAAAGAGAAAGAGCAAAAATCCTAGACAAAACCAACTTAGGGTTCTAAATGTGCTTAGAAACATATATATATATATATATATATATATATATAGTAAAAACGAAGGTATCCGAGTCCACCTGGGACAAACCGGGTCAAATCCGGGTTTATGCATAAAATGTCAGCTTGAACGGTTTGGGAGATCGACCATTTTAGTCACCTGGGTTGATCATATTAACGTTTTACAGCCCAAGAAGTCCCATGTGTGTATCTGATTGACCAGCTTGATCGATCTAAGTAGCAGGCTGGGTCGATCCATGCGACGTCCTTTCCATCTCGTCTAGTGTTGGTCTGATCGATCCTCCTGATCGATTTAAGTAGGAGCCTTGATCGATCCAGCCAACAAAAGCTCCATTTGGTCATGTGTTCATCTGATCGACCCAGCTGATCGATTTAAGTAGAAGGCTGGGTCGTTCAGGATGACACTGCCATATTCCTTATGTTTCTTCACTCCTCTTGATGTTCTTCC
Source organism: Pseudoturritis turrita (assembly GCA_900406555.1). NCBI lineage: Eukaryota > Viridiplantae > Streptophyta > Magnoliopsida > Brassicales > Brassicaceae > Pseudoturritis > Pseudoturritis turrita. The sequence goes on along the minus strand of OVBL01000289.1, from coordinate 407,633 downwards.
AACTCCACTTGGTTCTACTCACTCCTAGGCATCCACTTTACCTGAAAATGACTAAAAATGCTATGCATATGCATGAAATGAATCCTATGACTCTAAGACACAACATATTCTATATGAGACTCAAAATAAAGAGAAAGATGCAAAATACAAGTCGAATGACTATAAAAGTTAAGGAAAATGTGCTAAAGATACTAAAATATGAATGCATCAACTCGCCCGTACTTGCCATTTGCTTGTCCTCAAGCGAACAAGTAAGTACAAATAAAAGAAGAGGTTTAAAAGTGAGAACTCAAAGCAAAAGGTTCCAACCAAGCATTCAACATCATATCTCGAGATAATACGTAGTTATCACACAAGTGAACTCCTACTCAATCTTTCTTCTCACATCCATCGTAACTCCAATCTTTATCCTCTAAACTCAAAGTTAAGCATCCGCATGGCATTATATCTACCAATTCTTTAACATTCAATTAGGTGTTTAGATGCGGTCTTTCCTAGAGGCTATCGATCATGTTCAATCGGCATGGTAAGAAAAAGGCTCATGGTGCAAAGATAAAGCGGTTCATATCATTTTAGCGACTTACTCTCAAAGAACAGTAATGAAAAACATCATGCAAAAGCGAGGGAGAAACGGAACAATTGATGCATACAAAGAAAAACTTCCATTATACCCAAACCCTTATGTTTTTGAAACCTATGTTCTACCCATGATCTCATATACTTTTCTTTCTTTTGAGACAAACGAAATGGTTGGAAACCAAACCTTATTCTTTGTTTTCTTTTACTTTTATTGAGTCTTGCATTGTTCATAAGTTTATTGATAGAGGATTAATGTCTACTACTAAGTTTTAACCCTAAATAACCACAAGTGCATGACAATCGGTGTAATACTTAGGGATCAAATCCACAAGAAAATTGATTAGGACAATAAGAATGCAAAACACCCTAACAACTAAGTCTATAAATGTTTTGGATTTTTTCTTTAGTTTCTAATTAACAATTACTAAGTGAAATTTAAATATGAAATACTAAAGGTAAATTAACAAGAAAATATAAAGAAATGCAATAAACAAAAGCAAGACAAACTAAATTCAAAGCAATAAGAAAACGCAAACACTAAACAAATGAATATGAGAATGAAATCTACTAAGGGAGATATGGATCATGGGATAAGGTAATTGATTCAAGTGAATTATCTATTGGGTAATGGTAGATGGCTCTAATCAAGTCCATTTCTAGGACAAGGATCACTAATTTATGACTAATCCACTTCCATGGTACTAATCTCTTTCTAAATTCCTTAATTATTATCAACTTTCGTTTTGCAATTAATGAATCTAGAAGCTTTACTTATAAGTCCATAAATCCACAAATCACCTTAAACATCAAGTGTCAATTGGCTAAGATGTGATTTGCTCATATGAGATTCTCCTAGACATTTCTACAAACACCTTCCGAGCGTAAAAAGACCATAATCTAGAGATTGATTAGCTACTTCAATCCTAACCTTAATTACATCTCAAATGAAGGATTCACTATAGTCTAAGCCTAATACACCACCATAACCCAACTTCTAATCACCCTAGTCTACCTAACCCATAATCCATATGATCAATACTCACACATGGTGATACTAAACATCAAAACAAGACTAATAATGCTATAAACATGATTAGGGATATGAAATGATTAAGAATCTTCAATAAACCATAAAATATTAAAGATCCAACAAGTAAATCAAAATGAAAGAGAAAGAGCAAAAATCCTAGACAAAACCAACTTAGGGTTCTAAATGTGCTTAGAAACATATATATATATATATATAGTAAAAACGAAGGTATCCGAGTCCACCTGGGACAAACCGGGTCAAATCCGGGTTTATGCATAAAATGTCAGCTTGAACGGTTTGGGAGATCGACCATTTTAGTCACCTGGGTTGATCATATTAACGTTTTGCAGCCCAAGAAGTCCCATGTGTGTATCTGATTGACCAGCTTGATCGATCTAAGTAGCAGGCTGGGTCGATCCATGCGACGTCCTTTCCATCTCGTCTAGTGTTGGTCTGATCGATCCTCCTGATCGATTTAAGTAGGAGCCTTGATCGATCCAGCCAACAAAACCTCCATTTGGTCATGTGTTCATCTGATCGACCCAGCTGATCGATTTAAGTAGAAGGCTGGGTCGTTCAGGATGACACTGCCATATTCCTTATGTTTCTTCACTCCTCTTGATGTTCTTCCAACTCCACTTGGTTCTACTCACTCCTAGGCATCCACTTTACCTGAAAATGACTAAAAATGCTATGCATATGCATGAAATGAATCCTATGACTCTAAGACACAACATATTCTATATGAGACTCAAAATAAAGAGAAAGATGCAAAATGCAAGTCGAATGACTATAAAAGTTAAGGAAAATATGCTAAAGATGCTAAAATATGAATGCATCAACTCCCCCGGACATGCCATTTGCTTGTCCTCAAGCGAACAAGTAAGGGCAAATAGAAGAAGAGGTTTAAAAGTGAGAACTCAAAGCAAAAGGTTCCAACCAAGCATTCAACATCATATCTCGAGATAATACGTAGTTATCACACAAGTGAACTCCTACTCAATCTTTCTTCTCACATCCATCGTAACTCCAATCTTTATCCTCTAGACTCAAAGTTAAGCATCCGCATGGCATTATATCTACCAATTCTTTAACATTCAATTAGGTGTTTAGATGCGGTCTTTCCTAGAGGCTATCTATCATGTTCAATCGGCATGGTAAGAAAAAGGCTCATGGTGCAAAGATAAGGCGGTTCATATCATATTAGCGACTTACTCTCAAAGAACAGTAATGAAAAATATCATGCAAAAGCAAGGGAGAAACAGAACAATTGATGCATATAAAGAAAAACTTCCATAATACCCAAACCCTTATGTTTTTGAAACCTATGTTCTACCCATGATCTCATATACTTTTCTTTCTTTTGAGACAAACGAAATGGTTGGAAACCAAACCTTATTCTTTGTTTTCTTTTAATTTTATTGAGTCTTGCATTGTTCATAAGTTTGTTGATAGAGGATTAATGTCTACTACTAAGTTTTAACCTTAAATAACCACAAGTGCATGACAATCGGTGTAATACTTAGGGATCGAATCCACAAGAAAATTGATTAGGACAATAAGAATGCAAACCACCCTAACAACTAAGTCTATAAATGTTTTGGATTTTTTCTTTAGTTCCTAATTAACAATTACTAAGTGAAATGAAAATATGAAATACTAAAGGTAAATTAACAAGAAAATATAAAGAAATGCAATAAACAAAAGCAAGACAAACTAAATTCAAAACAATAAGAAAACGCAAACACTAAACAAATGAATATGAGAATGAAATCTACTAAGGGAGATATGGATCATGGGATAAGGTAATTGATTCAAGTGAATTATCTATTGGGTAATGGTAGATGGCTCTAATCAAGTCCATTTCTAGGACAAGGATCACTAATTTATGACTAATCCACTTCCGTGGTACTAATCTCTTTCTAAATTCCTTAATTATCATCAACTTTTGTTTTGCAATTAACGAATCTAGAAGCTTTACTTATAAGTCCATAAATCCACAAATCACCTTAAACATCAAGTGTCAATTGGCTAAGATGTGATTTGCTCATATGAGATTCTCCTAGACATTTCTACAAACACCTTCCGAGCGTAAAAAGACCATAATCTAGAGATTGATTAGCTACTTCAATCTTAGCCTTAATTACATCTCAAATGAAGAATTCACTATAGTCTAAGCCTAATACACCACCATAACCCAACTTCTAATCACCCTAGTCTACCTAACCCATAATCCATATGATCAATACTCACACATGGTGATACTAAACATCAAAACAAAGACTAATAATGCTATAAACATGATTAGGGATATGAAATGATTAAGAATCTTCAATAAACCATAAAATATTAAAGATCCAACAAGTAAATTAAAATGAAAGAGAAAGAGCAAAAATCCTAGACAAAACCAACTTAGGGTTCTAAATGTGCTTAGAAACATATATATATATATATATATATATATAGTAAAAACGAAGGTATCCGAGTCCACCTGGGACAAACCGGGTCAAATCCGGGTTTATGCATAAAATGTCAGCTTGAACGGTTTGGGAGATCGACCATTTTAGTCACCTGGGTTGATCATATTAACGTTTTGCAGCCCAAGAAGTCCCCTGTGTGTATCCGATTGACCAGCTTGATCGATCTAAGTAGCAGGCTGGGTCGATCCATGCGACGTCCTTTCCATCTCGTCTAGTGTTGGTCTGATCGATCCTCCTGATCAATTTAAGTAGGAGCCTTGATCGATCCAGCCAACAAAACCTCCATTTGGTCATGTGTTCATCTGATCGACCCAGCTGATCGATTTAAGTAGAAGGCTGGGTCGTTCAGGATGACACTGCCATATTCCTTATGTTTCTTCACTCCTCTTGATGTTCTTCCAACTCCCCTTGGTTCTACTCACTCCTAGGCATCCATTGTACCTGAAAATGACTAAAAATGCTATGCATATGCATGAAATGAATCCTATGACTCTAAGACACAACATATTCTATATGAGACTCAAAATAAAGAGAAAGATGCAAAATGCAAGTCGAATGACTATAAAAGTTAAAGAAAATGTGCTAAAGATGCTAAAATATGAATGCATCAACTCCCCCGGACTTGCCATTTGCTTGTCCTCAAGCGAACAAGTAAGGACAAATAGAAGAAGAGGTTTAAAAGTGAGAACTCAAAGCAAAAGGTTCCAACCAAGCATTCAACATCATATCTCGAGATAATACGTAGTTATCACACAAGTGAACTCCTACTCAATCTTTCTTCTCACATCCATCATAACTCCAATCTTTATCCTCTAGACTCAAAGTTAAGCATCCGCATGGCATTATATCTACCAATTCTTTAACATTCAATTAGGTGTTTAGATGCGGTCTTTCCTAGAGGCTATCGATCATGTTCAATCGGCATGGTAAGAAAAAGGCTCATGGTGCAAAGATAAGGCGGTTCATATCATTTTAGCGACTTACTCTAAAGAACAGTAATGAAAAACATAATGCAAAAGTAAGGGAGAAACGGAACAATTGATGCATACAAAGAAAAACTTCCATTATACCCAAACCCTTATATTTTTGAAACCTATGTTCTACCCATGATCTCATATACTTTTCTTTCTTTTGAGACAAACGAAATGCTTGGAAACCAAACCTTATTCTTTGTTTTCTTTTAATTTAATTGAGTCTTGCATTGTTCATAAGTTTATTGATAGAGGATTAATGTCTACTACTAAGTTTTAACCCTAAATAACCACAAGTGCATGACAATCGGTGTAATACTTAGGGATCGAATCCACAAGAAAAATTGATTAGGACAATAAGAATGCAAAACACCCTAACAACTAAGTCTATAAATGTTATGGATTTTTTCTTTAGTTCCTAATTAACAATTACTATGTGAAATGAAAATATGAAATACTAAAGGTAAATTAACAAGAAAATATAAAGAAATGCAATAAACAAAAGCAAGACAAACTAAATTCAAAGCAATAAGCAAACGCAAACACTAAACAAATGAATATGAGAATGAAATCTACTAAGGGAGATATGGATCATGGGATAAGGTAATTGATTCAAGTGAATTATCTATTGGGTAATGGTAGATGGCTCTAATCAAGTCCATTTCTAGGACAAGGATCACTAATTTATGACTAATTCACTTCCGTGGTACTAATCTCTTTCTAAATTCCTTAATTATCATCAACTTTCGTTTTGCAATTAACGAATCTAGAAGCTTTACTTATAAGTCCATAAATCCACAAATCACCTTAAACATCAAGTGTCAATTGGCTAAGATGTGATTTGCTCATATGAGATTCTCCTAGACATTTCTACAAACACCTTCCGAGCGTAAAAAGACCATAATCTAGAGATTGATTAGCTACTTCAATCTTAGCCTTAATTACATCTCAAATGAAGGATTCACTATAGTCTAAGCCTAATACACCACCATAACCCAACTTCTAATCACCCTAGTCTACCTAACCCATAATCCATATGATCAATACTCACACATGGTGATACTAAACATCAAAACAAAGACTAATAATGCTATAAACATGATTAGGGATATGAAATGATTAAGAATCTTCAATAAACCATAAAATATTAAAGATCCAACAAGTAAATCAAAATGAAAGAGAAAGAGCAAAAATCCTAGACAAAACCAACTTAGGGTTCTAAATGTGCTTAGAAACATATATATATATATATAGTAAAAACGAAGGTATCCGAGTCCACCTGGGACAAACCGGGTCAAATCCGGGTTTATGCATAAAATGTCAGCTTGAACGGTTTGGGAGATCGACCATTTTAGTCACCTGGGTTGATCATATTAACGTTTTGCAGCCCAAGAAGTCCCCTGTGTGTATCCGATTGACCAGCTTGGTCGATCTAAGTAGCAGGCTGGGTCGATCCATGCGATGTCCTTTCCATCTCGTCTAGTATTGGTCTGATCGATCCTCCTGATCGATTTAAGTAGGAGCCTTGATCGATCCAGCCAACAAAACCTCCATTTGGTCATGTGTTCATCTGATCGACCCAGCTGATCGATTTAAGTAGAAGGCTGGGTCGTTCAGGATGACACTGCCATATTCCTTATGTTTCTTCACTCCTCTTGATGTTCTTCCAACTCCACTTGGTTCTACTCACTCCTAGGCATCCATTGTACCTGAAAATGACTAAAAATGCTATGCATATGCATGAAATGAATCCTATGACTCTAAGACACAACATATTCTATATGAGACTCAAAATAAAGAGAAAGATGCAAAATGCAAGTCGAATGACTATAAAAGTTAAGGAAAATGTGCTAAAGATGCTAAAATATGAATGCATCAACTCCCCCGGACTTGCCATTTGCTTGTCCTCAAGCGAACAAGTAAGGACAAATAGAAGAAGAGGTTTAAAAGTGAGAACTCAAAGCAAAAGGTTCCAACCAAGCATTCAACATCATATCTCGAGATAATAAGTAGTTATCACACAAGTGAACTCCTACTCAATCTTTCTTCTCACATCCATCGTAACTCCAATCTTTATCCTCTAGACTCAAAGTTAAGCATCCGCATGGCATCATATCTACCAATTCTTTAACATTCAATTAGGTGTTTAGATGCGGTCTTTCCTAGAGGCTATCGATCATGTTCAATCGGCATGGTAAGAAAAAGGCTCATGGTGCAAAGATAAGGCGGTTCATATCATTTTAGCGACTTACTCTCAAAGAACAGTAATGAAAAATATCTTGCAAAAGCAAGGGAGAAACGGAACAATTGATGCATACAAAGAAAAACTTCCATTATACCCAAACCCTTATGTTTTTGAAACCTATGTTCTACCCATGATCTCATATACTTTTCTTTGTTTTGAGACAAACGAAATGGTTGGAAACCAAACCTTATTCTTTGTTTTGTTATACTTTTATTGAGTCTTGCATTGTTCATAAGTTTATTGATAGAGGATTAATGTCTACTACTAAGTTTTAACCCTAAATAACCACAAGTGCATGACAATCGGTGTAATACTTAGGGATCGAATCCACAAAAAAATTGATTAGGACAATAAGAATGCAAAACACCCTAACAACTAAGTCTATAAATTTTTTGGATTTTTTCTTTAGTTCCTAATTAACAATTACTAAGTGAAATGAAAATATGAAATACTAAAGGTAAATTAACAAGAAAATATAAAGAAATGCAATAAACAAAAGCAAGACAAACTAAATTCAAAGCAATAAGCAAACGCAAACACTAAACAAATGAAGATGAGAATGAAATCTACTAAGGGATATATGGATCATGGGATAAGGTAATTGATTCAAGTGAATTATCTATTGGGTAATGGTAGATGGCTCTAATCAAGTCCATTTCTAGGACAAGGATCACTAATTTATGACTAATCCACTTCCATGGTATTAATCTCTTTCTAAATTCCTTAATTATCATCAACTTTCGTTTTGCAATTAACGAATCTAGAAGCTTTACTTATAAGTCCATAAATCCATAAATCACCTTAAACATCAAGTGTCAATTGGCTAAGATGTGATTTGCTCATATGAGATTCTCCTAGACATTTCTACAAATACCTTCCAAGCGTAAAAAGACCATAATCTAGAGATTGATTAGCTACTTCAATCCTAGCTTTAATTACATCTCAAATGAAGGATTTACTATAGTCTAAGCCTAATACACCACCATAACCCAACTTCTAATCACCCTAGTCTACCTAACCCATAATCCATATGATCAATACTCACACATGGTGATACTAAACATCAAAACAAAGACTAATAATGCTATAAACATGATTAGGGATATGAAATGATTAAGAATCTTCAATAAACCATAAAATATTAAAGATCCAACAAGTAAATCAAAATGAAAGAGAAAGAGCAAAAATCCTAGACAAAACCAACTTAGGGTTCTAAATGTGCTTAGAAACATATATATAGTAAAAACGAAGGTATCCGAGTCCACCTGGGACAAACCGGGTCAAATTCGGGTTGATGCATAAAATGTCAGCTTGAACGGTTTGGGAGATCGACCATTTTAGTCACCTGGGTTGATCATATTAACGTTTTGCAGCCCAAGAAGTCCCATGTGTGTATCCGATTGACCAGCTTGATCGATCTAAGTAGCAGGCTGGGTCGATCCATGCGATGTCCTTTCCATCTCGTCTAGTGTTGGTCTGATCGATCCTCCTGATCGATTAAAGTAGGAGCCTTGATCGATCCAGCCAACAAAACCTCCATTTGGTCATGTGTTCATCTGATCGACCCAGCTGATCGATTTAAGTAGAAGGTTGGGTCGTTCAGGATGACACTGCCATATTCCTTATGTTTCTTCATTCCTCTTGATGTTCTTCCAACTCCACTTGGTTCTACTCACTCCTAGGCATCCATTGTACCTGAAAATGACTAAAAATGCTATGCATATGCATGAAATGAATCCTATAACTCTAAGACACAACATATTCTATATGAGACTCAAAATAAAGAGAAAGATGCAAAATGCAAGCCGAATGACTATAAAAGTTAAGGAAAATGTGCTAAAGATGCTAAAATATGAATGCATCAACTCCCCCGGACTTGCCATTTGCTTGTCCTCAAGCGAACAAGTAAGGACAAATAGAAGAAGAGGTTTAAAAGTGAGAACTCAAAGCAAAAGGTTCCAACCAAGCATACAACATCATATCTCGAGATAATACGTAGTTATCACACAAGTGAACTCCTACTCAATCTTTCTTCTCACATCCATCGTAACTCCAATCTTTATCCTCTAGACTCAAAGTTAAGCATCCGCATGGCATCATATCTACCAATTCTTTAACATTCAATTAGGTGATTAGATGCGGTCTTTCCTAGTGGCTATCGATCATGTTCAATCGGCATGGTAAGAAAAAGGCTCATGGTGCAAAGATAAGGCGGTTCATATCATTTTAGCGACTTACTCTCAAAGAACAGTAATGAAAAACATCATGCAAAAGCAAGGGAGAAACGGAACAATTGATGCATTCAAAGAAAAACTTCCATTATACCCAAACCCTTATGTTTTTGAAACCTATGTTCTACCCATGATCTCATATACTTTTCTTTCTTTTGAGACAAACGAAATGGTTGAAACCAAACCTTATTCTTTGTTTTCTTTTACTTTTATTGAGTCTTGCATTGTTCATAAGTTTATTGATAGAGGATTAATGTCTACTACTAAGTTTTAACCCTAAATAACCACAAGTGCATGACAATCGGTGTAATACTTAGGGATCGAATCCACAAGAAAATTGATTAGGACAATAAGAATGCAAAACACCCTAACAACTAAGTCTATAAATGTTTTGGATTTTTTCTTTAGTTCCTAATTAACAATTACTAAGTGAAATGAAAATATGAAATACTAAAGGTAAATTAACAAGAAAATATAAAGAAATGCAATAAACAAAAGCAAGACAAACTAAATTCAAAGAAATAAGCAAACGCAAACACTAAACAAATGAATATGAGAATGAAATCTACTAAGGAAGATATGGATCATGGGATAAGGTAATTGATTCAAGTGAATTATCTATTGGGTAATGGTAGATGGCTCTAATCAAGTCCATTTCTAGGACAAGGATCACTAATTTATGACTAATCCACTTCCATGGTACTAATCTCTTTCTAAATTCCTTAATTATCATCAACTTTCGTTTTGCAATTAACGAATCTAGAAGCTTTACTTATAAGTCCATAAATCCACAAATCACCTTAAACATCAAGTGTCAATTGGCTAAGATGTGATTTGCTCATATGAGATTCTCCTAGACATTTCTACAAACACCTTCCGAGCGTAAAAAGACCATAATCTAGAGATTGATTAGCTACTTCAATCCTAGCTTTAATTACATCTCAAATGAAAGATTCACTATAGTCTAAGCCTAATACACCACCATAACCCAACTTCTAATCACCCTAGTCTACCTAACCCATAATCCATATGATCAATACTCACACATGGTGATACTAAACATCAAAACAAAGACTAATAATGCTATAAACATGATTAGGGATATGAAATGATTAAGAATCTTCAATAAACCATAAAATATTAAAGATCCAACAAGTAAATCAAAATGAAAGAGAAAGAGCAAAAATCCTAGACAAACCCAACTTAGGGTTCTAAATGTGCTTAGAAACATATATATATATATAGTAAAAACGAAGGTATCCGAGTCCACCTGGGATAAACCGGGTCAAATCCGGGTTTATGCATAAAATGTCAGCTTGAACGGTTTGGGAGATCGACCATTTTAGTCACCTGGGTTGATCATATTAATGTTTTGCAGCCCAAGAAGTCCCATGTGTGTATCTGATTGACCAGCTTGATCGATCTAAGTAGCAGGCTGGGTCGATCCATGCGACGTCCTTTCCATCTCGTCTAGTGTTGGTCTGATCGATCCTCCTGATCGATTTAAGTAGGAGCCTTGATCGATCCAGCCAACAAAACCTCCATTTGGTCATGTGTTCATCTGATCGACCCAGCTGATCGATTAAGTAGAAGGCTGGGTCGTTCAGGATGACACTGCCATATTCCTTATGTTTCTTCACTCCTCTTGATGTTCTTCCAACTCCACTTGGTTCTACTCACTCCTAGGCATCCATTGTACCTGAAAATGACTAAAAATGCTATGCATATGCATGAAATGAATCCTATGACTCTAAGACACAACATATTCTATATGAGACTCAAAATAAAGAGAAAGATGCAAAATGCAAGTCGAATGACTATAAAAGTTAAGGAAAATATGCTAAAGATGCTAAAATATGAATGCATCAACTCCGCCGAATTTGCCATTTGCTTGTCCTCAAGCGAACAAGTAAGGACAAATAGAAGAAGAGGTTTAAAAGTGAGAACTCAAAGCAAAAGGTTCCAACCAAGCATTCAACATCATATCTCGAGATAATACGTAGTTACCACACAAGTGAACTCCTACTCAATCTTTCTTCTCACATCCATCGTAACTCCAATCTTTATCCTCTAGACTCAAAGTTAAGCATCCGCATGGCATCATATCTACCAATTCTTTAACATTCAATTAGGTGTTTAGATGCGGTCTTTCCTAGAGGCTATCGATCATGTTCAATCGGCATGGTAAGAAAAAGGCTCATGGTGCAAAGATAAGGCGGTTCATATCATTTTAGCGACTTACTCTCGAAGAACAGTAATGAAAAACATCATGCAAAAGCACAAGGGAGAAACGGAACAATTGATGCATACAAAGAAAAACTTCCATTATACCCAAACCCTTATGTTTTTGAAACCTATGTTCTACCCATGATCTCATATACTTTTCTTTCTTTTGAGACAAACGAAATGGTTGGAAACCAAACCATATTCTTTTCTTTTCGTTTTACAAACTCTAGGGGGTTTCTTTCTTTACTAGACTCTTTTCTTTCTTTTCCTTTTCATCCTCCTTGATTTTTAAACACTTTTCTAACTTTGATTTCAAGCTTAGGAGGTAACTTATGCTTTTTGCCTTAAATATTTAGAGTCTTCTTTTACACACTTAACATTTCCTTAGAGTAGCTTTTCTTGTTTTTCTTTTCTTTCTTTTTGGATTCTTTTCATCACAACCATTCTCTCTTTCTTTTGATCTTTCAAGTCACTCACCAAACCCAACCGATAATGAAACAACCAATTCACCCTCCTAGTTTGCTAGTCTTATGGTGCAAGAGACTAACCTAATGGAAGACTATCTTTGTTGTTCATATCTTTCGAGATTTTGCAAGAGACTAGCACTCTTTCACCTTTTGGACAACAAATCTAAATAGTCTTCCCACAAAGGTTAGGTTGGCTGGTTGGGGAATGAACATTGATACTTCTTGCATCCTCTGTTCTCGGCACGAGGAGTCGAGAGACCATCTATTTGTCAAGTGTGAGTTTTCTGCTCATGTGTGGCATCAAATACTCATCGTTTAGGATTACCTCTCCTAAGATTCCAAAATTGGCAGAATATAATGGATTGGCTAATTATAAGATCATGCACTGGAAGATCTACCCTATTGAAGAGACTAGCAGCTCAAGCAACTGTCTATACCCTGTGGAAAGAGAGAAACATTAGACCTTATAATCACATCTCCTTGCCTCCGGCTACCATCTTCAGTAAAATTGACCGAGTCTTACGTGACACTCTTCTAGCTCGATACTATCGCAAAAGTTGCAACGGCCTACTGTCTCAATGGTTCTCCCATAGCTAATTGTTATTCTCTGCTGTTGTTGTTCTAAGTTAATTTCTTTTGGTTTTTTACTCTTTTTTGGCCAATGAAATTATATGCTATTCAGCTCTTGTAACAGACTTTTTCTTCTTTGGTAATATAATTTAAATTTTATAAAATAAAATAAAAACTGTTTGAGGTAATCTAGTTGAAGAGTCTATTTTATTATCCTTTGGTGTCCGATTAATTCGCGCCCAATGCTCCCAAAGTCCCAATGAATAACCCTTTAAAACCTCTAGGTTTCTTACCGAATGTAATGTTGTTTCCTATCTTTTCAATTTGGCTCCAAAGTTGTGAGGCCCAAATTGTGATAGACTCTTCTCACCTAACGTAATATATTCATCTTTGGAGAGAGAGAGAGAGAGAAAAAAAAAAGAATACGCATTATTTTTGTTTGGCTAATTTGTAATATAATTTGCTGGGTTCTTTTAGAAAGAAGAACGTATGAAACCGACACCTCTGAGACAAAAGAAAATATATTATAAAAAAAAAGGAGAAAGAAAACAGAGAAGGAGCAGTGCATAAAGGTCCAAAATATGGTATAGAGAAGAGTGAGAAGAGAGCCAAGTATTTCAAAAAAGCTCACTCTTTCCCTTTCTTCAAGGCTCAGTGAAAGAGAGAGAGAAGAGCTCTCCACCTCCGAGAACTCAGATTCTCACGCGCTTTCGGATCCTTCTCCTGACCCGTCCAAAGATCCGAATCCAGTATCCTCTCGGGTCAGTCTTATTTTTTTTTAATTTACCTATCTATCTTCTCCAGTTTCTCTTTCATAAGTGTCTCTTCTTCCGCTTCCGGGTGTTTCTTTTCTTTTCCAAAACCTATCTGATAAAGATTGAGAGATTACAAGATCCATGTAAGAAACCCATCTCATATATCGAAACCCCTTAAAATACCCAGAACCTAATTTCCCCTGAAAAAATGGTTTTGATATCTATCTAGCTTGTAATTTAATTGTAGTTTCTTATGCATCTGGATCGATTTATTTTTTCTCTCTAGAAATTTCTTTGGTCTAAGTTTATAAAGCTTGCATGGTTGGTTTTTCTTCATAGTTCATATTTCTTTAGTACCCCTTGAGCTTTTTCTTTTTCTTTCTTAATATTTATTATTTATAGGCTAACATATTATCACAGATTAACTGCCCGTTGCAAATGTTTCTCTGCTGATTTCTAGCTGCGTCATCCTCATAGGAAATTAATTTAAAGATTTTTATTTGGCATATTCTTGGAAAATCTCATTCTTTGATTCCTTCTAGATATTTCATATATCTATATATATATTTTTTCGTAGCAAAAAAAAAAAAAAAAAAAAGAGTAACTAGAATGCCAAAAAAACGGTACTTTTGGTTTAAACTTATCTGATGCTAATTTATCGGCATAATTAAATTATACATATACTAATATTATATGTGTGAATCTTGATTATGAACACCTGGTTTTGTATTAGTCTCTGATAAGTTTTTCGATTTTATGAACAGATCGAAGAACCATAACCGTAAATGCTGAAGACAAGAGTAAGGTTTCGCCACAAAGATCAAACAATGACTCAATCTGTGGATCCTCAATCCGATCCGGTCGGACACAACACCAAAGCGATCACTAACCCACTGGCTCTGAGTCTCTTGACCGGTCTGAACAACAACAAGTGCATCTCAGATTCTGATTTTGTCAGGAGCCCAAAATCTCCTCTGGAATTCAGGATGTTGTCTACAATGGCTGATCCATTCTTCCTCAGATCTCCTAGATCATCACTCACTGCTCATCTCAACTGTTGTTGTGGCCCTGCTAAAGTTGGGTTAAGCATTGTGGATTCTCTCGGCAATGATCGGAGTTTGTCACCAGATGTCGTGTTTGGACCGGCGTTGAGGATCAAACCTTCCGATATTAGGGACAAAAATCCCAAGTTTTTCCAAGAACCCAAGTCCATGAAGATCGAAAAGGAAAGATCTGGCGTGATTTTCGAAATCGGTGAAAACTTATCTGAGACTGAGCCGATCGGGTTAAGAAACCGCTCCTTTTCTGCGAATGATTGTCTGAGAAAAACCCGAGTTCTGTCTCGATCCAAGTTGGGCGTAGAAGAGGACTTCCTGGGGATTGGTTCAGACATTGCACTCTCATGTTGTCTATCTGAGGATGACATGGAGATGTCAGAGGACTACACTTGTATCATTGCACATGGTCCTAACCCGAAAACCACTCATATATATGGTGACCGAGTTTTAGACTGTCACAAGAATGAGTTGAAAGGAGATGATGATAATAAAGAGAAGCATATCGAAACTCAGTTAGATTCCACGTTTCCCTCTGATAACTTCCTCAGCATCTGTAACTTCTGCAACAAGAAACTTGAAGTTGATGAAGACACATATATGTACAGGTGCGTGCTCCTTTTCCAATCCTCTTTAACACACACAAATGTCCATATGCACTCGCAAGCATAGGATGATTATCTGTGGATGTTAAGTATTAGATTTGGAATTTCAGATACATCATAGTATGAGGAAATTGCATAACTGAAAACTTCAGAGGTTTCGAAAAATCTAAACTTGTGATGTTTGTGTGGTCATGAATTGCAGAGGAGAAAAAGCATTTTGCAGCGCAGAGTGTCGTTCCAAGGAGATGATGATAGATGAGGAGGACCTAGATGATTCGCCCATAACTATGCACGAATCTTTAAAGAAGCTCTTCTGAACAAGAAGCAGCTAAGATGATGGCCATGGGACTAGCTTTTATAGACCCCACCATCGTCTTTTTAACTACCTAAAGACTTTATTACATATGTATTGACTAGTGCCATGCCAATGGTAGGTAACTTGTGTCACTAAACCGGTTCCTCCGTCTACAAAGAGCTGTGTTTATGCGCATCTATTAGCAGCTGCAGCAGCCACGGATGGATCGGTGGCCTTCTTTTTGTATATTCTGTAATGGGTTTCGGTTTTTATCCCTTTGGATATCGAAGTTGAAGAATACTACTAAGGTCATAACCGAATAAGTGTCGTGAAGAGAGAGTGTTGGTTTCAAGAAAGGGATCCTGTGACCACTCCATTTCCTTTTTGAGTCTTGTTTCTAGTGTCTTGCTATGGCCTCATAAGTGTTGTATGCAGATTTCAATTAAATAAGTAATATATTTATAATTATCTCTCTTGCAAACCGAATAGCAGTGTAACACCCCTAACCCTCTAGCCCAAAAAGCCAAAACAGTGGATATGGTGATATAGCTCGTCCCCTGACTTCCCTTCTCAGGAAGGATCAGTTTCAGTGGAGTAAGGAGGCTAGTGAAGCTTTTTGCTCACTCAAAACAGCCATGACAACAGTCCCTGTCCTGGCCTTGGCTGATTTTTCTGTTTTATTTGTGGTTGAGTCTGATGCATCCGGCATCGGGTTGGGAGCTGTTTTGATCCAACCGTTTATGGCAGGAATTGTTTCGCTTATCCGGCATCAACTTGTGTTTCAGTACTAGGTATCATCCCCAATCCGACGGCCAGACTGAAATGACAAACAGAGGCTTGGAGACATTCTTGAGGTGTTTCTCTAGTGAGAAACCACTGTGCTGGGCTCGGTTTTTACCATG
The DNA here is from genome assembly GCA_900406555.1 of Pseudoturritis turrita. Taxonomy (NCBI): domain Eukaryota; kingdom Viridiplantae; phylum Streptophyta; class Magnoliopsida; order Brassicales; family Brassicaceae; genus Pseudoturritis; species Pseudoturritis turrita. The sequence continues at coordinate 391,222 of OVBL01000289.1, read as the reverse complement.
GGCAGAGCTGTGCTACAATTCCTCCTTTCATTCAGCCATCCAGATGACTCCTTTCAAGGCAGTTTATGGACGTGATCCACCCTCCTTGCTGAAGTATGAGAATGGCTCCACCTCTAACGCTGATCTGGAGTCTAGGTTGAAGGAAAGAGATGCTATTCTGGTTCTACTTCAGCTGCGAGCACAACAATTGATGAAGAGACAGGCTGATAAACACAGAAGAGATGTAGAGTTTGCTGTAGGTGATCATGTGTTCCTCAAACTGCAACCCTATCGCCAGCAGTCTTTGGCCAGGAGGAGCAATGAGAAGCTAGCTACTCGTTTTTACTGTCCCTTTCAAGTAGAAGCACGGGTGGGAGCTGTGGCCTATCGCCTGAAACTACCTCAAGAGGCACGTATACACCCTACCTTTCATGTGTCCCAACTCAAGCCAGCCTTAGGAAGTTCACTTGCACCGGTTTCTCTACCTCCACAACTCACTAATGATGGAGTCTTAGAGGCTGAGCTGGAAGCGGTGATGGGTACTCGCATGAATGGTATCTCCGGATAGGATGAGGTGTTGATTAAGTGGAAAGAATTGCCGGACCACGACTGTTCCTGGGAGTGGAAGAAAGTGATCCAAGGACAGTTTTCTCATTTTGACCTTGAGGACAAGGTCAATTTTAAACGGCCGGGTAATTACATATGAATCTGAACATCCTCCTATTCTATACTATTACCAGAGAAAGACCAAGACCCAAACCCACAAGGCCTAAGAATCATGAAGAGATGACCCAATAAAGATCTTCTAGAAGCTGCCAATCTAGAAGGCAAATAGAATGTGACACGTAAGGGGAGCAGGAGCACATGATTGCACATGGCAGAGATCTCACGTGACTTGCTATTTAGAGAAGGGATTCGGTTACGATTTTTTTTATCAGAGATTTCTTGGGGAAATCTCTTATCTTGTAAATCTTTGATTTCTGGGAATAAAGCTCTGTTCTTATTTCCTTGATTTTCAATAGTTTACGCTGTTAATTGTAACATATATTTTCCTTCTGATTCATCTTGTCTTTGTTGCATGTGACATTCCCTTTTATTTTCAGAGAAGACTGATGAACTGGACGACATCTTTGCCGCTGGTTTTTTCCAGGAACTTCAGTAAGGAACAACAGTAATTTGAATCTTTCACCCTGCAAGTTGATCCACTCCTCATCTTGGTCATCATATTTTACATTATGCATGTTCTTATTTTCTTCCAAGCTATCGACAAGCCCATGATACCAACTCTCATCCAAAGGCCAGAAAACCTTTATTCTTTTGTTTAACAGCAAGTCTGAATTCGCATCTGAAAACAATATTTCATAAAAGTGTCGACATTTCCGGACGGTACCCTTCCTGTCATACTTTTTCCTTGCTCGCAAGATTCTATCATCAGTGTCATCTGAGACACATTTGGTATTAGATAGACAGATTATAGACCGAGAATTAACTGTAATCTGATACGTGCCAAATATTTTGACTAAGCAAGCTTCTCTTTAACTCAAGTCTCTCTTAGAAAATTAGGTTAATTGTTGGAAGTTTCTTTCTTATTAATCAATAAAGACCATTAAATAGGCCAATATATAATCAACCATAAATCTAACGTAAAAAGGAAAACAACTTAAATCTAAACTAAAAAGGAAAACACCTTAACCTTAATTCTAATGCAAAAATGAAAAATACCAAAACTTTTAGAAAACCCATTAACCGTATCATTACTTCCCTTCTCGACTAGGAGCTTGTCCTCAAGCTCCAACTCCAAGTATGCATTTTGCGGCTTCTCCCACAAGCTCCACCACGCTCCACAAGCTCCCACCAAGTCTTCCTCTTCTTCCTTTTGCGGCTTCTCTGCATCTTCGACGGTTGTACAACATACACGTCTGAGCTGTTGTCTCCACCTCCTCTTTCTTGCCCCCGAAAATCATCTCGAGAATACCTTGGCTGACCTTCGTTGGTTAGTGCTCCAATTGGTTTAACGTGCCAATCACCCCCTCCATCCATTTAACGGTGACCTCATTCTCTGCCTATTGATCCCATTGGCCATGGTCCTCCATAGTAAGCAATTCTCTGCTCGTTTACTAAGTTTCCTCCACTTCCTGCAGGCAATCCGCTAGTTATGTTTTCTTTAGAGGTAGACGATAATCCCTTACCACCGCTTGCCTCCACCAGCAGACCGGTGTCGGCTATTTTGAACCCACTTTCTCTAGCAATGCAGTGTGCTCTTAGCTACTTTCAGCTATCGTCGCCTTGGTTTGTTCGTGTACTTTCGTTTATGCCACTGTGACAGCCTCTAACGCTTCTTGTTGTTGCGTTGTCTTCTCCTTGCTTCCCTTGATCCCACTTAACACCTCTCCTTCGGAAAGCTCGTCTGTTGATAGTTTGATTGATGCTCCATGTTCTGGAAGAACCCTTGCGGTTTGCCCTTTTGTGTGTGTATGTTCCTTCCCGTGTGTTGAGGTGAGTGTTTCAAGAGTAGCTCCATGTTCTGCTGCTATTTCCTTAAGGGATCTTACATCTTATGCTAGGTTGTTGACCTTCTCCATCAAGAGAGCGAGTTGCATCAACACATGATTGTCGTCTCCCATTAGATCGTTCGGCTCTGATACCAATTTGATACGTGCCAAATATTTCGACTAAGCAAGCTTCCCTTTAACCCAAGTCTCTCTTAGATAATTAGGTTAATTGTTGGAAGTTTCTTTCTTATTAATCAATAAAGATCCTTATATAGGCCAAGATATAATCAACCATAAATCTAACGTAAAAAGGAAAACACCTTAAATCTAAACTAAAAAGGAAAACACCTTAACCTTAATTCTAATGCAAAAAGGAAAAATACCAAAACTCTTAGAAAACCCATTAACCGTATCAAAATCCTACCAGCCGATAGTGGATGTATTATATCGAACGCTGGTGAACTAAAAGCACCAGAAACTGAAGGAAACTTCGTGCAGTTTGGATCAAACCGTGAAGACAACATCCTTGCTGCATTAGCTTCAAGATTTTCCTCATCAACTTCTTGGGATATTCTACCAGAACTATCACATGAGGGCTTGGCCTCTTTTTCAACACTTTCTTTATTCGATTCTGAGGAATTACTTTTTCTTCTAGTCCAATGTGTCTGTTTAACAACAACCAACACGCCATCTTTCACTGCAGACATAGTAGAATGTCCATTTTTCAACTGCAGCCGAGATGATAAATCAGATTGTTTGGTTTCTTCATCTGAGCCCTTCTCTTTTGCCTGAGAGATCTGATAATGAGCACTAGATTCTTCACCAGCTATCTTAGGTATCTGATCAACCAACTCGCCTTGCTTATGAAATTCCCTGTAGGGTTTTGCACTAGGCCATTTTCAATTCTTCTCCTTGCAACGAAACCTCTTCTTCGTTTCGGAACATAAACCAGAGTACCACCCAAACTAAGTGAATTACCTTGAAATCATTTACTGTCACACAATTTCTCATCCAAACCCACCTTGGCATCCTCCGAGTTGTGCAAAACAATGTCAGCATTGCATTCCTTATCTAAACTTTTTCCATTTTCATTTTCAACTTTCTGAAAGCTACTAAGAGAAACAACTTTTATGTTTTTCTTCTCTTGTTTCTGCCGATTACCATCATCTCCAAACCTATTCTTCCTCTTAAACCTCTTAGAAACACTAGACATATACAACGTCTTAAGGTCCAATGATCTCGATTTCTTTGGAATTTCCACTCCATTAGAGTTCCATAGTCGAATTTCCATGAAAAACACCTCGAATTAAAAGCCACCAGGTTTCAAATTCAACATGTAAACAGTCTTCGAATCTGTCGCATTGAAACCAAACCCAGAATCACAAAATTACCTAGAACATGGCAAAAGACAATACACAAGAAAAGTGGAATCCTACTCTCAAAAAAAGTAGCTACATTTCCATGCAATTTCTCTCATAATACAAGATAAACTGCCAAGTAAATGAGAAATCATGTTGCCTACCTGTGGACACTAAATCTGACATCAGTGACTCACAAAATCACTTGAGGGTTTTCGTAAAATCGGATCTTCGAACAAGTTATTACTTCCCCAAATTTGTTCGTTCGATTTCCCAGAAAGTACAAGTAGAGGTTTCGTCTGGTTTTCACAAAGAGGTTTCTTCAGCTAAGAGTGACCCAATTGTAAAAACAATTTCAAATTAAAATCGGAAAGTAGGAGAGAAAGAATCTAACCGTCAGTTTTTCGCCGCATGGATGTGTTTACGGTCTAAATTCTCTTCTGCAAAACACGAAGAAACTTTCGTCAACGAAAAACAAGAAATTGACGTTTAGATCCAACATCAGCAAAATAAGTGGGAGTAATTGAGCCAAACAAAAAAACAAAACAAAAAATAGTTGGAGTAAGTAGGTGAAATGGCTATGAAATGAATAGAAAATCGCAAGGGTTAATTTGCTGAATAACTAAAAAAATAATAATAATTAAGCAACTAACTAAAACTGACATATGTGGCACAATTATGATGGCATATGTAGCACAATTATGACCACTAGATTTAGATTAATTGGTTAGATTTTTAGTTATTGTTTTTTGGTTATTGCACACAATTTTCCAAATCGCAATAATTTAACAATAAACATGTGTTAGATGACTTTTTCGTAATTTGTGTTACTTTTTTATTTAGATATTTAATTTTTTTCTAAGAAAAATATATTGCTAGTTAAGATCATTTATTGGTATATCGCTATTGCAAGAAGTCGGATTCAGTATGAAACATATGGGTCCGATTGGTAACACAAGACAGTACAAATTTTTTGATGCTACGAAGATGATTGTACAATTAGAAACAGTACAAATAGCAATAAAAGATGACAGTACAGTAAAAAATAGTGATAAAAGATAGTAGTAAAAAATGATTGTACAATTAGAAACAGTATAAATAGTGATAAAAGATGACAATACAGTAAAAAATAGTGGTATTATTTTTCGTAACGTTACTTTGCTGATTGGTTACACAAGAGGTAGTACAAGTTATAACGCATTTGTAATCAGTCCTTAAAGGACACCAATCAAAGTCATAATATTTTCCTCCTTTAGTGATACAAGTTTTTTACGGTTTGATCTGTTAATTGGTTTGTTTGAGGGACCGTATTTAAAGAGTCCACTAAACTCCCATGTTAGGAGGTCTAAAAACTAAATTCTTATAGTATGAAATAAAATCCATATATATATGTGTGTAAATGATGAATGGAAAATGCAGCCAATCCGAGGGTTTTTTCCTTTGACAACCAATACTGGAAAAAGACTGGACCATTTTCTTGCTTTCTATCATAACACTTCACTTCTATCATTACTTAATATCCAACTGATTCCACCCCACTATTTCTTTCCATTATGCATCGAAATTATACACGAGATTGTGTGGAAGAGGCGGCTGCCATTTCACTGAGGAATTAGGGTTCAGATTCGCCGAGATACTTAGTACTATGATCCATGTCGATTGGATTTCATTCCATTTGTCTACCATTTCATGAGCTCTATCGATTATGCCATGGCTAGAGGCTTTTTTTGCCATGAATACAGCCTTTTTCGATCATGCACAACTTCTAAATGATCCACGGAAATCTCTAATATCTTTTCATCAATTTGATATTACAACTCTTGAACATAAACAATTGGACAAGGTTTACAAAAATTGTCTAAGAGAATGAGCCTCTTTGTGTTATAGGAATACCAATATTGTTCACACCAACCGAGCAAAGAGGCAGAGAAAGCGGATTATGTACCACATCAATTGCAAGATCGATCAAGGGTTAACTTCTAGTTTGCCATATTCCCTGGCACTGCCAGACAATTGTGAATTGTTTTTCATATGAAATTCTACAACTTTGGACTAGTCTTCAGCCTTTAGATCTGCTGATATAGTGGACTGAGTTTTGGATTTAAATTCTCAGTTTAGTGATGAAAAAACATAATGGTGGACTCAGATATGGCAGGATGTTGTATGTGTGTATGTGCTATCAATGCATTAGTTATATAAGAAAGAAAAGTCTATAGATTCTGTTTTAGGTTTGTCTCGAACTAAAGGAGAAAATATTATATTTTTGTGGTTGTTGATCGTTTCTCAAAGATTTTGTATTTTATACATTGTGCAAATACTAATGATGCATTACACATTACTCATTTGTTTTCTAAAGAAGTTGTTAGCTTGTATGGTATGCCTAAAACAATTGTCTCTGATCGAGATTCTAAATTTTTTACTCACTTTTAGAGAACATTATGGAAATAACTCGGAATTGAGATTTGTTTTCTCGACTATGTCCTAAAATTAATAGACAAACAAAAAAGTGAATCAAACCTTGTGAGTCATGTTAAGAACCATCGTTGAGAAAAATCTGAAAACTTTGAAAGAATGTTGACCTCATATTAAATTTACTTATAATTAGTCTAAACATTTCTCTACAAAGTTTTCATCATTTAAAATTGTTTGTGGTTTAAACCTCAAATGTCTCTTGCTTGGGCTCCATTTTCTATTGTAGAAATTTTAAGCACATATAAGAAGGAGAATCAAAATTTGTGAAAAAAAATCTATGAAAAGGCTCACTCGTGAATAATATGTGCAAAAGCTAAAACCCAAATACAAGGTTGTGTTTCAGCCCAAAGATTGGGTTTGGTTTCATTTTAGAACTAAGCACATTTCTTAAATTCACAAACACAAGCTAAATCCCACAAGAAGACAATGCCTTTAAGTTAGATTTGCGCGATAAAATTCTATATCAAACACTTTTATGTTGCTTATTCATCTCCTTTTGATATGTAAATCAATATTTAAGGGAAAATCTTTCTCAAAGGAAAGGAAAATAATGTAGTCATCAAAGATAAAATTTTGAGCATACAATTCACTCTTCTTGAGTAGGAAATCAAAGCAATAAATCTGATAACTGTTCGTATCGGATCTCGTCACCGGATCCGGCCCATCAAAAACCTGAAGGAAATAGGGATTTAGAAAAGTCCAACTTAGAAATTCGTCGAGTCGACTCGTTACGAGAGGAGTTAACTCAGATATAAAGTAAATCAGTCAAAACAAGTGGTGAATCGATTTGCGTTAAAAGGCCTAAAAGGGATAAAGGATCGTTCACTTCGCAAAGGATCCATCAAACTAAGGGTTATTTTCTGAAGCGAAATGATTCAAAAGTCAAACTCGAATCATAACGAAAGAATACAAGACAACAACTTTTATGTGGAATATTACATAGAATACCATTGGAAATGCATCATTAACCTTAACCATTTAATTACTTAGTGGGTCCCTCGCGCCCTCCACGGGGAGAATAAATACATTAATATGTTAATAACATTAAAACATAAAATCTTCGATTATCTATTCAATTTTCAAAAACACATATTTAAATAAAACAAATCGAACAAGACATTATCGTGCATCGAATACTATGGAGAAAGAGCTAAAAATCATAAAATTCAACTTAGCTGGTCAACTTGTTATCGAAACACAAAAACATGTTTGAATTTGAAAATTGTTGTAATTTTCTTATTTCTGAATATAAAATTAAAGAAATCAAAATTATCTGGACTATATTTGCGTTTTAATAAACATATTGTTCTTAATATGTTATTATATTTTCTCTCTCTCCTGTAGAACCATGAATTATTTTACCCAATAAGTAAACACACAAAACCAAATAAGAGGATGACCATGAAACCAACATGAAAATGGTTGATTTTCTAGGCTAAATGCTCATGAAAGAACCTCTCAAGATGATGGACCACTTTTTATAGACTAGTCCATGCTAATGGTAAAAGCCCCTTAGCATTAGTTACATTCAAGATCCGCCGCTAAGCATTCCATCTCAATGACTAAGCTAGCATAATTACCAAGTCCATCAAAGCCACAAGGATTCATAGAACCACGACTAAATGGCTATGTGACCCAAGCTCACAAAAGACTTTTTCAAATATTTTCCCAAACTTACTAGGTAAGGGCAAAGTTTAAGATCTAGATCAAGAGTGATCGTCTCAACTAGCATTAAGAGCTCTCTAAGTGATGAGACAAAATAAAGATTTAGCCTTCTTAAAACAAGAGATCTTTTTCTAGAGAGCCATAATACAAGATCATGTCCAAAATTCCAAGGAGAACTTTGGACTAACACTACATCTAGAGAAATGATTCTCATAAATCAACCAAAAAACATCAACACCTTCCTAACCCAATCACCACAAGTGAGATCTACTCACTCATGAACATGATGGAACCAAAATCAAAGGATAAGATTAAAGACATAAAAGTAAGTGCATAAATGTAAAAACTTTAATGTAAATGCATAAATTAAAGACTTAATTAAAATTGATTAAAAAGTAGAAGTTTTTTCCATAATCCTTTTGGTTACACATGAGAACCCAAGGGTATCTCTTAAGACCAATGGACTAAGAAAATAGAAAACTTGTTGTTTGGTGGCTACATAAGGTCAGTATTTATAGGAAAATGAGATAGGGGAATTAGGGTAAGTTCCATGGGCTTGGAGGTTTTGGGTCTTGAAGTTGTGGGCTTGAAAGTGGTGAAAATGGATTCTTGTTCTGCAGCACCAGGCGTCGGCTGGTGGAGTATCCGACGCCTGCTCTTCTCCTTGATTCACGTCAGGTGTCGACCGGTGTAGTGTCCGACGTCTGGCGCACCTTTCATGGCAGAATGACATGTCTCTACCAAGTCGGTCATATCTTTTGAATCACAGCTCCGAATGACTTCATTCCAATTGCAATGTGTAGGTAACTTAATTTTCCAATTCTTGTCCAAAATTTAGCTTCATCCAATCAGTTTAGGACCTTCATTTGATATGATATTTGAGACGCTTTTAAACTGTTTTTGCACCGTCATTCCGCTCATTTGCCTCTTTCTTCATTTGTATCCTTCTTCCTTGCTTCCTTCTTACTCCTCTCGATGTTTTTAGTCCAAAGTGTTCTCCATGTTTCTAGATTATGACCCAAATAGACCAAGAAGATACATGCATGCTCTAGGACTCTAAAATGTGGAAACTATGCCTAAATGTAATGAATGTATGCAAAATGCAAAGTAATGCCATAGATAAATAGTAATATCTAAGGCTTAAAACCATTAAAATATGGGCACATCAGGAGGTGGACAAAATGCAAAATCTAAATCTAAATTTCGTCCATGACAATTTAGCAGTGATGATAGATCACATCGGGTTTAAAATGCATGAATAAAGATAAAGACATACATGTGATATGGTCCATGCTTGCAGTGCTATCGTTTTTCGCTTACACAATATGGTTTATAGTATCTCTAAGGATCTTATTTGGTAGAAGATCTCCAACAAGTACATCAGTTTCTCCACAAACACACTTCAACGTGCAATAATGTGATTTCTAATACCTGATTTACATAAAATAGGTTGAAATAGAATATATACTCTTAGATTAGAATGTGCAATGGTTAACAGAAAGTTTTTGTGGAACAAAAAAAATGCATTAGATATACTTACACTTGTTACAGAAGCTCTGGATACAACTTTTGCTTGTCACAGAAGCTCTGGATACAACTTCTCTCATTATTTCTTTGCACAATGAGCATTTTAGTTCAGGCGTAAATTCCATTATAGAGCGTGTTGTTTATGGCAATCCGTCCATTCCCTTCTCAAAAGCATCACTGAAATTGGTGAAGAGACAAACAAGCATCGACATTATAACTAACATATGTTAAAAAGTACGAAATAAGTAACATCGCCATGCTTACTCATTTGCTTTCAGAACTGCAACTGCAATACTTGGTAAGGAATAAGAACCATCTCTAGGGTTGCCATCAACATGGACTTGGGATACAAGTATGTGGTTTAACTCTCCTAACATCATAGTTAAGGCGGCCATTTGTGGGACAATGCTGAATAAAATGTCCTGAAAAAGTAATAAAATGGTCTTAACACCCTTTTCTTTTAATGTACGCTCTAACCATATACAAAAGTGTTTTAAAACTAAAGATTTTCCAAAGCTGACATACCATGAACATTGCAACGAAGGCATACATATCCTGGAGGTGTTGTTTTCCTTTCCATTCTATCCAAGCGTACAAAACCAAATTGAGTATTTGAAAACTTAATGCAAATAAAATTAATCTTTGACAAAAGTTAACGAATACATTATAGAATTCAACCAAAGACACTTAATAACATTGAAAATATATAGTAGTTGAGGCAACTAGCATGACTGGCATCAAACTAAATGACATGCAGCTTTGATGTAATATGCCCAGTATTAAAGCTCTTTCTTGCAAAATATATAAGCGTAGAAGGATTCACATTCCCAGATATGTATCATTAACAATGTTGCTTCATGGTTGTCATACCACAACTCAATATCAGAACATTGTATGAACTCACAGAAGAACTACAAAGTTAACCTTAAAATGAGTAAATGTTGAAGCATGTGCTTTAAGGGAATGGTTCCGCTGTTGTTCTTCAGAGAGAAGTTGCATATTCTCTTTCACCAGTTGTAGTCTCTGTTGAAGATATTATGACAAAAAATAGTGAAGAATATACAACATGACTGCCGTTTAGATTTTTTCATTTAACCTGATATGTGGCATAGTAAACCTACCGCATGAAAGGCATGAGCAAATCCAATTAAAACCAACAACAACTCATTATAAGAACGATTATAGTTTATATTATTATTATTTCCAAATTGGTCGTTTTATCAAACATCTTAACTGGCTCAGAATCACCTGGAATTAGCAGAGCAACAATGAAAAACAACATATAGATAGTATAAAGAAGATGATAGTAAGTTATAGATATTAAACCTTCTATCGGAAAAAAATGATTACTTAAAAGATAAAGGAAGGAAGGAGAAGTATGAATAGGAGCGTAAGAGAATAGCTAAGTCATGAGTTTGATGATGATGTTTCATAGATGGTGGAAACTCATCTAAAAAAGATTGTAGATATTTAGTCGATGAATATGGATATGGCCTGCAAGGTACTGGCTACCATTTTTCTTAACGAAGTGCACAAATAGACCCTATCAACCGCAAAAAACTTTCACTAAGAACAAATTAGATAAATGTGAAACCCATTCCAGACCCATCTTAAATCATAAACCCTAAAGTCATTTTTTCCAATTCAAATTAAAATTTTAGGGTTTGTATAGTTACCAGATTGATGCTTAGCAGCTGTTTCTAGTCGATGGCTCGTTGAGGAACCTTGAGAGAATTGCAAATATGGCATCTTCCATCTGTTTCCAAATTCTCACAAATCGGCGATGGTGAGAGATGAAGGGGAAGAAGAAGCGTCGAGTATTTAATTGATGGATGTAGCAGACCCTAGTTCGCTGATGTGGAATGCTATTATTGGTTCTTTGGGGAATTAAAAAGTATATGTCATGTGTCAACTTCTTCAGCGCTGATGTGGCAAAGCATTGGAGAGAGTTGGCCCTCTTTTATATAATAGATTAAATACAGATGAAAGGTGAAGTTGAAACGATTGGCGATTAAGATTCAGAATAAGGTGAAAAAGGGGATGAGTCAGAAGTGAAGGAAGGCGAAAGGGGTAAAACTTATTGATTATTTTTTAATACACATGTCATGTTCTCATAAGATTAAAAATACTAAGTGTCATTATGTAATATTTTGATTAGTCGTTCAGATTAGTTTTATAAATGAGGTGTCACAATTTTAGAGCATAAAAATGCTGATGTGTCAACTGTAGGAGAGGCTGTATTATTATAGTATTGATTTGCCCAACTATAAACAATGTCCTTTTGACTCGAATTCATCTTCAACATAAAATATTTGAGTCAATATCGTTTTTATGCCTTTTTAAATTAGTTAATGTTAAAACCAACTCAATTACTTTATGTTGAAGATGAATTTACACGGCATGTTAGTTCGTTTACATATTTATCACTTTTTGTCATCTGATACATCATTTAAAATATATTTTGAATTTATTATCCTATTACAAATGATGATCTAACTCGTGCAACAATTGAGAAGACGGCGAATAACTCAACGGACGACTCCACAACCAACATTTATATTGGTACCAAAAGGATCCACAATAGACGGTTCCACTTGTACCATGCTCAAAATGGAATATGCATAATTTTTCTATTAATATGCATTATAGAAAAAAAAATATTCTAATTAATATGCATATTTTTTTTTGAGATCAAACCCTGAATTTGTTGTAGAATAAACTTTTCTTCAATCATTGCACTAAATGACTTCCGTTGGGATCATCGCTGCAAGGCTTCTCCTACAACTCAAAGTTTCTGATGTTTACAGGGTTGCGTTTCAACGGTTTTTGTCATGGATTTGTCCCTTCGCTAGCTTCTGGATTATCAGTCCTCGGTTTCTCCCCTTCAGTTTATCGATGGGGAACGCTACTACAGGATATGGGCATTGGTGAGCTTGGTTTTTGGCGTTTCATCTTCTCATCAAGCCGTCTTTTCAGATCTCTTGGAATCTCCTTGGTGTTTCATCGGTTTCGTTCGGGTGTTCCTCTCGGTGTGCTGAGTTCGACTCTTTCCGTTGTGACCTGTATTCGCTCCCTGTTGCTACACTTCATACTTGTTCGAAGTTTGGTTTTTTCTTTAGATCTCTATCAAGGCGTCTACCAGTCATTTGTATTCCGACTTCGCCGCATCCAAAAGATCGTTTCATATCTTCTTCTTGAAGCATACTTGTCGGGTTATGAAACCTAGATCTTGATTTGAGAGGTAGTTCTAATTCGCTATGGGAGGTTTCTGTTACTAATGGGTTGTCCAGTGTTGATTCTTTCGGTATTTCGCTTCCAAAGATTCTCCGTTAGATTTGAAGACTTGGTGGTCAATTGAACTTGTCATTTATCGAGATTTTCGTTTTTTTGTCTTGTCTCAGTTTAGGTAGTTGTTTCTATTTCGGTTTTTAGGTTCTCTTTATTGTGGTAACTTTTGTTTCTCTTATTTGGGTTTAGTCTCCGGCGAAAGAATGTTTATTGTCCGGCTTAGTTTCTGTAGGAACCGAAAAACTGGATTGAAAAAATGAGAATTAAGGAGAATATTAAACGATATAAAAATATAAAATGATTTAAAAAGAACACAGAATCGAGAATTTATCTCTTTCTTTAACTCAATAAATCGCCCGTAGTGTGACGGATATTAACGATTTTGAATCTCAGGATATAATCACGTGGGACCGTTTTGCGACACTCGAGAACGGAATCTACGAACTAAATATCTATGAAATACTCTCGAGACTTACTTTTTGAAAAAGAAGAGAAGAGAGATTGTGTTTTTGTGTTAAACACAATTAACCACAAAACCAAATCCATATCTCAATTCCAAATTATTTGGCTAGATATATCTTTTCTCAATTACACTATGGTGTAATTATAAGGTTTTAAACCTTGTTACTTGAGATTTTTCCATGAGCCTAATGGCTCATTTTTTGAAAAAAGAATGAAGCCTTAAAAGGCTTTTAAAAATTGATCCAACAATCCCCCACATGAATAGAAATGACTCTAAACAAATGAAGACTCGACAGACTCGAATGACTCTACTGACTAGACTGATTAGACTAGACAGACGGATTTTTTTAGAGTATAAGCAAAAAATCACTGTGTCTGAGATGATAATATTTTTTCAGCTTTGAACCACTCATTGTTAATATATGTCGGATTCACTTGGAAAGATGGTGAACATGATGTCTTGAACCATCCGGATTTTTATGTAAACCTAGACAACAACCATAACCCAGTTTCATTTTCTGTAGAACTTAGTTTTCTATTGTGTTCATTGTGGCCTTTAACATGCCTAGTATCATGAGTGGATTCAGAGAATATAGCCTTTTGTTTATTCTCCTAGAAATTGCCTTTTTCGCACTCATTAGGTGATATGTCATTAGACTTTATTTTATGAAGTTTCCTATAATACTTCACGAATATATCAAAGTTATGGTAAATATCATTAAAAGCAACGCTTATCCTTTTTTTATACAGGAAACACTGTATATCATCTTAGGAACTAGGTAATTTCCAGTGCTTGTAAGTAGAGTTAGCTTGAACCTCTCTAGGATTTTTTCTGCATAATGATCTTGAGACAGAGTTATTCCGTCTGAAGTCCTTATGATTTTTATCCCTAGACTGACATCCGCGAGACCCATGTATTTCATGTCAAACTGTCCACTAAGCATGTTCTTAGTTTGTTGGATAATATCTTTGTTGCTCCCAATGATGAGCATGTCATCTACATATTGACAGAGCAAAATATATGCGTTATGAGTAATTTTGATGTATATGCATTTGTCACATTCATTGATGTGAAATCTATTTGATATCATGACATTGTCAAATTTTTCATGCCATTGTTTTGGGGCTTGTTTAAGTCCATATAATGACTTCACAAGTCGACAGACTTTGCGTTATTGTCCGGGGACTATAAAACCTTCGGGTTGTTTCATATAAATCTCCTCTTCTAAATCACCAGTTTTTACATCCATTTGATGCATTTCGAGGTTTCGTAATGCTGCAATTCCTATCAGCATTCAAAAAGAAAGATACATTTCATGATTCCATGATTGTGTTGGCATGGATATCCGGTACATCTGATTTATGAACCAGAAACCGATAAACACTACTATTGTGTGCATATCCGATGAATATACAATTCACGGTTTTAGGTCCGACTGCGACTTTTTTAGGAGGTGGTATTGCGACTTTTGCTAGGCACCCCCACACTTTGAGGTATTTGTACGAAGGTACATTACCTTTCCAAAGTTCATATGGCGTTTTGCCAGTAACTTTGTGTGGTATTTTGTTAAGGATATAGTTTGTGGTGAGCAAAGCTCATGAACTTTCTCCATGATGGATTTTGAATCCACCATTTTGTAGTTCAGAAATTTCGCAGCACCGAACTTTCCAGAGCCCACATTGAAAGATTTGTACTTCTTTTCCAGAGCATCCCGGAGATCCTTGGAAGTTGTAACCTCGCTGTAAACGTTGTACAGCTGGTCCACCAGGCAGTTTTGTATGTAACCTTGGCACAAATAGTCTCCATGGTTCCATGATTCGACACTAGCCAAAGCTCGTGGATCAGTATTATCCAAAGGCAAAATTGGTTTCACCTCGGTGAGATACTTTTCCAATTTTAGTGTGGTTAGAAAGAAATGCCTCTTTTTCTGCCACGACTTGAAATTGGTCCCATCAAACTTGTCTGAAGTGATAGCACTCGACACAGAGGGGGCTTGCAGTGGAAGACCATTCCCAATTTGGGGCGTCAATGCACTAGATCCATTGTCCGAGAGAACGTTGTCATCATCGGTAGTCATTTTTGATCTGTATCAGAAAGATAAACAGAATTAATAATGGAGATAAAATAAAATGATCGCTTTAAAGTTTTAAAATTACTAAATAATTCTCTAAAAAAATTTCTTGAATTCAATTTTCAAAAAACTTTCAGAATTTAATTTTCAGAAATAATTTCCGAATAAATATGTAGAATAATTTTCAGAAATATAAATTGAGCATTTTAATGGCATTTTTCATTTCTGCGATCCTAGAGTTTCTGAGAACATTTTAGGGGAATTTGCTAAATTAGGACAAATTAACACAACTATTGTCCTAATAAACTTTTCTTAACATAACTTTGTCTCATTAGGATTTCATTAAAAGAAAATTCGGTTTTGCCCTTAAATTTTGTTAAAAAATATTTTTTGTTAAATATACAAATTATTTTAAAGTAATTTTTTTTTAAAAATTGAAAAAATGGTAAAATAAAAACTAAAACTAAAACAAGGATTTCGTGTCTTTCTTCTTCTTCTCTCCTTTTTTCTCTGCATCTGCCGCCGACGAGACCATACTCTCTGGCGTCTCTTCGTCGACGGCATTTGAAATCTCGGCGTCGTCTTCTTCATCCTTCCTCCTCCTCCGACTTTCCTCTTCATCCTTCCTCCTCCTCGTTTTCTCCGCCGAAATTCTCCTCCGCCGAAATCCTCCTCCTCGTTTTCTCTGCATCTGCCGCCGACGATACCATATTCTTCGGTGTCTCTTCATCGACGGCATTTGAAATCTCGACGTCGTCTTCTTCCTCCTCCGAATTTCCTCTTCATCCTTCCTCCTCCTCCGACTTTCCTCTTCATCCTTCCTCCTCCTCGTTTTCTCCGCCGAAATTCTCCTCCGCCGAAATTCTCCTCCGCTGAAATCCTCCTCCGCCACTCTTACACCACCAAGTCCAACCAACACCGAATCGTCAAAACTCCTCGTAAGTACCTCCGTTCTAATATGTGTAGTAGTGATTCGTCAAAGATTTTTCAAAACTTGAGATCTTAAAGGTGGGAAATTGACTTACCAATCTCATTGTGCATCAATTTTGTCCAAAGAACAATAGATGTCTTTGATTGTTCAGGCAAGAAACGTATCAAGGAAGTGGAAGCATTCGCAGTCCTCATCCTTCGTATTGTGAAAGCAGTTCAATCACCTGCCAACAAGAAACATTTGAATATAGGTCAATATTCAGTCACCTATGTGCCGATGAAGAGTGGACTAAATAAGAGTAGCTGTGATTGCAGAGTGTATGCGTTGAAATTCATTGAGTGTCACCTGCTTGGACTAGACTTTTCTCTGCTGGACGATGACAATATTAAAGAGACTCGATTTAAGATTGCAATTGACCTATTCAAAGCGGCACATGATCCTTTGTTGATTGATCGAATGTCAAAGTATATACCTCCTCCTACGCATGTTGACTCGGATGTTGTAGATGTTGATTGAGATCGACTATTGTTTTCTTATTCAGTATTCACGTTTTAGATGAAAAATGTTTTTAATTTTCGTTTGAGATTGCCATTGAGAAATCAAAACCTTTACGATGAGTCATGTGACAAACCAAAACCTCAGTATGACAAACCGTAAACTTTTACATCTCATTTCTGGTTTAGTAATTAAACCATTCAGTTCAATTAAAAATCTCCTTCCGGTTTAGTAAATAATTTCGCTTGGTTTGTCATACTGAGGTTTTGGAGGAAACACGGAATTTCGGGTGCAATTGGACTTATGAAGATGTGGGATCATGATGAAGCTTTAAAAACCTGGTATTATTTGAAAGGCTTCCCTTGATTGGATTGTGATGAAATTTGGAGACAAGATGGCCACTTGAGTTAGCTTTCATTTGGAGGTGGTTTGAAGTCATTCCGATCAACGGTTAGAAAGTTATGCCATTTTTAACGAAGATATGTCAATCTGGCGAGTAGAAGAAGCATGTGCAGGAGATGAGACCAGAAGGAGAAAGATCGATCCATCCAAATCTAGATTGATCCATCCAAACAAATCTGGTTTGCAGAAATTTTCCAGACCAGTCCAGATTGATCCATCCAAATCTGGATCGATCCATCCAGACAAATCTGGCGCGCATGAATTTTCCAGACCAGTCCAGATTGATCCATCCAAATCTGGATCGATCCATCCAGACAAATCTGGCGCGCATGAATTTTCCAGACCAGTCCAGATTGATCCATCCAAACCTGGAACGATCCATCCAGACAGATCTGGCGCACAAGAATTTTCCAGATTGAGCCAGATCGATCCATCCAATTCTAGATCGATCCATCTGCTTCCCAGACGAAAAAGGCAAATTCTGACTTTCCTTTTTAGCCCCAGAATCATCCAAACTCCACCAAATCCGACCCTAGACCTATAGATTGCTTGATAGAACTTAGGCGAGCAAATTGTCTTTAACCAACGAAAGCTATGTTAAGGCAATTTGTGAACATATCAAACCCGTTACATAGATATGCAACATATTAACCGAAGAAGAATAGTGAAGAACGAAGAAAGAAGAAAGAAGAAAGAAGAAAGAAGAAAGGAAGAGGAAGAAACGAAGAAGAAGAAAAATATCTTCAAAATCGTCGGTTTTGGAAACTAGATTTGGTAGAATATTCACTAACTATAGATCCTAGATTTAAGGAAGAAGATAGAAAATACGGTAGAATTTATATTCTGGACTTGGTAGAAGATAGAAAATACGGTAGAATTTATATTCCGGACTCAGTAGAAGATAGAGAGAATGGTAGAATTTATATTCTGGACGCGGCAGAAGATAGAAAGAATGGTAGCATGCGTATTCAGGATTTGGTAGTGTTTAGAGAAAATAGTAGAAAATATATTCTACCAAATAGTAGAAAACAGAGCAAGTGTTAGAACTCAAATTCTACATTTGGTAGATATAGATCAAAAATCAGAACAAACATTCTACAGACTCGTAGAAGCATGTAGAACTAGAACGCGAATTCTAGAAGACGTAGAACGAACTTAAAAAATATTTTTTAGCTTTGATTTTTTCAAAAACGATATTTCAATTTATTCACATAGATTATTCTTTCCATTTTTATAATTTTCTGATTTTTTAAAAATTTCAAAATCATTTATTTTTAATTATTTACATTTGATTAAGGGTAGTATAGGCAAAAAATGACAAAAATTGAAAAAGGTGTATTGAGACAATAGGTGTGTTAATTTGTCCTAATTTAGCAAATTCCCCAACATTTTATGTCTTTTGTGTATCTCAATTTGACAATGAAAAACACCAGATGAAAAAAAAAAAAAAAAAACTTCCGACTAATTTTTGGGGCCAAACTGTGTAGACCTAAAACACTTTGAGCAAAGAATAAAGACCATAATTTATTAGGTACCAAAAGGGTAAATTTACATATCCCATATAAATTGAGCATTTTAATGGCTTCTCTGGCGTTATCTCTTCCTCGCTTAGCCCTAACCTATACGGCTGCCACACCCAGATTTCCTCATCCTTAACAGGGAAGAAGAAAAACCCTAATTCTATCTCCCATAAAGAAAAGTCTCCGCTTCATACAGTTTCTCTTCTTCTCTCGCTTCTTTATCCTCCGGTGGATTTATCATTTCTCATCTCCAACCCTAATTTTCCATCCATCGGGTTGTGCTGTTCTCTCTCTGGGCAATCAGTGGTTAGTCACGAGTCTAGGATTTTCGTTTAAAGATCTGTTATTGCGTAGATATCGGCCCAGATTCTATATCTGTTTCTGTTACTTTGTCGATTATCTCTTAGGTCTTGTTCCTTTGTTTATCCGTCGAGACTTGTAGGTGAAATCGGGAATTCCTTTTTCTAGGTGCGTCAGAAGAAGCTTGTTGCTTTTCGGTGTTGTTTATCTGAATCGCCTTGCTTGAGAGGAAGTAAGATGGCTGGAGGTGGAAACAGGAGAGAAGAGGGATCGATCACGATCCAGAGCACCAACTTGTTTGCCGCTTTGGATACTCGCAAGAAGAAGAAGAAGTCGGACAAGGCGGGTAAGAGCAAAGGGTCCTCTAAGTCATCGTCACGACAAGAGCCACAGAAGGAGCCTGAGCCACAGGTCTTCTGGGCGCCTACGCCGCTCAAAGTTAAGTCTTGGGCGGATATCGATGATGACGATGAGGATGACGACTATTACGCCACCACTGCTCCTCCCCAGTCTGGCTGGAGCACTTCTGACCCATCCCATACTGATGCAAAAGACACTCACGTTGAGGTCACAAGTCTAAACCATATATGTTTTGGTTCTGTGTTTCTTTTCAATCACCACTTCTCTTTTGCCCGAATCGTCTCTCCAGTTTCCTAAATTGGATGTGATTTTTGAAGTATTCCTATTGAGATTTGACATGCGGGAAGGCTCTCTCTCTATTGCTTAACCATTCTCTTTGTGACTAGGGAGTTCTAAAAGTTAGTTTTTGTTCTTCTGTTGATTTCTGCTATGTTTATTGCTCTGATAAATTGTTACAAACGTAACAGTTTGTGTTTGGTGGTTGTATTGGCTGGGAGAAAAAGAATTGTTATAGTTGCACATGCTTGTTCCTCTCTGAAGCTAGCTGCTTTCTCCCTTCTGGATGTTTTCACTTATGTGTTACCCACGTTTTCGTAGTATTTGCTTGCGTAGGCATGTCTAATATATAGGCTTGGTTTCTCCTTTTCGTATTTAAAACGTTTCGTTCAGGTTAGCCTGAGTTCGTGCCAGATTACATGTGTGATTTTCTTGGTTTCCGATGGGATTCTATCGCTTTGATTGTCAGGAAAGTGAAAGTGAGGATGATATTCTTGATGAAGGTGATGATGATGTGGAGGAAGACCACGAACAGGAAACAGAGGTACAAGTTCATCCAGAACCAGAGCCTGAGGTGAAGAAAGCTCCTGAAGTTCCTGCACCTCCTAAAGAAGCAGAGAGGCAACTTTCCAAGAAAGAGAGGAAAAAGAAGGAACTTGCTGAGCTTGAGGCTTTGTTAGCAGATTTTGGAGTTGCCCCCAAAGAGAATAATGGCCAAGAGGACTCTCAAGGTAATTTTGTTTTCAATTTGGACATTTTTAATATTATTAATCACACATGTATTGACACAGCCAATGCAACTGATTGTTCCACACAACTGTGGCTCTTCTGAATTGCCGCATTGGCATTTCTAATTTTGTGTATCACTATCTTGCTTTTGTTTTATTCCTTGTTGAGAAAATAAGGCTCTTTTGATCTGTCTAGCTTTCTGCTAATACCGATAGAAGTTTCATCTGAAAAAATACCTTGCGTGTTCTTTCACAGAGGCTAAACAAGAAAAGAAAGAAGACCCCAATGGAGAGGGAGAGAAGAAGGATAATGCAGCAGCTGGGGGGGAGTCAAAGGCATCAAAAAAGAAGAAAAAGAAGGATAAACAGAAGGAGGTAAAAGAATCTCAAGAACAAGCAGCAAATAGCAACCTTGATGCTGTAGATGGAGCTGCTGGGTCTGAGCCGACTGAGGAAGAATCTTCAATTGATGTCAAAGAAAGGCTAAAAAAGATTGCATCCATGAAGAAGAAGAAATCAGGCAAAGAGATGGATGCTGCAGCGAAAACAGCTGCTCAGGAGGCAGCTGCAAGACGCGCAAAGCTAGCTGCTGCAAAGAAGAAGGAGAAGAACCACTATAACCAACAGCCTGTGCGGTAAATCCCGAATCACCACCATTTTGATCTTGATGGAAATACGAATATGAGCATGTATTTTGCCGTATATTGTTCATATGAGTCTCTGCCTTAATAAATCTTTTGAAAGGTCTGGTTTTTAGAGTTAAAAAAGACATTGAATCCCTTTTCTAGTCGTATGACCCATATGAACAGGCTAAAGACAAAACTTCTCTCTGGAAATTTCCGTTTCTTTTTGAACACTTTTGTTTTTTAATCTCAGACCTTTTTTAGGTGCGATGATTTTGCCGCCTCTCTTCAATAATTTTGTTATGTATGGGTTGATGGTATTATGGTCTTATGTTTTGGTTGGATATCCTGTGTTTTGATTCTGTCCTCGTCACAAATTTAGCTGCTCGTGTTCTTTCTTGTACATTTTATGTATAATCGAGATAAATTAAGCTCAAGTTTCTTTGGTTATAATGTTTCAAAGTGATGCTCATTTGAATCATCAGAAATTGGATCATATAAAAGAGAAAGTCGGACCTGTGGAAAAACTTTATCTCTCTAGTCTCTCCGGATATTAGCTTCCTCACGATTTGGGAGCAACCTTGTACGATATGTACATTGTGGTGGGTGGTGTCGCTAAATTTGGGACCCACATACTTATGGACAACTTTCCACTCTAAAAGCCATCTTTGTGGACGAAATTGGAAGCAAGTGCGGTTAAACGATCAACGCCTTGGTTATTATTAATATGATATATGATATTTCATTGAAAACCTGAAAATTTTGGAGAAAAGAGGACCGAGACATACTTGCCAGACATTGCAATGAAACATTCACTGATTTGAGGTCAATTGGAAGTCTTTTGTCTTGGGTTAGACGACGAAACATATGTAGTCCAGACTCCAGATAAATCAATAGGAAATACATACAATGGAGTGATTATTAGTATCATCTGGTTTTGGTACATTTTCTTATAATTTCGTGACCTAACTAAGCTTATACGTAGCACAAAATGAGCTTAAACCTCACGTTTCCGAGACCTCCAGAATTTGTATTAAAGATAAATCCGATGCGGTCATTCATATATTTAAAATTATCAAATGAAGTAATTATTTAGATTTATTTACCATTTATTTGGAATTTTTATGTATAGTTTTCATGATCATTGTTATATTATTTTAAAATTATATAAGTAATGTATATATTTTTGCTGATATTGTAGTGTAATACCAGTTTTACTTTTTTAGTTTATAAATAAAAGATATTATTAAAAGAGAATGGAACATTTGTGATATTCATAAGTTAAAAATGACAAAGGGAAAGATGATAGCTTTCATATTTTTTTCTCTTCGATGAATCCATGATGTTAGAGATCCGAAAGAATTTTTTTTGAATTTTTGGTTAATTTATTGTTTTCGTCTACAGTAGAACTAAGCTAAGATCTGAGCCAAATCTAATAAACCCATCCAAACAAATTATACAAAATATACAAAAATTCAGTTAGGATAAAATATTTTTAAAATTGATAATATGTTTTACTTAAAAGAGGGAAAATATATTTTTTAAATTGATAATTTGGTTTACTGAGAATCTGATTTAAAATTTGGTTTCGTTTCAAATGTTCCGATATCTAGTTTTATTATGAAAAATTAAAACCATAAAAGCCATTTCTATTTTGGTTTGGTTTTTTTTCTTATGGATTTACCAATTTACTGATGTTTGTCGATATGGACTTTTAATTTGATATCAAGAATTTGGATAACGATTTAGTACTATACAGTTTCGGTTTGAAAAAAATGATTTGGTACATGTCTCCGTTTTATATGTTGTGAAAAAATTAAAACGATGTAATTCCCTTTGACTTTGGTTTCGTTTTAAAAAATTGTGTTTTTCTTTAGTTTGACATTCGATTTATAAATACCAAAACAAATCCGATTTCGTAGTAGAAATACAGATAAATCAATCGTGAAAATGATATTATTTGAAACTATATAATTGTAGAACACAATCTAAACTTCACACACTAACAATAACAATAATTATATATTCGTTTAGTTATTACAATCTCTCTATCTATCTATATATCTATCTATTTTTCTCTCCTATTGAAGTTGAAGGTAAAAAGTAAATAATGAATTTTCTAGGTGTTTCTTATCTTTTTATGTTTTATTTTTTACATTATTCAAAAACCAATAAACTTACTTCTTATATATGGAAAATCTCAAACTTAAATATAGACAAAATCTAGAAATCGCAACGATTTAAAAAAAAAGTATCATATAAATTATAATAAAAAAAGTTTCATGGTTAAAAATGGCTAATAGCTTGGATTAAATATCATATTTTACTATTAAATAAATTATAACAATGTTAATGTTGATATTTTATCGTTAGTGTAGAACTTTAACTAAAGTAAAAATATTTTATATAAAATATGAACCATTCAAAATTATTGGTTTGCTAGATGTCTGTTTTCCATTTGTTTTTTACTTTTTCTATATTTCATATTTTACATAAATAACACATTTTCTTATATAATTTTTTCTCATAAATTATGATTACTAATTAATGGTTTTGATATATTAAAAACCCATCACTGGTTTGGTTGTATTTGTATGATTATATTACGGAGGAAACCAGTATTACACATATTGCAAAATCATTATGACATGTTAAATAAATAACAAATTGTATACCCATTTAACTCTTACAAATCCTATGCCCATTTCGGATCGGGTAACCCGATCCTATTTTTACCCGACTGAAATTATCCGATTCTTTCAGGTAATTGATATAATCCGTTTGGGTAACGATAATTTATTTTAACGAATAAGGGTCTGGTAATTACCCGGGTATCCGATTACCTATTTGGGTAATTAAAATTTTAAAATTATATAAATTTATTAAAACTTTTATATAAAGAGGATAAACATCATTCATTTAAGAATTTTGAAAATGGTTTTTATAACATTTTTTAAAATTATCCACCATTTTTCAAAGTAATCCCAAAAACTATTTCAAAACTTGACAAATTTTTTGCTAATATTATCCGAATTATCCGTTCGAATAGCAATTTTAATTATCAACATTATCCGTCGGGTAGTAATTTTAACTACCCGTATTACCATTACCCGACTTTTGTGCGACCCTTACCAAAATTACCCATTCGAATAATGATTTTCGATACCCTAAATATCCTTACCCAACCTTTACCCGCTATTATCCAACCATTTACCCGTAATGTGCAGGCCTACTTACAATGGATCATAATTCACATTCTTTCTCTTATATACAAAATTATAAATCTCAAATTCTGCACCTTAAGTCAGATGTGTTTATGTGTTATATAGCTTGGATACCAGATGTGTTTATCAAACTGTTATATATCACACAAATCTTCGATACCATGGATGGCCTTACTACGTCTGGTCAACGGAAGACTTCCAAAATGGAAACATTCGTGTTTTCACAAACAATCGCAATTTAGGATTACTATTTTTTTTCGTGAGTACATTGATATACATTGCAATGGCAAAATCTTATAGTGCAATTAAATAAAGGTCCCTGGAATAAATTCGGCATATATATAGTTCCTCTACGTAATATTTTAATCGTATCATAAACAAAAATAAATGTTAACGTACTTGGTAAGAGATAATAATTGATAGAATAATGGCAAAGTAATTGATAGAATAATAAACAAAAATAACATCTCTAGCATTATTTCAAGGATGGCAGGCTGCTATATATGAAATATGGAAGGAACGAAACCGTCGCTACCACCAAGGTATCTCCTCTCCACATCAGTCCATACTACGGAAAATTCTAAGTGTGCTGAGGAACAAATCTTTTGCTCTACGAAACATTGGATCAAAGCATGGTGAAGCTTTAACAATTTGTTGGTCTGGAAACTGATTGACAGCTTCTCCTAATCTCTCCTTTTCTCTCCTATTGTACCTCTTAGGTGATTTGTTGCACCTAGTCATTCTCATCTGATCTGCAGGTGTTTGTATTTTTGCTGTTTGTTTTCCTTCTCTTTTTTTTTCTTGGTAAAAATTTCTCCTGTCTAGTATGGTTCATGAGTACTTCCTGTAATTTTTCAATTATTAGATTAATGAAAATCCTTTAACAAAAAAAAGAATAATGGCAAAGTGTTTTAGAGATTTAGAAATACTCGGTATTGTATTTCCCATAATTCAAAGTCTCGGATGGATAATGAAAATTTACGTACGACTCTTTTTATGCTACATGTAACTAATTTCAAAATTGGTTTATGGAAATGTTATCATGGTATGGAATTACAAAAAGAAGCGAACGGACGTAACTCATTATAGAGATAAGATGAGCTAACCTTTTGTGGCAAAGAAGACATTTCACCACCAACATAAATCCCCAAGACTCAAGGCAACGACGCCTTGTAAATGCCTTTGGATTCAAGAAATTTAAGTGATGTGGTTATTTCTGCACGGACTTTTTCCTTCATGTTTATGCTTTCTGCCCCCTGTGATTTAGAAATGGAAAAGTAGAAACCTTCTTCTATGTCTCTATCAATTTGTATACCCTCTTTTTTGCCTACTTTTCACCTCCAACTCTCGAGTGCTTTCTAACTTTTTCTCTTACGTTGCTTCAGAGTTTCTTCTGCCTGCAATAACCAAATACGATGTTAATCGGATTCATGGCCATCTGATTCTTCGCAACGTTAGTAATTATCTCAACACGATCGTATTGCCATACTCTGAGCAAGAGTAGGTAGTACTGAGATCAATACCGATCAATGGACTTTGTCCTTTATCTGTCATTAGCTGAAAAAAGGAAATTCAAAAGGAAGACGAAAAATTTGGAGTAGAGAAGAGAAAGATTCAGCTAGCATTTAGCACCATACCATTGCTTAATCTCAATTAAAACAGAGTTTTGGTCTAAATTAAAGAGCTTGATTCTCCAAAGATGCTAAGTAGGACAAAGAACAAACTGTGCTTCGGTTGATTTGTAAATCTATCCACCGATTCTGTAATGAAAACTCATGAACCGGAAAGAATCTTAGTATAATTATCGTCCAGTTCGGTACACAAACATAAATAAAAATTAAAGAAAAAAGCTTATAGTCGAGTTTAGATCGACAATATGTGAACGCTAGATCAATAAGAATCACTAAGTCAATGTAGACACAAACCAGTTATGGTAGTAAAAAATCACGATAAAAAAACATGCAAAAAAACCAGTTCTGTTTGCTCCGCATGGTGTTGAAAAATCACGATCGTAGAAGTAGAATAAGGAGGCGATCATAATTCAAAGGGTCAAAACCCTAAAAACTAAAAGAAAATTTTTGAAAAATATCCTTTCTGTCATACCCATTTTAAAAAAATACTCCTTTTTGAAATTTTTTTCAAAAATACAATTTTATACAGTTTTATAAGATCTTATTATATAAAACTTGTTGCGTCAAACTTCGTAATTAACACGATCGTGAAATGTGTCAGCCGGTCAATCGGATTTTGACGCATGTATTTTTCTTTTCAATTAGATTTTGACATGTGTCATACAAATCTTATTTCTTTTTAAACTTATATATTTGTATTTATCAAGTATATTATTTTTATCAACATATATAAAAAAAAATTAATTAGTTTATAATAAATAATTTATTAGAATAATTAGTTGATAAGCATGGTCTATTCATTTAAATAATGACTTTATTTAATGTCTCGGTTTTGTTTTTTTCGTACAACCATTCTTTTTTTCCCTCTTTTCCTTTACGTTTATTAAGATGAATTAGGTTTCAAAATTTTCTCATTAGAATATTAATTAATACACGTGTAAAAAATTTTTGAGTTCAAATAGACTTAGGTTTACATACCCAAATCTTCAAAAATTATAATATTTTGCCTTTATATAACAAGTTTTTGTGCTTTCTCAATCTTCTCACAAAAAAATTTCAAACTTTAGTAATCTCTTCCACAAATTTTATTTCAGCTTTTTTATTATAAAAAACCATCGATTACTCTCTTATTCGATAAAAACAACATATCTCAACATTTTCCAATTAGCTTATTTTAGTAATTCATTAAAAAATGTAAATAAACTATATATATACATGTTTACATATATTTTGATTTTAAACAAAAATAAATATGACAAAAAATCAAACACGTTTTCTCATTAGAATATTAAAAACACGTGTAAAAATCTTTTGAATAAAATTAGGTTTACATACCAAAATTTTTAAGGATTATAATATTTCACATTTATTTAAACAATTTTGTACTCTCTCGATCTTCCCACCAAACAATTTAAAATTTCAATAACCTCTTCTAAAATTTTTGTTTCCAATTAGCTTTAGCCACATGTCAAAATAAAATGTACAAGTATTATCATTATATTTTGAAATCAGACTAAAAAAATGTACATTGTATTGCGGTTTTTTTAAAGACTTACCACTTCAAATTGATGTATGAGAAGAAAATTATTTTGAAAGTTTCGCATGTTGTGAAAATTATAAAAAATAAGAAACTAAGTGATGAAACACATATAATTCGTTTTTCATTGGAAGAAAGATAATACTTGATTCATAATTAAAAAAGAAAAATTCAAATATGATTAAAAATGTGAGTAAGTCTAATTCAAATAAAAATACGTAAATCGATTTGTCAAGAGTTAAAAAAAGAGTTAAAAAATATATATATGAGTAGTTACATAATAAAAAGTAAACATAATTTAAATAGGAATAGAAAAAACTAATAATTTAGAAATATGTGAAAAAAATTAATTGAAAATTCAGTTAATATAAAAAAAAGTAGGAGAATCAAAATCAATAAATAATTTGTAGGCTTTTCTATGAGTGATTTTACATCGACGTTTTCAATTTATTTGATTTATTTTTACGGATCATATGATTTTGTTTTTCATTTTTGTGCAGTTTATAAAATATTAAAAGAGTCAAAATAATTCAACTAAAACATGAGAATAAATTTATCAAGATTTTAAAAATGGATTAAAAAATAATATTAATTCAAATAGAATAGAAAAACTAATAATTTGAACATGTAATAAAATTTAATTGAAAATCAAATAATAAAATAATCAAAGTAAATAAATAAATGTTAGACTTCCGAATTAGTGGTTTTGCATCAGCGTTCTCAATTTTATTTTATTTATTTTTACGGGTGATTTAATTTTGATTTCTACTTTTAATTAATTAATTTTATTTACAGGTTATAAAATATTAGATTACAAACCCGCATATATGCGGGTCCTTTTATCTAGTATTATATAAAACCTTTTAAATTTTTAAAAAACTGTTTATAAATATTTATAAACATTTATAAGTTGTGTTTTAACATTAAAAATAACTTAAATGTTTATAATCATACTTATAAATGTTTATAAACATTCTTTTATTACCATAACTCCTTTATTATGAATATTTAAAAATTTATACATTTTTTATATATTATCTTATAAAACTATATAAAAAATTATAATAATGATATATTTAAAAATGGACAACAATAAGAGGTATTTTTGAAAAAGACATCATAAAAGAGGTGTTTTATAAATTTCTCTAGAACTAAAAGAAGAATAAAGAGGCGAGTTTTTGTTTTTTTAAAAGAACACTAGTGGTTGAATGAGATACATAGGATATAAGTATATATAAGATATATGTAAATTAGGGTTTTATGGGCTGATTTTGGCCACGTATAAAACTTAGCCCAATAAACATATGAAAGATCCAAATTTTATCATAAAATTTCATTAAGGATATAAGGATACTATATCTCAATTATAGTTACCTACGGCGTCGATCCGCAGAAAGACATAAATAAATTATCATAATTTATAATTAGGTTATGTACGATAATTTATTTGGTTTTTTAAGGAGGTTGTATACAAGTAAATAAAACTTTAAATGATAAGTGCAAATAGGCAGCAGGTAAGGGAGTAACTAAACACACGAAGTTGCCCTAGCCGCCTGTAAGTGCGATATTTCTCTCTCGAGCTCAGATCGATGAATCCGCCTGATCGGCGGCTCTAACAGCGCCGGCACCGGTCCCTCTAGCTTCTTATCTGCTTGCCTTTTGCTTTGATTAGAGACTCTCGGGGAGTCTTCGGCGTTTTATGGAGTTCATGGGTTGGGTATCTATTGGTTCTGGAGGCTTCGGTTTCGGGAGTGGTCCTAGCTCGCGGAGGAGGGTTTGCCGGATCTGAAGGTCGATGAAGCGTGGTTCTTCTCTCACTGGAGTCACATTTGCCTCTGTCCTCCTTCTTCCGTTTGACCTAGTTTTGCTCGCCGGTGTTGTTTTCTCCTTCAGATCTGCTCGTCGGTCGGTCTTCTCTCCGGATTGGGTTGGGTTCCGACCTTGCTTGCTCATCTCTCCGGTCCCTGTTTGACCGGAATTTGGCTTCTGGGCTCTGCCCCTTTGTTCCTTTGGGTTTGATTTTGGGCTTTAGATGTTTAGGCCTTATCTTTGTTCTCTTTGCCTTGACTTATGATAGTTTAGTATTAGTCCTTATAGTCTTCCGCTAGTTAGGTTTTGGGTTGCTTTTGTTTTCTCCGGTTGGTGCTTGCATTGTCGATGTGTCGAGGGTGGATTATCTTCGTTTAGCATTTCGTTTATTTGGGTGTTTCTATAAGAATCTCATTCCACCGCCTTTAGTTGTAGTGAATAATCAGTTTTCGCCTTAGGTCTTCCATGGTCCGTTTTTGTAAGGCTAGCCTTTTGTGGGGATGCAAAATTCTTGACTTAGACTATATAGGGTTAAGATTAGGTGGGTAGGAGTTTAGATTCCCGTTTGTGGTTCCTTGTTCTTGCTATTCGTCATATTGGGTTTATTTCTTCGCGGTTGCCTCTAGCCTCATCGTCGACTTGTGTTATTTCCGCGACTTCTACGCTATCCGTTGATTGCATTTGCTTTTCAGGATCCGACTTTTAATGGTTGATTAGTTTACTAGTTTTCGGGACTTAGTTTTCCGGTAATCTTTCGGGCTTAGTTTCTCGGTATTTCTTCGGTTTTGATTCCCCTATTGTGGGCTTTTGGTTCCGATGTCGTAAACGTTGATAGTCGGACTTTGTATTTCGTCCAGTTTTTAATATTAAAAAATTGGATGGAAAAAAAGGGAGTAACTAAACATGCAAACAAAGTTATAGAAATGCCGACATTAGATTATTCCTCTTATGGGTTAGATAGAAAAAAGAAATGGCATAGCCCCTATGCCGACATTCGAAACATCCTAATCCACATCATCATGCCCCTACTAGTCCGTCATGCATCCAAACAACGTATGTTATTCTCACCAGCGAAATCTAACATTTTCTAAGCCAACTTCTTTTCGAACCAGTTGTCAATTGGTTTGGTTTCAGTTGTCACATTCCAAACAAATTAATAGTCAATCGGTCAGACCGTACCTAAGACATCCTATCAGTACCACGCAAAACTCTAGTTCAAATAATATGCATTTTATTGGGACAACATTTTTACCTATGATCGCTTTATAGATTGTCAGTCAAATTCACGCTAAAAAAAATGCATTATGCACACTTAGAACATAAATTAATTAAGCATCATAACGATATAACGAAGGTTAACATTTTAAAAAAAAAATTATTTTTATTCAATAAATTTCGACACAGAGATCGTTTTACAAAGAAAAACTCATCAGAGCAGTTTTGCAACACCATAAATTTGCGAGGATTCGTCGCTAATTCGTTGCAAACTCGTTGTATTATGGAATAAATCAATTTGAGGTTTAGGGTTTTGGGTATAACACAATGATTGAACATTGCAACGGATTTGAAACGATTCCTCGCAAAATCGTTGCAAATCCGTTCGATCTTAAATTTATGATTTTTAAACAAGCTATTAAAAATGTGTAGATTGTATTAAATGTGATTCTTTTGACTTAATATATCATATTATGATAGTTTATACTCATTTTGTAAAATTTGAATTTAATGAAAATGATGATAAAGTGTCTCATACTATTATATGTTATATATACATTTATGTGGAGTTTTAGTTGATTAAATATAAAACATAAAACTAATAATTAAATAATAAGATTTCAAGACTTACATTTATAGATAACTGATTACACTTTATTCGTACAAATTTATGACATATTTTAAAAATAAAATACATTTATACACCTTACGGACAAAAATTTTAATATTCGTTGCTAATTTGCAACGAATTAAAAAACTTTGTGGCAATTCCGTTGCTAATTTGCAACGAATTTGGGACAAATTTCAAAAAATAAAAAATTGTTGCAAATTAACAACGAAATTGCGACGAATATTTTTGCAACAAATCGTTGCAAATTCTTCGTAAAATTTGTAACAGAATTTTTTGTTGCAAAAATTCGTTGCAAAATGACAGTTTTCTTGTAGTGGAAAGGGAAGAAAAAATTGAACAACAAGTCTTGGTTCTTGATGCTCTTTTGGTCCTCTCTCTATCTCTCTTGTATGAAGTGGTGATTTGAAATTTTGGAACGTTTTGAATATATAGAAGGTGGGACCCCTCATCGATAGGCCAAATCCCATGCGTCTTTTTTCTACAACAGCCAGGATGGGCTTCGATAGTCTCTGAAATACCATTACATCCTTCTGGGCGGTTGCCGAGTTTCTGTCTGGAATCGCCGAGTTTTTTTTGCGCTTCATTTTCAATCTTCTGTACCTTCGTCCATGTAACTATGATCACCATATTTTTAGCTTGTTAAAATGCTGATTCAAGTGGCTTTCTGCTAGTAAAAGTCTAAGTTCATCATAGTTTGAAAAAAATCTCTTTATGATATATTTTTGAATTTTTTTTATTTCGGGGTTCTAAACCTAAATTTTTTGGAATTAAAAATTTTGCGACCTTTGGCCTCCAAATACACCACTCAGTCTTATTAGACCTATAAAATATGGATACATCCAAACTAAGCTATTTGACATCTAATTTCTATAAATAAACCATTTGGCTTCAAAAAATCATAGACATCACAAGAAAAAATGGATTTAAAGATGTGTTGATCATCTCATTGCTTGTTTCCGAGAAAATTATTCTTTCAAAACACTAGGATGAGAGTTTTCAGAAAAACTATACTTAGCAATGAGTCAAATTCCTGAGGCACAATAATCACTAGACATGATAAGCTAGTACCATGCTTATTTTTTAACCAAAACATTTAACCATTCACAGCGCAATTACATATTCAAAACCCCAAATTGTATTTATACGTAGGGGTTATTGGTTTATGTATTTTAATGGATTTGGAAATCAAAACCAAATCCAGTTTTATTGATTCTATGATTTTAAAATTCATGTTAAAATCTTGTGTTATTAGTTATATAATTTATAAATACTAATTCAAATCACTTGTTATTCAATCATACGAATTTACTTATTGATTTGATTTTATAGTGGATTTAGAAGAATTTCCATGTTAAAAATACAAAGACTCAAATCCGAGGAAAAACCTACGGATTTACAAATCCAGTTTTATTGGTTCTATAATTTTAAAATCTAATGATGACATCTTGAGCAGCAATGTTGGAGAAGAAGACACATTGCTTGTACCTGTTGGACCAGTTACAAGAGCCAAAGATAAAAAGATGAAGGATGCACTTAATAGACTGATTTGTGAAGTTCTGGACAATGAGAGCATTCAAAAATCAATTGGTGATGTTATCTATCAAGTCCAGCATGTTTTGAGCCTAATACACGTCCAAAAAGAGCCCAAAATAATCACCTTATTTTCTGGTCAAGAGAAGTGACGAAAATCAGAGATGAAGAGTCACCAGCCTTATCTAGAAGCACCATCTAGAAGTTCCATTACAAGTCAATAAAATCTGCAATTAGAAATCAGAATAATTTGCCATTAAAAGTCAATATAGGCTGCCTCAGAATTGGACTCTTAGTAAGTTCTGTTTAGATCTTTCTCTATATAAAGAGAACAAACATGTAAAGAAAAAAACACACATCAAATACAGAAATATTCAGATCAAAAATCAACTTTCTAATCAGATTTCTTCTTTTGTGAGAGTGATTCTCATTTTGTTCCTTGTGAACATTTCGATCATTGGTGTGTAATATCCAAGTGATCAATCGGCTTATCAAACAATTCACATCATTGTTTGTGGCGCCATTCACTGACCAAAGAATGTAGAATCGTCCTAAGTGAGCATTGGGTCTTTGGTTTAATATACCCCTGGTTCGTGCTTCGTAAGTTCTTCATTCCGAGGTTTCCACCGCCTTGTGTCTTTGGGGAGTTTTAAGTTGAGTATTGGGTCTAAGGTCGCGAGTCCACTGAAGTCGAGGATTATCCCTTCTACCTCCTTAGAGAAAAACTTCTTTGGGTTTTCTGCATCATTTGGTATCAGAGCAAATCTCTAAGAAAGGTTTATCATTCCATATAATCTGTTCATCTTCTTGTCTATTCATCTTCTTTGTTTCATAATCTACCCTTTCATCTTTATTTTCTTCCATTTTCTATTTTCATTCCTGAAAATCCAGCCCAAAAAAAAAAAAGTTCCATTAAAAAAAGAAAAACGAAAAAAATCAAAAAAAAAAAAGTCAGAAAAAGGATCAAAGAAGTTATGGATTATTTTTGCATTCTAAAATTTCATATTCCAACATTTGTTTTGTTAAAAGATTGTGTGCAATCTGTTCTTGAAAAAAAAAAAAAAAAATCTTCGTAGACTCACTTTGTATTTACAATCTCCTTATTTTGGTCTTTGATATACTTTGGAGAATCATACTTAGTTGTATTGGTTAGTTCAATAAGAACTCTTTGAGAATCACTACTAGAGAGGAAAAATGCAGAGTGTGTGAGGAAATTAGAGGGTAAAAGCCAAACTGAGTGAAACACTTTTGAGTGAAACACTTGAGAGATTGTGAGGTCTTTTACTACTAACGTTTCTTTGCAGGTACAATCATGTCTAACCATGGAGAAAATAGCAACAACAACGATGATGAGAACCAACAACCAGCCATTCCAAATCTTCAAATTCAAGCCTTGTTGGGAGAGATGCGGCGGCTGATGAGGGTTGAGTTGGAAGCCATTCATCAGAGGTTGGATCGTGTTCAAGAAGATGCACAACAGAGGCAACCACGAAATTTTCTTATTAGGACAGAAGGAAATCAACCTAGACAAGCAAGGGTTGAAGAAGAAGAAGTCAATTACTACAGCCATGATGATAATTCATCAATGGGGAGCCGTAGGAGATCACGACGTGCTAGAGAAGCAAGGGATCGAACTGATGACAACTTGGGAGGTATTAAGTTGAAGATTCCATCATTTCATGGAAAGAATGATCATGATGCATATCTAGAGTGGGAGAAAAAGATTGAGCTCGTTTTTGATTGCCAAAACTATTCTGAAGTGAAGAAGGTACGAGTTGCAGCCACTGAATTTTGTGATTATGCTATTAATTGGTGGAATCGGTTGGTGAAAAGCAGAAGACGAAATGGCGAGTATCCCATTGAGACATCGGCTGAGATGAAGGCTATAATGAGGAGGCATTTTGTGCCCAGCCATTATCACCGAGAGCTACACCAAAAGCTACGACGATTGAATCAAGGCAATCGAAATGTGGAGGATTATTTCCAGGAGATGGAGATCCTCATGATGAGAGTAAATATTGAAAAAGATAGAGAAGCTACCATGGCAAGATTTCTTAATGGCTTGAATCGTGAAATTCAAGACATAGTGGAAATGCAACATTACGTGGAGTTAGAGGATATGTTGCATAAGGCTATTTTGATTTAGCAGAAGCTCAAGAGGAGGGGAAATTCACGTCAAACATTTGGTTCCAATTCATCCACAATGAAACCAAGCTATTCAAAGGAGGAGAAGACAACCCCTAAACCAAAATTCGAAGCAAAGCCATCCACTACTAGCCATGAAAACAAAGGTAAAACTGAATATTCTAATGCACGTAACCGTGATGTGAAATGCTTTAAGTGCCATGGCAGGGGCCATTATGCTAATGAATGTCCCAACCGGAGAACAATGGTGCTTAGAGATGATAGTGAAATAGAAACTGAAGAAGAAGCAGAATCTAATTCTATGCCATCATTAGAAGACGATGTTGAAGAACTTCCTACCAAAGGTGAATTGTGGGTTGCAAGGAGGTCATTGAGTGTGCAAGCTAAAGAAGAAAATAATGTGCAGCATGAGAATCTGTTTCATTCTAAATGTCTCATTCAAGATAAGGTGTGCAACCTGATTATTGATGGAGGAAGCTGCACAAACTTGGCTAGCACTACTCTAGTGGAGAAATTGGGTTTGAAAACCAAGAAAAATTCCAAGCCTTACAAACTACAATGGTTGAATGATAGTGGTGAGTTAAAGGTAACAAGGCAAGTTCTGATTTCATTTTGCATTGGGAAGTATGAAGATGAAGTGCTATGTGATGTAGTACCAATGCAAGCAGACCATATTCTATTGGAAGACCATGGCAATTTGATCGCAGAGTGAGTCATGACGGTTACACCAACAAACACTCATTTGGATTCAAAGGAAGGACTGTTACACTTGTTCCTATGACACCACAAGAGATTTACCAAGATCAGCTGCTACTCAAACAAAAGGAGGAGCAAAAATCATTGAGTGACCCAAACACTTACCACCAAAAAGAGAGTGAGAGCTTGAGAAAAACTCAGAAAAGGCCTGTGAGAGCAAACCCGTGAGAAAACACACAAATTTCTTTCTGAGGTCTTGTGAGATAAAGAGATCGATGTTTTCAAAACAACCAATGGTTGTACTTCTGTACAAGGAGGCTCTTTTTTAAACTCTAACGATCTTAACCCAATGTTGCCTAGTTGTGTTGTTTCATTGTTGCAGGATTATGATGATGTCTTTCCAGAAGATACACCTCATGGTTTACCACCAATTCGTGAGATTGAGCATCAAATTGATTTTGTACCAGGAACATCTATTCCTAATCGGCCTGCCTATAGAACGAATCCAGAGGAGACAGAGAAGCTTCAAAGGCAAGTTAGCAAGCTGATGGAGAAGGGATACATTCGAGAAAACATGAGTCCATGTGCTGTTCTAGTTTTGCTAGTTCCTAAGAAGGATGAGACTTGGAGGATGTGTGTTGACTGTCTCGCCATCAACAACATCACGATGAAATATCGACATCCTATTCCTCGATTAGATGATATGATAGATGAATTGCATGGTTCTTGTGTATTTTCTAAGATTGATCTTAAGAGTGGTTATCACCAGATTCGAATGAAAGAGGGTGATGAGTGGAAAACTGCTTTAAAAAAAAAACATGATTTATATGAGTGGTTAGTAATGCCTTTTGGATTAACTAACGCATCCAACACTTTCATGAGATTAATGAATCATGTTCTGGGATTTATTGTTGTCTACTTTGATGACATTATGATCTATAGCAAAAACTTAGATGATCATACTGAGCATTTGAAATCTGTTTTAGATGTTCTAAGAAAAGAAAAATTGTTTGCTAATCTGAAGAAGTGTACCTTTTGCACAGATAAACTTGTGTTTCTAGGCTTTGTTATAAATGCACAAGGTATACATGTTGATGAAGAGAAAGTGAGGGCTATTCGAGAGTGGCCTAGTCCAAAGACTGTTGGTGAAGTATGAAGTTTCCATGGACTTGCTCGTTTCTACCGGAGGTTTGTAAGAGACTTTTTAGTACCATTGCTGCCCCACTCACTGAAGTAATCAAGAAAGATGTAGGATTCAAATGGAGAGAAACTCAAGAAGAAGCTTTCCAGCTGTTAAAAGAGAAATTGATTAACGCTCCTCTAATGTCTTTGCCTAACTTTTTAAAGACTTTTGAGATTGAGTGTGATGCTTCAGGTGTTGGAATTGGAGCTGTGTTGATGCAAGAGAAGAAACAAATTGCATTCTTTAGTGAAAAGTTTAACGGAGCAACTTTGAACTATCCTACATATGACAAAGAGTTATACACTCTTTTTGGGCATTGCAAACAAGGCAACACTACTTGTGGCCTAAGGCGTTCATGATTTACACTGATAATGAATCTTTGAAATACTTTAAGGGCCAACAGAAGCTGTACAAATGGCATGCACATTGGGTAGAATTCATTGAGACATTTCCTTATGTCATTCGATACAAGTAAGGTAAGAAAAATATTGTGGCTGATGCATTATCAAGAAGGTACGCTTTACTTTCTACTCTTGATGCTAAGATACTTTGTTTTGAAAACATAAAGGAGTTGTATGCTTCTGATCTTGATTTTAAAGATGTGTATCAATCTTGTGAGAAGTTTGCACATGGGAAGTACTATAGGCATGAAAACTTTCTATTTCATGACAATAAACTGTGTGTGCCTAATTG
This sequence comes from Pseudoturritis turrita, assembly GCA_900406555.1. Classification (NCBI taxonomy): domain Eukaryota; kingdom Viridiplantae; phylum Streptophyta; class Magnoliopsida; order Brassicales; family Brassicaceae; genus Pseudoturritis; species Pseudoturritis turrita. Next base: position 353,978 of record OVBL01000289.1, on the reverse strand, counting down.
TTCTTTGAGAGACTTTCTGGTTAGGGAATCACATGGAAGAGGACTAATGGGGCATTTTGGAGTTGCCAAAACATCAAGTATCTTGCAGGAGCATTTCTATTGGCCACACATGAAAAGAGATGTGGAGAGAATCTGTGGCAGATGTGTAACTTGCAAACAAGCCAAGTCCAGAGTACAACCGCCTGGTATGTATACTCCTTTGCCTATCCCTACTAATCCTTGGACTGATATCTCTATGGATTTCGTGTTAAGACTGCCTAGGACTAAGAAAGGAAGAGATTATATCTTTGTAGTTGTTGATAGATTCTCTAAGATGACACACTTCATTCCATAACGGCTAGATTGTTTGTGATATTAAGTTTACTATTATGTATATACGGCTTATAATCCGTATATAGATGAGTAAACTAATTGGTGTGTATTGCATGTAACCTTATGGGATCGAAATACTCATAATGGTTAGATTGATTGTTGCATGAAAATGCGGAGTACGAAACTCGTACATCCAAAAGTATATAGATGGTGTATTCGGTGCTTCCTAGAGGCCTCAACTTAGCGAATTCGGGAAACCCCCAGATACTGCAACGGTGGGAAGACTCGGATGATACTGGGTTAGCTACCCTGGCCGAGTGTTACCCGACGGGGTAACCCGGTGCTCCATCACGTTATGGACATCGGATAGAGATGTTTTGCGGCTTGGGTGTCTTTGTGACTACCAAGTGCAAGTGTTCTCTCGGAGTTAAAGGAGGAAGTATCCGTTGCGCAGGGCCCTAGGTTGTTAATGTTGCATATTTCATTCTCGCAAAATGCTTTGATCATATTGCTTGATAATGATGTGATATATGCTTGATTTACCCTTGATGTTTGCATGATTTGCTTCCGCGTGTGCATGATTCTTATATTTAATGAATCGTATGCTCTGTGAATAATGTTGCATGTTGTCCTTATGTTATTATCGGGTTGGGATGAGACTAATGCATGTGTAGAGGGACCCGGACTTACTAAGTAATCTTAGATTACTTATGACTCTACTTATTTTGCAGGTAACCTTAGGCGGGAACCATAATGGAAAGGCAGGACATAGGAAGCCGGAGTAGTTTGCTGTTGACTTTTGTAATTATCGGTTGCAAAGTATAACCTATGTAAGACTCTTTTGGCTTTAGGTCGTGGTCCAACTTATAAGTTTTTTTGTAATGTTTTACCAATATATATATATGTTAAAAATGCATGTTTTTGATAAAGATTGCGAGTGTTAATGATATTAGTCTTGTCCGGACTAACACAACTCTTGTACTTGGTACGGGTTGAGATTTATTCTGGAACTTGGGTCGGACCGTCTGTGTTATCATATTGTGGCACTTCTGGACTGTTTAATCACTAGAACGGTTTAGGGGTGTTACAGGCATGGTCTCTCAGATTAGAAAACTATAAGCAAGAGTAGATATTCAGTTAAGTCCTAAATGTCAGATGAATTTTGATAATCAAAAGAACATATCATTTCTAAAATATAATACTTTTCAAATATCAATATCTATTTTACCGGATAATATCAGAGGGAACTAATTAGCTGCTCCCTGATTTATGACAATCAGCCGTATCCTGACATGGTGTAGAAAGGCACCGAATTCAGAATTCACTCTACAAATACCCTATATATATCCAGTCTGGAGGCGGAGACGGATACTATAGTTAGAAATACACTTGAAATTTATGAACATAACCCACTTTTGGAGTTTCAATAAAACCTAAGCAAACAGTAAAACAACTGATACGCATGGACGAGCTTATGTTAGAAGGAAGAATAAGATTGAAGAAGGAAAGGACACGTGAAAGTCACATGAGCAGAAAAGATTTGTGCAGACTTCTTTTATCTGACTAATAGTGTGGTCAATAGTATAAATAAAGGAGAGAGAGTAAGAGAGTGGTTATCGATTGTTTGAGTTTATTGTAGCAAACATATGAGTTTGTTGTGAGAGTAGGAGACTGTAATCCTCTCTCTGTTCTTGAGCAATTGTTCTTCTCTTCGATAATCAATAAAACTTGGATTCCATAGCTTTGTGCTTATCAACAACATCGTTAAATCCAAGGAGACAAGATTGATATGAAACTTGCCGAGATATTTATAAATTAAATACAATCAGTAAGTGGACCGATAACAATTATCTTTGAAGAATGCAAGGTTGATACCAAAATAGAGAGTGCAAGAGCATTAAGTGTTTACATTCTTACTTTGTTATGAACAACTGGTTATCTAGACCTTGTACATCAACTGCGTCGAAGAAGATATGAACAGTGGGACTTGACATTATCTTAAGAGCATGGTCTATGAGAAATGCGAAGTGAGTAAAAACAAAAAAAAAGGAACTGATGTGAGAATTTGAAGATACCTTATATTTATGTTGAATTCTGTTTAGCAAATATTAGTAACCAATTTATTTACTCTCCTTTGACACCATATCCATCCCTCTCTCTCCTTATCTTTCTCATGGTCTCTTTATCTGAAACCATGTAATCTAATTGAAATATAAAATATGAAGTTTTTAGGCTTTGGTTTGGAAATGTAAGGAAGAACAATGATAAAAACTTGCCTGAAACCATGCTATAATTGAACACCATCGCTGAAGTAGATCCAAAAAGGTGCTTTCAAATTTCATATTTCTTCTTCTTAGGATATAAAGAGAAAATAGAAACATCACATATAAAATTGGCAGAGGCATTTTGGTCGAAACAGAAGGAGACCTATTTTCTCAAGCAATCTCCTATAACTTCGATTGCTTCTCAAACCCCTCAGACCCTAAAAATCACATATACAAATCAATATGTTAAATTGGGAATTTGGAAAACCTGAGAAACCAATTAAATCCTAAATGCTGTTATTAATCTTTGATCTCAGAGCCATTATTACCCAAGATAAATGTTTTTGGGCGAGGAAGAAGGGAGGAGAAGCGTTAACAGTCACAATGTATGACTTGGATTGCTTTTAACTCTTTCTGATAAAAGGTGTAAGGACGTGATATGTTTTCGTTGGCTAACTTTAATGAAGTGCCAAATGGCTCTGGTGCGATGATGTGGCAGACTCTGGAGAGAACCATTCTACTTTCATATAGTAGATGACAGGAAACGACTGTTCAAATAAATGGAAAACAATTGCCTGAACAAACGTGATATAAGAATAAATTTCCAAAGCAAACAAAAAAAACAATAGGGAGAAATCCCTAACCCGAGAAAAACATAACAAACTGCAAATATTACCACCTTGCTTCTTTCTTCAATTCTCCGGTTGTTTTCCAAGATTGGAAGTTGATTCAGACATCTCCGGAAAACAGACGTCGTCAGAATTAGATTTCTGGTCTTCTAGTCCTCGCTTGATTTTTGGAGACTTCGAAATTAGAGATCTCGAGTTATCTGAGAACGGCAAGACGGAATCTCATTAAAAGGAGTAGAAACCGCCAAAAGTTGCATGGACCAGTGATAACGATATTAAATCTAGATCCAGTTTGAAGGAGACGAGGAACATCACATCTCGCCCAGATCTGGATGTTGGTTTAAGTGGAGGAAGCTTGCCGCCCTAACCGTAGTCTCAACCATAAGAACGATTATCGATGGCGGTGGGTCGATCGGTTGAAGGCCAAGAGAATCATCGTTGAACTTCCGAAGAAGAAACGTGCAACAAATTCATAGTCGAAAACAAAGTAAAGGAAAACCTGAGACTTAAACGCAGAAAACAAACCACAGATCTAACAACCCTCTCACGGTACCTACAAGGAGGCTAGAACTTCAATTCGCTTTTTTTTTTCCTCTTTTTGGCGGCCAGGATTTGAGGACTTTTTACCAATATATATTATATTTAATACATATAATACATAAAATACCATGATTTATAAATAATAAAATTTAAATTTAAAAATTTTAAAAATAGACCAAAGGTTTAAATTGCACAAAAGATTCATAAGAAATGTTATAAATATCAAAACTAAAACATGAAAAAAATATCATATACAAAAACATCAATTTGAGAATCAAGATTTTTAAAATCATAAATTAATAAGAATTAGACAAAACATTCATTGAATTCATATCAAACAACATATAATTTTTATGATATGTATTTATGAAGTTAAAATATATAAATTTAATTATATATAGTTTTTTTTTGTCAACAGATTTTATAAAAATTAACGCGGTTCAGAAACCTAAACCGGTAGTTCAGAGTTTACAAAAATAATATCATGCGATTTAATACGAACATTTCGAGCCAACAAATCTATTTTTGTGTTGCTTTGTCTCGGGATGAGGGACATAGAGAAGGACGAGAAGACTTCCTTGCAGCGCTCTAATTCGTCCAAGTAGACGGCGAAAGCTGGCCACTCCATCGGGTTTGTCACCATGTTACTCAGTTCCGAACAGTCCATTGCAAAAGCTACAGACAGCTTCTGCTGGTCAATCATACAATGCATCGCCCAAAGTAATGCTTCGAATTCGTGTGGAGTGGGGATAAGCTTGGACGCAGGTTCCGTGCTCTCATCAAGTCATCTGCTTCGTCATCTTGAAAATAATACCATCCTAAACCTGAAACCGGTCTCCCACTTTCCAGGACCCATCAATGAAGCATCGAGGACCCGCCTGTAATAGAGGGGAGGATTGGTCCTCCACCAGGACATGAGCTTGCGAAGACAACCAGAATTGTGCCTCAGCATCCGCTGCCTGTAAGACCTCTCGGGGATCTCAGTCCATATTTTTAAAAACCATGTCATTCATAGCTTTCCAAATATACCATATGATCCAAGGGATTTCCGGTAGTGTTCTACGTAATCTCTAGAAAACATAATCCATGTTCGAGTAAATAGAAGCCATTGGAAAAACCCCTGGCGCTGATGACACATGCGATGAGCCCAGATCTGTAAAGTCGGAGGACATTCAAACAATACATGATTGACTGTTTCCTCCGCCCCCACATCTAACACATTGAATTATATATAGTTAGAAATTAACTATATTGAAATACAAAAACAGAAATGAAGTGTTAATTAATTAACGGGACCCGTCTAAAACAAAAATGCCTCGCCGTGTAGGCCAGTTTTGAGAATTTTTAACCATTCACAAGTTTGATACGCAAGTTTGAAACGCCCCTTTGTGAATGTTCTTCTTCCTATCTCTCTCTGGAACTCGTAAAGCTTCCTCTTAGATAATCCTATTTGTTCACGAAACCTTTACCTAGTCAAGTTTGTCGAGAAACCCTAATTTCCACACGCTCAGGAACCATTCAATTTATGTCAGGATTCCGTACAGTGGGTTGTCTTGATTTCTGAAGCTTTCGGGGACTAAGAGCCACCACACTTCTTGGTCCCCAGCAGATGAGTGGCGATAATGAGCTTGAGATTGCAAAGCCCTTTTCTTGGTACTCCTCTTCTTCATGCTTCTTCAAATGGTAGGAGCAAGAGAATTAATGCTAGAAGAGCATTCCGCAGCAAGCGTATATGCTCGGAGAGGCAGAATGATTGGTTAGCCCAAGTGGTCAAATTTTCTCGATTTTGCGGGAAGAATGTACAATTGTTGAGGAAGACTCTTGATTCTAGATGCAGAATGGAGGTAAAATGTCTCAAAGAGCCTTTTGTACGAAGCAGGAGCTTGGTTAGGTCTTTGGCACCTGTCTGGGAAGAGGGTTTGTTTTTTCTCAGGTGTTCTGTTTTCTTTGCTGTCATCTCTGGGGTTTGCTTATTGGTGTGGTATGGGCAGAACAAAGCCCGCGCTTTTCTCGAGACCAAGCTTTTGCCATCAGTTTGCTCTATGATTAGTCAGAGTATCCAGCGTGAGTTTGATTTTGGAAAGGTTAGAAGAGTTTCACCATTGTGCATAACACTTGAAGCGTGCTCCACCGGCCCTCATGGTGAAGAATTCTCCTGTGGCGAGGTTCCAACTATGAAACTATGTGTCCGTCCTTTTGCCAGTCTGAGGAGGGGAAAGATAGTGGTTGATGCGATTCTAAGTAATCCAACAGTCTTGGTTGCACAAAAGAAAGATTTTACATGGTTAGGGATACCTCTATCTGAAGCTAGTTTGCAAACTCATTTGTCCTCTGAAGAAGGGATTGATTTTCGTACCAAAACTCGAAGAATTGCCAGGGAGGAAGCAGGGATCCGTTGGGATAGTGAACGGGATAATGATGCAAGAATAGCTGCAGAGATGGGCTATATTGTTCCTTATAAAATTTCTTCTCAAGCTAAAGATGATGCCCTGAAGCACGATAGGCATTTTACTGAAATAGGAAATTCCAACTCCTTTATTTGCATGGATGAAAAGATGCATTCAGCAGATCAACATTGTATGGACACAGGAGTTGATTATGATGTGAAGCATGCTGAATTGGAGAAATCATTTGGCATTAAAATTCCTGGTTCAGGGCTCAAGTTCTTGTCCAAAATGTTAAAGGGCCCAAGGAAGTACAAATTTAAGTGGAGTTCAAAATCACACAATAAGTCGATGTCTGATATTAGTGCCAAGAGGCGAGTTCTTGAGCGCAGTGCTTCAGCAGCTCTATCTTATTTCCACAGCTTATCACAAGAAAAGCATGATGAGCCTTCAGTGTCATCTGCAAATTATGATGAGTTGAGTTTAGATATGCTATTAGTCAAAGGTGAGAGAGAAATCAGTAATCAATATGATTCTCATGTGCCGTATGGTGAGCAATCATTAGCTAATGATTTGGATGGGGAAGATTATCGAGGGGGGGAAAAAGGGCTCCTCGCTGTAAAAAAGGCTACAACGTTAGACAAGTTCACTGTATCACGTGATCCATTCCTTATGACTGTTGATAGACTCTGTGCACTTTTACAAACTAAAGGAAGCTCATGTGTTGAAGGTATTGTGAATACTACTGAATCTGAGACTTTAAGCAGTCAGAGAGGGGACATATCTATGAATGTTGTGAATCAGAATGCTGAAAATGTTCCATATGGTAATCGAAGTGGAAATCAACCTCGTGACTTCACTTTCAAAAAGCATGAGAATCAGCCTGTAGCAAATCATTGTCGTCCTACTTGGCCATGGAACATAAAATTGAAGGAAGTGGTTGATAATATTTTAACTGGTTCCTCTAAGAAATTAATGGGAGGGGCAGATCTGAATACTGCTGACAATGCTCCTCACTTGAGTGATAAACTGGAGAAGCTGCCTGCTGTTTATGCTGAGAAGACACTGCCAATTATGCTTGATTCTGTGCAGTTTAAAGGTGGGACACTTATTCTATTAGCTTATGGCGATACAGAGCCCAGGTGAGGGTCATCTAACTTTGTAAATGTAATGTTCAGACCAGACATTTACCATGCCTTTCTTTTACTCTCCAACTTCATCTTTCAATAATCAAATTTGTAGCATCAAATTGTTTACTTTTAGCGTTGGTTTAAGTGGATATCAAACCCTATATTATCTTATGAGATCAGTATGGTCTTTTATATCTCTACTTACTTTGGGCAAGTTGAGTGAAGTAGAGCTCTTGTTAAGTGACTGATTTGGGTAAACAACATTTATTATGTAGAGAAATGAGGGACGTCCATGGACATGTTAAGTTTCAGAATCACTATGGTCGTGTGTACGTGCAACTTGGTGGAAACTGTAATATGTGGAGATCAGATGTAACATCTGAAGATGGTGGGCTTTTGTCCGTTGATGTTTTTGTTGACACTGTGGAGCAGAACTGGCATGCAAATTTAAAGGTCGCCAACTTCTTTGTCCCGGTAAGATATCAGGTGGAATAGATGACTTGTGTTTGGTATCAATTGCAATGGTTGACTTATCTCTTTTCTACATCTCTGCAGATTTTTGAAAGAATTCTAGAGATCCCAATTGAGTGGTCTAAGGGAAGAGCTACTGGTGAGGTGCTTTTCTAATATCCACTGTGTGCCCTCTTAGTGAATTATCATTTTCGACGAGCTTTAATAGTCAACAGTTTATGTTTTCAACCTTTGCATCTTTTTTCTGTAGTAGTTTCGTTGTACAATATCTCTACGTGCTGGTAAAATATGCCCAAGTAGTTAGTCATTCCATAGAGAACCTTATTGTTGGAGTCTATATGTATGATAGATTGTGACAGATCTTTAAAGTCAAGTTATGGGCGCTCTTTCTTCTCTTTTACAAGTTCATGAGCTTGAGCAAATTTCTGAAATAAAATTTGGTTTGCCCTTGGGTTTTCTTTCCCTGACTGTCGCCTATTGCATTGCAGGTTCATCTGTGTATGTCTAGAGGAGAAATATTTCCAAACCTACATGGCCAGCTTGATGTCACAGGACTAGGCTTCCATATATATGATGCACCTGATTCGTTTTCTGTAAGTCTTGAGTTTAAGTCTTTCCTGAAGATGCCTTCTCATGTCTTTATAATCTATTTCCTCTGCGTTAGAAGATCTACAATATATGTCTTTTCTATAGAGATTTTACGCTTTCCATGTAATTGTTCAGATATGATGCTTCTCCTGTCGTCATCTTTTAGCTACAAACACAGGATGCCAGCTCAAGGTTTTCTTTGCTGACTCCGGCTACCTTTTGCCTCAAATAATCTCATTTGTTTTTGCAGGATATCTCAGCTAGCTTGTCTTTCCGCGGCCAGCGCATTTTCCTTCATAATGCTAGTGGTTGGTTTGGAAAGGTTCCTTTGGAGGCTTCTGGAGATTTCGGTATTCATCCTGATGACGGGGAGTTTCATCTGATGTGTCAGGTAAAATTTGTTATGTGAACCCCTGATCTAGATGGAAATATATTACCAGTCGAAGACAAAACGGAATGATTTTATGTGGGTCAATATTTTGGCTACATTGGATGACTTTCCTGATCTTAATGCCTGATTTGTTTTGTTTTTACCATCAAAATTGCTGATTGTCCATATTTTGTTTCAGGTTCCGTATGTAGAAATTAATGCTTTGATGAAAACGTTCAAGATGAAGCCCTTGTTTTTCCCGGTATCATTTATATTGCCTTATGCAACTTTGCTATCCCTTGATGTATTTTCATTTCTTTTTTTGGCTTCTTAGTGGCACACTTATCTTGTCCCAATTCATTCTATCATCTTGGACTGCAGCTAGCTGGTTCTGTGACAGCTGTATTCAACTGTCAAGGCCCACTTGATGCTCCTGTTTTTGTGGGGAGTTGCATGGTCTCTAGGAAGATAGCTTATCTATCTCCAGATCTCCCTGCATCTGTGGCATATGAGGCAATGCTGAAAAACAAGGAGGCTGGTGCAGTTGCAGCATTTGACCGTGTTCCATTTTCATATCTTTCTGCTAATTTCACATTTAACACTGACAACTGTGTAAGTATTTTCTTTGTCTGTTTCCACCTCCGTGATGTCTATGTATGACCTTTTCGAATATTTTCAAATTAGACTATTTCATGTGATAGGTTGCTGATTTATATGGTATTAGAGCTACCCTTGTTGATGGAGGGGAGATTCGTGGAGCAGGGAATGCTTGGATCTGTCAAGAGGTACGTTGTATGTACTTCCCTACCTTTCCTTGTATATTCCTACGACAATTGACCTTGCATCATTAATTATCCGGGTTTGGGGAGGACTGGGGTGAGAGAAAGCAGAACACCGAGCACTGGGCTTGGCAATATGACCAAGATATGTGGCTCCATCTTGAGTTTTCTCCTGAGGGGTCTGCAGATGCATGCTTACTCTTTCCAGCTGATTTTATGAATAGCCCATTAGGTTTATAAATTGATTGCATCAAGTCCCATCTTTCATCCAAATAAATGGTTGTGATTTGTGTTCCACATCAGGCATGCGTAGTATCTGTGTAGACATAAGGAGCTACTATAGATGGTGGTAGCTGTGTCTGAGATTTAGCTTTTATTTCTTCTGAACGGAGCATATGGTATGGTTTCCATCATAATTAACTCGGTATGTTAACTGAAGAAAAATGGTTATTGGTTACAAAGACCAGCCTGTCTCACCTTGGCTCTTTCGCCAGCTATATGGAAGTTTCAATTTATATGGAAGTTTCAATTTTATTTAGCCCCCATCTGATTGCTAATTTCCTTGGATAATTTCACTAGCTCACTTGACATGCTATTTTATAAGGTTAATCTGAGGGACAATATGTATAACATCTCAAAATCTAATATCTTCGTCTCGTCATCTCTTATTTAACAATTTACATGTTATAGAGTACCCTAAACCCTCTGCTCTGCGTTTCTCTTTTTCTTTTCGATGCTGAAATTCTATATATGTTTACAGGGGGAGGTAGATGATACAGCACTGGATGTAAACTTTTCAGGAAATATATCTTTTGATAAGGTTTTGCATCGTTTTATACCTGAATATCTTAATCCCGGGCCGCTGAAGTTAGGTGATTTAACTGGGGAGACAAAACTTTCTGGGGCCCTCTTAAAACCGTAAGGTTCCTTGCCTTTCTGTTGGGCTATATTTAGTGTTCACTGATGTTTGTGCTGGTCTTATTTGCTCCATCTGAATTTTTGAGTGCAGGAGATTTGACATCAAATGGGCCGCACCTAAAGCTGATGGCTCCTTAACTGATGCTCGGGGAGATATTGTGATATCTCATGATAATATCATTGTTAATTCATCATCTGTTGCTTTTGATCTATACACAAAATTAGATACCTCATACCAAGACCAGTGTTTGTCTCACCAAGACTTCACTCAAGGGGAGGCCATTCCATTTGTTGTTGAGGGGCTTGATTTGGATTTACGTATGCGTAATTTTGAGTTTTTCAGCTTGGTCTCTTCCTATCCATTTGATTCGCCAAGACCTACACATTTAAAAGCAACAGGAAGGATCAAATTTGTGGGGAAGATAAAACGACACAACACTACAAAAGATGGAGACGATGAGTCAGACAAATGTGAAGATGCAGCTGCAATTTCAAGCCTCGTTGGTGAAATTTCCATCTCAAGTCTCAAGCTGAATCAGTTGATTTTGGCCCCTCAACTGGCTGGACTTTTGAGCGTTTCCCGTGATCATGTTAAGGTAATGTACTGGTTTTTTGCTTCTTCAGTGAATTGTATCATCAGTATCAGTAACACAAGGAGCACTAGTAGCAGCTATCCTTGCAATGGTTGTTCTTAATTATGATTTCAACAGACCTTTTTGTACGGCAGTAAAAGAATTGTGATTGATACGAGATTTCTAATTGTTGAAGCTTTTTTCTTAAATTGTTTTTTCTATTTATTAGAGTCATGAAGGCTATCTTGTCAAAATTGTGTCAGTATGTCTCATATATCTGATTTGAACAGTGTTCTAAAAAGATTTTTAGTTAGACAGAGGTTAACCCATCATGTTTATACTAATATTTTTTAGTATTGTTGCATATCTAGCTTGATGCCGTGGGCCGGCCAGATGAAAGTCTTACACTAGACTTTGTAGGTCCACTACAGCCTAATTCTGACGAAAATGTACAAAGTGGAAAGTTGCTCTCTTTTTCTCTACAAAAGGGACAACTAAGAGCTAATGCTTGTTATCAACCACAACAGTCCGCTACTTTGGAGGTATTGCTTTCTCTTGTGTGAATATATGTTTTTATATGATCATTTGAAGCAAAATTGAGAATCGGCAGCTGGTGGTTTACATTTTTCCCCCATATCTGGTTGCAGATACGCCATTTTCCACTTGATGAGATGGAGTTGGCCTCGCTAAGAGGGGTGATTCAAAGGGTAAGCACATTCATACGAGTAATTCATTCTGTGCTAGTACTGAGTTATGGTTCAGAAATAGAACAGTATTAAAGGTATCATCAGCTTGGAAGTCTTTTCAGGATTTTTGTTTGCATGTTCACAACAGTGTCAACGAAGATTAGGCTCATTTAATAGATCATTCATAAGATGACATCCTGCAAGTATTGTGTTAGTTGTAGCAGAATAATGGAACTCGAAATTCAAATGTGGTTTAATGTTTCTGATGGAAGATTATAGGGACAATTCATACACTTTAGGAAGTTACCATGAAAATTGGCAATATAGACCTCACGTGCCAAACTAGTCGTAAGGCTTTGACCCACTGCTGATGACAATATACCGTGACATGATTATTAAATTTTGAGTGCACCGAGCTCAAACCCTATGCACTGACAGTCTGATACACAAAACATTCTCGCTCAAGTCTAGAGACTTTAAAACTTTACCATACTGTCAGATTCAATAGTATGAAGGTAGTTTCCATGTCGTTTATGGGTCATTTATGAGCATCTATATTTGATTAGAGATGATGGATCAAAACTTTGATGAACACAGCTAGCAGAACAAGCACTACAGAAATGCAAAAGGAAAAGGATTCGAGTAGGAAAATTCATGAGCAACTGTTTATTAGGGTAACGGTTTGCAGATAAACTAGAATGAGAATCTCATATGTGAAGTAAATACTAGCATAGGAGATGTAGAAGATTAGGTGTATCATGAGGCTTTCACTAATGAGCCTGGGATGCCGAAATCATACTCACTCACATTCACCACTTAAACTGGAGATAGATTTCATTGTTCAGCTTTCTTTTCGCTTCTTTTGATGGAAATTGGGTGAAGAAATCGTTTGATAACATGTTTCAGGTGATTGAGGCGTGAAAGATTTAGAAACGGTTGTAAGATGAAAAAAAAGTACGCGTATTTCTGAGTGCATGTGCAAAAAAACTACCTTTGTTGATGGTTTACACTTCAAACTGTTGTTTGAAGTTCCTGTGGAGTGATGTGCTCTGCGAGTGCACTCTGTCTACTAGATGCTATGAGATTAGTGTTAACTTAGAAAACCAGCTTTTCAGAAACTACTGGAGAGTTCATTAAAATCATCTATAATTACTTTCCATTTTACTTGCAGGCAGAGATTCAACTAAATCTTCAGAAGCGAAGGGGACATGGCCTGCTGTCTGTAATTCGGCCAAAATTTAGTGGAGTGCTAGGTGAAGCTTTAGATGTTGCAGTAAGATGGAGCGGTGATGTGGTATGTAGTACAACCGTGCAGGTTCCTGTTCTTTTGGTTTAGTTTTCTAAGAAATCTAGCGAGTAATCACCGCTGTCGTCTAATTTAATAATTTCATAGTACATCATTTGCCACCATAAAAGAACATAACTAAATCAAGCCTTTTTCATCTATGCTTTATACCTTGTTTTAAGTGTTTCATGTTGTTCAGAGGACTAATGGTTATAGTGAGATTAAACAGTGTTTATTGATTAGTTCTTTTAGCAGTGAAGGCAATATGAGAATGTGCATGATGATATTTCTGCTTATCCTTTTCATCTGTCTTCCTGAAGATCACTGTCGAGAAAACTATTCTGGAACAAAGTAATAGCCGGTATGAGCTTCAAGGTGAATATGTATTACCCGGTTCCCGTGACCGAGACCTTGGTCAGAAGGAAGCTGGCAGTTTCTTAATGAGAGCCATGACTGGTCATCTAGGAAGTGTTATATCTTCCATGGGAAGATGGAGAATGAGACTTGAAGTGCCTAAGGCAGAGGTCGCTGAGATGCTTCCTCTTGCAAGGCTTCTTTCAAGAAGTACAGATCCAGCTGTTCACTCAAGATCAAAGGTTGGCTAACGTTTTTTGCTAAATCACATGCTTATATTGTGAGTACCCATGTTCTAAATTGTTGGTTTAAGAAAAATTAAACCTGCTTGAGCATGTCATGCTCGTGTACTCCAAAAATATGTTCTCATCTCCTCTTTGAGTTGGATTCCTCTGATTATGCGGGTTTCTTGGTTGGTATGGCAGGATCTTTTTATTCAAAGTGTGCAAAATCTCTGTCTACAGGCTGACAATCTTCGAGACTTGCTTGAGGTAATGTACCAAATATGGTGCCTTTCTTCCATTTGAAAGTAACAAAGGGGATTCTGACATAGAAAGCAGATTCTATAATATGACAAAACTGTGTAGATACCATTAAGCTCGTCTTTCTTTCTTTCCTATTCTAAATTTCATGATGCCTTGAAATCAGGAGATACGTGGGTATTATACTCCAGCAAGCGAAGTCGTTCTTGAAGATCTAAGTCTTCCGGGTTTAGCTGAACTCAAAGGTCATTGGCATGGTTCGCTGGATGCTAGTGGTGGAGGCAATGGAGACACCTTGGTATAAAAACAACCCTGTCATTTCTTTTTTTTTTAAAATGGAAGGGTAAAGATTGTCATCATTGAAAGGAGCCTCCAAATTAGTTTTTTATAAGCTTTCTAGTCCAACGGGACGGGTGCAATTGTCTTTCAAAAGAAAAACAAACCTCGTAAGACTGGGATAATTAAGTGAGAATTTCTAGTGATGCTCTTGTTTAAACGTTTTCCTCTTACATCTTATATCAGGCTGAATTTGACTTCCATGGAGATGATTGGGAGTGGGGAACTTACAAAACACAGCGTGTTCTAGCTACTGGCTCATATAGCAATGATGATGGTTTACGTCTTAAGGAGATGCTAATTCAAAAAGGAAATGCTACACTGCATGCAGATGGGACATTATTGGGGCCAAAAACAAATCTTCATTTTGCTGTTCTGAATTTCCCTGTTAGTTTAATACCTACCTTGATTGAGGTTGTTGAATCATCAGCTACTGATCTTGTTCACTCTCTGAGGCAACTTTTGTCACCAATCAAAGGCATTTTGCATATGGAAGGGGATCTTAGAGGGAGTCTTGAAAAACCAGAATGTGATGTACAAGTTAGATTATTGGATGGCGCAGTTGGTGGTATAGACCTTGGACGAGCTGAGGTTTTTGCTTCTCTGACATCCAACAGTCGCTTTCTTTTCAACTCCAACTTTGAACCATTTGTCCAAAATGGTCATGTGCATATACAAGGAAGTGTTCCTGTTAGCTTTTCGCAGAAAAATATCTCTGAGGGAGAAGACAGAGAAACTGATAGAGGTGGTGCAGTGAAAATCCCTAGCTGGGCAAAAGAAAAGGAAGATGATGAGAAGAGAACCTCAAGGGATAGGAGCGAAGAGGGATGGGACAGCCAACTCGCTGAGAGTCTCAAGGGTTTAAACTGGAATATTTTAGATGCAGGAGAAGTTAGATTGGAGGTAGACATTAAGGATGGGGGAATGACATTGTTGACGGCCATATCTCCTTATGCTAATTGGCTCCAAGGCAATGCTGATATCAGGCTTCAGGTTGGCCAAAAAATATTTGCTTGTGCTCTTGTTAAGTTATCTTTACATCATAATATAGTTAAATTGATATGTCCATATCCTTCAACATCATAGAAGGTCTAACTAATTCATTTACACATACCCTACCTGCTCATCAGGTCGGAGGTACAGTGGAGCATCCTGTGCTTGATGGGTCTGCATCATTCCACAGGGCGTCTATATCTTCACCTGTGCTCCGTAAACCTCTCACAAACTTCGGTGGGACCTTACATGTTAAATCAAACAGGTTTTGCATCAGCTCATTGGAAAGCAGGGTAAGTAGAAGGGGAAAGCTGATTGTTAAAGGAAACCTCCCCCTTAGATCAAATGAAGCATCTGTTGGTGATAAAATAGAGCTCAAATGTGAAGTTCTAGAAGTACGAGCAAAGAATTTTTTAAGGTACACTCTGCAATCAAAGCTGCTGTCAATCATTTCGAGCTTGTAGTACGTAATTTTGATTTACCGTTTTCTTTTTACTTTAACTGTTGATATATCTTGACGAGTAAATACTTTATCCTGGATCAGTTTTGGTTAATTTATATTCTTCGCTCTTCTGCTAGACCTCATGCTAAGATACTGTCTCGTCTAGGTTTCTTCTTTCTTCGAGACTCGTGTTACTGAGCTTATTGCATTTTCTGATTCCTTATGAGAGTGATTCTCTTGCCAAATCAGTGGTCAGGTTGATACTCAGCTGCAAATTAGTGGATCAATGTTGAAGCCAACTATATCAGGAAATATTAAATTAAGCCACGGAGAAGCTTATCTGCCTCATGATAAGGGTGGCGGAGCTGCCCCTTTCAATAGATTGGCAGCCAATCAATCTAGGATTCCAGGTGCTTCTATCAATCAAGCAGTTGCTTCACGATATTTTGCTCGATTTTTTGGTACAGAACTGGCTTCTTCAAGGATGAAATTCTCCCAGTCAGCTGGTAACTTATGTCTCCACTAGCAAAAATTTCTGAGTTTGTCTTTTCTTTTTTAGTATTTGGACTTTGTAGGTAAAACTTTGTAATGATCTCTGCTTGTTTTACCTGCAACAGGTGAATCAAATGCTGTTGAAAAGGAGATAGAAGAAGTGAAAATAAAACCAAATATGGATATCCGTCTGAGTGATCTGAAACTTGTTTTAGGACCAGAGTTGAGGATAGTGTATCCTTTAATTCTTAATTTTGCTGTTAGTGGTGAGCTTGAGATTGATGGCATGGCTCATCCCAAATATATCAAACCAAAGGGTATCCTGACATTTGAGAATGGAGATGTCAATCTTGTGGCTACTCAGGTTTTGTCTAAATCTCTGTTTGATTTTCTGTAGTGAACTCATTTATTCCATCTTTTTCTTGCAAAGCTTGACACAGGTTCTTCCTCGGGTAATCAACATCTATTCTGTTTTCGAAGCACAGGTACGCCTGAAGAGGGAGCATCTCAACATTGCAAAGTTTGAGCCCGAACATGGACTAGATCCTCTGCTAGATTTAGCTTTGGTTGGTTCAGAATGGCAATTTAGGATCCAAAGTCGTGCCAGCAATTGGCAGGACAAACTTGTGGTGACTTCAACTCGCTCTGTCGAACAAGATGCTCTCTCACCTTCCGAGGTAAATTTGAAGTCAAAACGCTAGCTGGAATTTGGAAATGCTGTCGCGTTTTTCTTCTTTATGAAATTTTCTGTTTATAATCACACTTTCCCAGGCTGCAAAGGTTTTTGAGAGCCAATTAGCAGAATCCATATTAGAAGGAGATGGACAACTGGCTTTCAAAAAACTTGCAACCGCAACACTTGAAACCTTAATGCCAAGGATAGAAGGGAAAGGAGAGTTTGGTCAGGCGAGATGGAGGTTGGTGTATGCCCCGCAGATCCCAAGTTTACTCTCTGTTGATCCAACAGTTGATCCTCTCAAGTCTCTAGCAAGCAATATCTCATTTGGAACGGAAGTTGAAGTGCAGCTCGGAAAACGCCTTCAGGTCAGGCATAAACATTTTCTTCTCCGTATGGCAAGTAATTAAAAGCCACACTTCTTTTAAAACCTTACCAAAATAAGCACCACTGGGTTCTTGCTCTCTTTTATCTACAGGCCTCTGTGGTAAGGCAGATGAAAGATTCTGAGATGGCGATGCAATGGACACTGATTTATCAGCTCACGAGCCGCTTGCGTGTCCTCCTTCAATCCGCACCTTCAAAACGTTTGCTATTTGAATACTCAGCTACATCACAAGACTAAGAGGACAAAGGAAGTCATTTGGGGACTGCAGGGTTTTTGGTGACTTAAAAAGAAAATTATTTTATTATTGGTCACGGTATTTACTTTGTTCGCTTCTTTTTTCTTCTTTTCTTGCGTGGTTATAAATGTAAAATTACATTGTAAATGCTTTTCGTTAGGGAATATAAAATGGTAATGTCAGTTCATTGACTGATTGGTGCCACTAGAAATGGGTACAAATTTGGTATCTGCAAAATATGAAATATGTACCCAATTTATATCCTCGACATGGCTAAAAGCTAGATTATCATGCGTGCTCCTATCCGAATCTTTGAAAAGTTAATAAATACATGCATTACATTTTTATTTTAGAGACAATGGCAATGTACTTCATTGAATTGAAAACGGATACGCGAAAGCGAAATGTTTAAAAACGCGAAAATGATTTAAAAAAAAAATGGATACGTTTTGAAAGCATATATATATAAGTAATATATATATATATATAAGTAATAAAAAAAATATAATAAAACGACGACATCAAAACCATATTGAAAAAATTGAAACAAAAATTATATACATAAATATTAAATAGTTTAACTAAAAATAAAGATCATAACTTTCAAAGAACATAATTCTCATTTTCATCAGCTACATCAAACAAAACTGTCTCCAATTCTGGTTCGTTGAGAGAAAGATTCTTAAACTCAAGTCTCTCAATATTTGTCTCATCTAATGAATCAAATTGACCACATTCGATATCTCACATATGATTGAGACCACTTTTGTAAGCAATACTTCTTCTAAATAACAAAGAATTATAAACCTGGGCATTCGGGTACCCGTTCAGGTTCGGGTCGGGTAATTCGGGTTTTTGGGATATAAGTGTAGAAAACTATGCGGAAGTATATATAGAGAGAAGAGAATCGTAGAGAACAGAGAGAAACTGTATATTATTTTTCTTATTCTGATTTGTACAAGGAGATACAAATATATAGAGAATAAACTAGCTGTTACAATAATAAATGAGAAGAGATGCATGGAGGAGAGAGAGGAGCCTCTAAATTCGTCCATAATGCATGAAGGAGAGAGATGAGCTTCTGTAGTTAATTCTGGGCGACAGAATTAACTCCAATGGGATGAATGTGGATATGTTGCCTCATTAAAAACTTTACCAGGAAAACCCAATGCAAAAACCATGGATAAGGAAAAAAGAGTGCAACGGTCACATTCCAACATTCCCCCTCAAGTTTGGATGGTGAAGATCAACTAAGCCAAGCTTGCCTTGAATAAAGTTGCACACCTTTGAATTTGCTGCCTTGGTGAAGATATCTGCAAGTTGATCAGAACTCTTAGTATAAGCGGGAGAGATGATCCCATGTTCAACCTTCTCACGAATATGATGGCAGTCCACTTCGATGTGTTTGGTGCGCTCATGAAACACATAATTGGAGGCAATGTGAATAGCAACCTGGTTGTCACAATGCATGATAATAGGCTGAGTTGTCTTGACTCCGAGATCGAATAGCAACGCCTTAAGCCAAATGAGTTCATCTGTAGTATCCACCATGGACCGATATTCAGCTTCAACGCTCGACCTTGACACCACCTTCTGCTTCTTGCTTCTCCAAGTGACCAGATTTCCACCAACAAACGTGCAATAGCCTCCGGTTGATTTCCTGTCCGTCTTGTCTCTAGCCCAATCAGCATCACAGTATCCCACAATCTCCATATGGTCGTTCTTCTGCATCCAAATGCCCTTGCCCAGAGTTCTCTTTAGGTACTTGAGGATTCTTTCCACCATATTCCAGTGATAGATGGTGGGAGCTTGCATATGTTGGCTGACCTGGTTTACAGAAAAACATAAATCAGGATGAGTTATTGTGAGATAAATGAGCTTACCCACAATTCTTTGGTATTGTCCAATGTTGTGGAAGAGCGGTTAAGCTCCGTCAAAATTTGAAGGGTAACACTGGCGTGAGGTCATTTCATTAGGTGAGGGTTCTCTTTCGTATAAAGGT
Source organism: Pseudoturritis turrita (assembly GCA_900406555.1). Taxonomy (NCBI): domain Eukaryota; kingdom Viridiplantae; phylum Streptophyta; class Magnoliopsida; order Brassicales; family Brassicaceae; genus Pseudoturritis; species Pseudoturritis turrita. The sequence continues at coordinate 334,650 of OVBL01000289.1, read as the reverse complement.
TTAGCTCATCGACGAGGAAGGGCATAGTAAGCGACAAAATGCTTCGGGGAGTTGTCATAAGGTTCCCCCACAGGTTCCCCCTCACGAGAGTTTTTGTATTTCTCTTCAATAGGCGTCTTTGCTAGTTTAGCTCCAAAGTTTCCTGTTTCACTAAGAAGATCAAGTGTGTACTTTTTTTGAGATAGGAATAGCCCTGCATCAGAACGACATACTTCTATGCCAAGAAAGTATTTTAGTTCACCTAAGTCTTTAATATCAAAAATAGATTTAAGAGAAGATTTTGTATTTTGAATACCTTTTTTGTCATTGCCCAAAATAATGATATCATCAACATAAATAAGGACAACGACAATACCCGATTCCCCTGAATTGTGAAAAATGAATGATCAGTTTCTGACATTTTAAATCCATTTCCAATGAGAGTTTTGCTTAGCTTGTGATACCAAGCACGTGGTGATTGCTTCAGACCATAGATAGCCTTCCTAAGCTTGAGAACTTTGCCTTCTTCAATCTCAATACCAGGAAGTGGCCTCATGTAGACTTCTTCTTCAAGTTCTCCTTGAAGAAATGCATTTTTCACGTCCATCTGCCATAAATCCCAAGAGAGGTTAGTGGCAAGAGAGAGAACAACACGAACAGTATGGAGTTTAGCAACATGAGCAAAAGTGTCTTTGTAATCTTCTTCATATGTTTGAGTGAAGCCTTTAGCCACCAAACGAGCTTTGTGCCTCTCTATTTCACCATTGCTGTGGTATTTGATTGTGAAAACCCATTTGGAACCGACCGGTTTCTTTCCTTTGGGGAGGTTTACCACATCCCAAGTGTTGTTCCTCTTCATGGCTCCATGTTCTTCGTTTACTGCCTCAGTCCACACCTCACTATCCTTTGCTTCTTCATAAGTCTGAGGTAAAGCAACCTGGTCAATTTTGCTAAGAAAAGCTTGATGATCATCAGGAAGGTTAGCCAAAGAACAATAAGCTTGAATATGATGTACAGCAATATTAGCAAGATTATTATAGTAAATCCTTGTATTAACTCAATTAGAAGGATCTTTCTTGATTCTGGAGTTTCTTCGAAGTGGAGGAGGTGAGTCATCTTCATGAATGGTTGTCTCCATGTTCTCGACATCATTAGTTGCATCAGACTCCTCCTTGTTGATTTCTTGAGTTTCTGAGGCACCATTGTCTTCTTGCTCATTAGAAACGTCTGAGGAGTCTTGATAAAGGTCATTATTCTGGTTTTGGTTATCATCATCATTGTGATCAGACGCCACCTCATGTTTTCCATCTTTAGATTTAGATTGATCAGTTTCCATCTCTGTTTCACCATTTTCAGGTTCTTCTTCAGATTCTGGTGCACGAGATGGCTGGACAGCTTCTGTTTTCTTTGGCAAGTTGAGGTTCTCAAGGAGATGTCTCAGGCTAGAGGCAAGATCAGAACCCGAAGAACCTAAATCTTTTAGTTTGTTCCAATCTTTTTTTCATAAAAACTTTTCTCTTCATCAAATTTGACATCCCGGGAGACAGAGGTTTTTCTTGTTTCTGGATTGTAACATTTGTAGCCTTTTTGAGTTGTAGAGTATCCAATAAAGATACATTTGATGCTTTTAGGCTGAACCTTGTTCCTCTGGTCATCTGGAACATGGACATAGCAAACACAACCAAACACTTTTAGAAAATCAATAGATGGTTTAATTTTGTTTAGTACCTCATATGGAGAGATGTCTTTGAGAAATTTAGTTGGAAGACGGTTGATGAGATAGCAGGCAGTCACAACTGCATCACCCCAGTAATGTTTTGGAACATTTTTATCGAACATCATAGTCCTTGCAACCTCCATAAGGTGATGGTTCTTACGCTCAGCAACACCATTTTGTTGAGGAGTATAGGGACAAGATGTCTGATGCACGATCCCATGCTTGAATGTGAAGGCTTTGAACTCGTTGTTGGTGTATTCGCCTCCATTGTCAGTTTGGAAAGTCTTGATTTTAGCATAATACTGAGTAGAAACGAAGCTGTAAAAGTTTGAGAAAGCCTTAAAAACACGGCCTTTTGAAGGTAAAAGAGTTAACCAAGTATATATTTGGACTTTTCATCAATAAAAATAACAAAATACTTGTATTGAACTCTCGTTGCACAAGGAGCAGTCCACACATTAGAGTGAATAAGATCAAAACAATTTTCATAAGTAGTAGATGAGTTCGGAAAAACAGTTTTGCAATGCTTTCCTAAGATACAAGCTTCACACTTATCATTCTCAAAAGATACACTAAGAAGTAGAATCTTAAGAGCTTGAGTGTGAGGATGTCCAAGTCTAGCATGCCATACTAGATTATTAGCAAACCAAGAAATCGTAACAGGATTGAGATCATCAAGAACATAAATCCCATTCTTTGTTGATCCCTCTCCAATTATCTTCTCTGTCTTAATATCCTGAAACCAAAGATCATTAGGACTGAAAATAGCCAAGCAATCAAGATCTTTTGTTGCCTTTTAGACAGACAAGAGATTTGAAGTAAAATCAGGCATAAACAAAGCTTTAGAGTCCTTGTTAAACAGTTTCAGATTTCCAATTCTTTTAACAGGCACATCATGACCATTGGCAATAATAACATTTCCAGTTGCAGATTTAATATTCTTAATAAGGTTTGCATCACTTATCATATGATGAGATGCACCAGAATCAACAATAATAGATTTGTGAGATTTAAAGGTATGTAAGGCAGTACCAGATTCTTTTAGAGAAGCAATGTTTTTGATAAGAGATTCAAGATCAGACTTCCTGACCACGTCATCCTCTGTAGCAGTTGCAGACATTGTCTTACCAACACTCTCACCTTTGATGGCTTCAGATGTGGATGAAGAACCCATCACTTCTCCTTTGTGTGACCCTTCTTTTTGCAGTGATCACACACGAACTTGTTGCGGTCACCTCTTGGATAGGCTGCTTGGTTCGCAAGAGCTAAATCATTTTTCTAACCAAATAAACCAACAGACCCTTCTTCCTTCTGGATTTGCATACACACATCATTCAAGCTAGGGAGATTGTCTGATATGAGAATATGACGTATAAGACCATTGAATGAACTGTTGAGAGTAAAGAGAAGCCCAAACACTTGATCTTGTTCACGTCTTTTATTGAGGGTTGCTGGATCTATTGTTGGAGGACGAAGGGTCTCCAATCCTGCCCAAAGAGATCTAAACTCACCAAAGTGTGCTTAAAAGGTTTCTCCTCTTGTTGGAGAGCATTCAGCGCCTTTTTAACTTCAAAGATGCAACTGAGATTTGAAACGTTTCCATAGACCCCTTTAAGAGTGTCCCATAGATCCTTTGCTGTTTCAGAATATGAGTAAGCAGCAAGGATTGAATGGTCCAGAGAGCTTTGGAGAATAGAAAGCACCATCCGATCTTCCTGAAACCATTTAGACTCTTCGAGACTCGTAGTTTTGGTGATGACAAAAACTAACTCTTCATCTTCAACCAGGTTTTTGTCTTTGTCTTGGTTCTCAGGAGACTCATTTTGGATGCTAGTGATGTGATTCCATAGACCACGACTACAAAGAGTAGTTTTAGTGGTTCTGAACCAAAGTAAGTAGTTATCTCCTTTGAGAATAACTGGAAGAGCGATCTGCTTTGTATTTTCCATACCCAGATCCGAGGAAAAAAAAAATGAAGAGACACACACGAAAAAAAAAATCTTAGTGCTCTGATACCATGTAGAAAATTATGCGGAAGTGTATATAGAGAGAAGAGAATCATAGAGAACAGAGAGAACAGAGATAAACTGTATATTATTTCCCTTAATCTGATTTGTACAAGGAGATACAAATATATAGAGAATAAACTAGCTGTTACAATAATAAATGAGAAGAGATGCATGGAGGAGGGAGAGGAGCCTCTAAATTCGTCCATAATGCATGTAGGAGAGAGATGAGCTTCTGTAGTTAATTCTGGACGGCAGAATTAACTCCAATGGGATGAATGTGGACTATGTTGCCTCATTAAAAATCTTACCATGAAAACCCAATGGAAAAAACTATAGATAAGGGAAAAAGAGTGCAACGATCACATTCCAACAATAAGACCCATTCGGGTATTAATTTTTTTTGGTCGGGTTCGGTTCGGGTTTTGTCGGGTTCGGGAATAGGTTTGAAACCCGCTAATACCCGAAATGTGTTCGAGTTCGGGTTCAGGTATTTTCGGATTTTTTACCCAAAATACTCAAAAATTATCCGAAATATTCAAAATTACCCGAAATACTCATAATTACCCAATTTTTTGGGATTTGGTTCGATTTAATTATTTTTTACTCTAATTATCCGAAAATACCTGAAAAATAACAAAACAAAATTGTTAAAATTCAAAAAATATACCTAAATTGGTTATTTTTACCCGAATATATCTACAATATCCGAATTGATCGAAAAATAAAGAAAAAACTATAAAATTACCTAAACTACATGAACATACTCGACCTTAAATCTAAATATCTTTAAATTAATTTATGTTTCGGGTACTTCGAGTACCCGTTCGGTTCTCGGTTCGGGTTTTTCGGTACTAGATGTTGAGGACCCATTCAGATATTTTAGAGAATCGGTTCGGGTTCGCTTCAGATAATTCGGATCGGGTTCAGTTCGGTTTTTCGGTTCCGGATTTTTTGTCCAGCCCTAATAAAGATTAGTGTGCACAACTACCAAATCTTCCGCTCTTTGTGGAGCAATTTGTTTCTTTTTGTTACAAAATGTATAAACTTGTAAGTATTTCAATTTCTTTCACAATATGAGTGTTTCAAAATTATTTTTCTTAAGTTACATAATACCAAATATATCTCTACGTTTCCAAACTATATACATATTACATTTTCAAATTAAAAAAAAACAAGTTTCCATCGTATTTCTAAAACAGAATGGAACGTTTTCATCGCGTTTCCAAATTGAGATTTTTAGAAAAAATGTTTATGTGGCGTTTCCTCGCATTTCCGAAAATTTCTAATTCTGAAACATTTCTAAAATGGGAAACGGACCTCGAACGGAGTTTCCATGCAACCTAACTTCATTCTCTCTATTGGAAAATTATAAGTCCATGTAAAAATCATAAAATAATCATAGAAAATGTTTTGACTATAATGATTTTATTGAGGACAATTCTCAAAAATAGCACTTTTTAAGTTTTGATATACACTAGATGATAGTTCTGTACAAATTATGGTGGATTGAACGGTAAGCTATGAGAAAAACGTACTGAGCATACATACGCAACAAAGCAATTATGGTTTCGAGTAGTGAAAAGTGAACATAACAACATACAGGTTAAAATTTATCCAAAAAAAAAATCAAGTACATGCAATTCTCCAAATCGACTTCCCATCCCCAACTAATCAAATTAACAAAATCAAATTATATTTTCACAAACAGTAAAACATTTAGTTTTTTTTCCAGTATCTCAATGTCGTTCTCAAATCTCATATATAAATTTTTTAATGTGTATCAATTTTTCTATATAAACCAATTTGCAACTCATGATAGAGGAAATTGTCAAAGATAGAAGATAATGTTTTACCGTTTTCATTGATGGGTTTAGACTATATATACAAGTCATGTATAGTCCTAGATACATAGGTTAAACATATAATGGAAGCTAATATAACATATTTACATATAAGTCTCTAATACTACCTCTCAAGTTGGAGCATGAAGATCTTGAATGTCGAACTTGCCAGGAAGATAAAGTTGAAACCCATGATAGAGAAAATTATCAAAGATAGAAGATAATATTTTTCTATTCTCATTGATGGGTTTAGACTATATATACAAGTCATGTACAAGCATTGATACATAGGTTAAACATATAATGAAAGCTAATATAACATATTTATATATGAGTCTCTAATACTTCCCCTCTAGAGCATGAAGATCTCGAATGCCAAACTTGCCAGGAAGATAAGCGAATTGTTGTGAGTCCAAAGCTTTCATGAATATATCCGCAAGTTGCTCGGTGGTACAAACGTGAGAGGTGACAAGAGACCCGTCCTTGATCTCGTCACGAGCAAAAATGACAATCAACCTCAAAATGCTTTGTCCTTTCTTGGAAGACATGATTCACTGCGATGTGCAAAGCTGCTTTATTATCACAGAACAAATGCATCAGACCTGCATGAGAAACACCAAAACAAGACAGAAGTCGTTGATTCCATTTCATTTCTCATACGGTGAAACCCATGCAGCGGTACTCGGTCTCGGTAGAAGAGCATGAAATCGTCGGCTGTTTCTTGGTCTTCTAAGCTATTGGAGAGTCCCCTAACATAACAACATAACCCATAAGGAAACGTCGTGTAATAGGACACGTAGCCCAATCGGAATCACAATGACCATATAATTGAAAACCATCCCAACAAAAACTCTTGGCCCGAACATCCTTTAAGATATCTCACCACATGGTTAGCAGTATCCCAATGTTTAATGCGAGGTTGCTGCATAAATTGCGCTAAGATATGGATGGCGTAAGAAAACTCCGGTCTAGTTTAGTCAGATAAACCAAACCCCCGTCTAATCTTCAATACGTGGTTGGGTCATTGAAGAAACCACCATCCTCTGTAGATAATTTATTATTTTATTCCATTGGAGTAGCCACCGGTCTACATCCCAACAAACCATATTCAGACACAATATCCAAAGCGTACTTCCTTTGAGGGAGATAAATACCTTTAGGAGATCGTGAAACCTCAATGCTGAGAAAATACTTCAATGGACCGAGGTCTTTCATATGGAAACATTCACTAATATAACCTTTGAATTTTACTATAGTAGCAGAATCATTGCCCCCGATCACTAAGTCGTCAACATAAACCAGAACATAAAGTTGCATTGATCCACATTTCAAAGTGAACAAACTGTAATCAGAGTAAATTTGATCAAATCTATAGTTGCTCGAAGCTGCACTTAATTAAGAAAACCAGCAGTGTGGTGATTGTCGTAACCCCATACAAAGACTTCTTGAGTTTGCACACCTTGTTCTTGTCATTAGAATGAAAACCAGGGGGTAACTTTATGTATACTTCTTCCTCAAGATCACTACATAGAAACATATTATGGACATCTATTTGGTGCACTTCCCATTATTTTACCGCAACTACTTTCAGAAACATTCGCACCGTTGTCATCTTCACTACAGGTGCAAACATTTCATCAAAATCTAAAACCTCTTCCTGTCGATTTCCAAAGGCTAACCAATCTTGCGTAATATCGTTCAATCTCACCGGTGGATTTATATTTGATAGTAAAAACCCAACGACACCCGATAACCTTCTTACCTGGTGGGAGATCCGTGATCAGCCACGTATCTTTCTCCTCCAACGCAACTACTTCAGCTGTCATGGCATTACGCCATCTTTCATCTTTCATCGCTTTTAGATAAAGACTTAGGTTTGCAGCCTCCTGTCACGGCCGCAAGAAAAGCTCTTTGCGAATATGAAAATTTATCACATGTAACATAGTGCAAGATAGGGTAGTGGATCGTACCTTGGGTTGAAGACGTTGTAGGAATCAAAGTAGGAGAGAGTGGGAGAGGGTCTTTAACACAACGTGTCGTATACAACACATAATCATTGAGATGAGTCGGTTTGGTTCGCTCTCTTTGACCCCGACCTAATTCCATTGCTTCTGAAGTCATTTGAGTGTTATTATTCCCCACCAGGGGCTGATCAGGTTACGATTCAAGAGATGGAATACTCACTATTGGAGGTGCAATCCCCCCATTTCATAAAACACCACATGGTTTTGAGATAGTGATGGTGGGTCTACCTTATCATCTCCATCCGAAGCAAATGGAAACACATATTCTTCAAAGATCACATCTCTTCATACAAAAAATTCGTCCTTCTCAATATCATATACTCTCCACCCTTTTTGACCAAACGGATACCCTACGAACATCTACGACTTCTTTTACCAAATTTATCCTTGTCACGTGAAACTTTGTGAGAAAACCATAAGCCACTGAAAACTCATAACATACCAAAGTCTGGAGCGGCACCATATAACATTTCATACGGGGTCTTGCCTTGTAGCAATCGTGTACAGAGTATAGTTGATAAGATGACAGCCGCTAGGACACATTCACCCCAAAAACGAACATGTAAACTCGCTTGAAACAACAAAGAATGAGATACGTTAAGTATGTGTCTATGCTTCCTTGCAACTCTACCATTTTGTCATGGGATATAGACACAAGAGGTTTGATGTAAGATTCATTACTTGACAAAATAAGACTTCATGCACATAAACTCTCCACCATTGTCACTTCGCACGATCTGAACCTTCTTGTTGAATTGACGTTCAACCATAACACAAATGTTTTTAAGAGTAACCGCAACTTCACTTTTTTCCAACAATAAATAGACCCATACTGTCCGTGTGAATTAACGTCGACAATCGTAAGAAAATAAGCAACACTCGAACTGGAAAGAGCGGGATAAGCTCTCCAAATATCACAATCACTTAAATCAAATATTCTAGCAGTTTTATTAGAATTTTCATGAAAAGAATCACGGGTTTGCTTTGCTCTTAAATAAATATCATAAATCGTATCCGACGCGACTTGTTTTCCAACATCAATATGACTCGATAAATAAGATAAAATACGACCAGATGGAAGCCTGGAATGCAAATGCAATAAATCACGTGAAATAGAACTCACTGCATTGTGGACATTTATCCCGATCATCCCTCTAAACACATAGACCCCTCCGCACTCTTCACCCGCTCCAATCAGCGTATTCGAAGTACGGTCATCCAAAATACATAATTAAAGCAAAAGAGGATTTTTAGTAAACAAATTTTTGGCAAAATTTTTACTTGGTACAATTTGTTTATGCCTAATTTTTATTTGGACGGATAATGAAATAATTTATTCCGGCCACACTCTACGATGACGTTTTAAATGTGGTATGTGCTATTATAAACCATGGTAAACTAAAAAAATAAGCGGGATCAGTAATTTTTTTTGCGCCTAACATATCATAGCATTTGACATTTCACAAACGCTATGAAAAATTCACCATAAGTCAACTATTGCAAAAACATTCAAAACGCTATCATTTATTACTATTAATATCCACATTTTCTGTAGTGATTCATCAGTAAAAGTATTTAATTCCTTTATCGCTTTAAGTAACATGGCCACATATATTAAGGAACAATTTAGTTCCCGTGAATATAATACTCCTCTTAGCCATAAATCTCCACCAAGACATAAATCACATTGTTTCTCTGCAAAGTGCTATCTTCATCGATAAGCCAATCATACATAGAATTATATCAGTGACATTACATAGATAATCAAGGTTCCATGTCATATGGTGCGACGCACCCGTATCTAGAATGAATTCTCCACATTCTGCCTTACCATTCAACTTTTCATTAGTCTCTGTTTTCTGATTCGACAGAAAACTAATGAACGCTGTCCATTGGTCATCACTGAGATGATGTAATGTGAAGATCGTAATCCCCTTCTTTCCTTACTGCGTGAGCTTGAACAGCTGCAGCATGTGGTAATTGTGCAACATTTGCTCTTCCATACGTGCCTTTACCTCTGCCAAAACTTTTCACAGCGCATCCTCCACGTCTAAAATGATCTCGAGTACCTCCTCTTCTTCTTTTACTAAAATCACGGCCCTTTCTCCCCACCATTCAGGGTATCCTTTTATCTAAAAACAGTGAGTTTAAGCATGCCCATACTTTCCACAATGAGTGCAGGTCACATCCTTCTCTCTACCTTGAAACGGAGATGGACGTGTGCGATTTTCAGCATGAGCAGTGAAACCAACCACCTCAGGTCGTGAATCTCAGTTTTGCATTACCATATGTTGTCTTTCTTCACGAATGATACGTTGGTAGACCTGCAATAATTAAGGAAGTGGTTTGATGCTCGTTATTGTAGAACACATTTTCCCAAACCTCATAGTATCTAACATATTAAGAAATGTATTGGTTTGTTTCTCATCACGATCTTCCTCCAATTGTACTACAAGTTCTCCACATCGACAAGATCGAATTTGCTTGTAAACCGCCAATTCATCCCACGTCTTCTTAAGATGCCCATAGTGCTCCTTCACATAATCACCATTGTGTCGGTGGTTCGCAATACCAAATCGCAACTCACTGATTTTTGGTCCATTACCAGCCAAGAATTGTAGCTTCAAATCATCCCACAAAACTTGTGCTTCATCAACCATTGAAATTGATGTCTTCAACGTAGGTTCCATCGTGTTCATTATCCACGCAACTAACATCGAATTGACTACTTCCCATTGTTCAATCTCTTCCTCTGTTTTTGGTTTTTTCAAGGTTCCATTGATAAAATCTAGCTTTCTTTTGGTACGCAAGGCATTCCGCATATGCTTAATCCAATCTTCATAGTTCTCCCCATTCAATTGTACCATTGTGATTAGGTTGCCAGGTCAATCAGATGGATGGATGAAAAATGGTGATAGAGCTGATTTATCCACCATCATCGTCATCGTTTTGTTGCGGCTTTCCGCAGGCGTATTATCGATCCTTGTTTCATTCACCATCGTACTCTTCTTCTTCTAGGTCTCTTATTCTTCGATATATAATTTCGAGCTCTCTATTATATTTGTTCTGATACCATGTCAAAGATAGAAGAGAATGTTATGCCATTCTGATTGATATGTTTATACTATATATACAAGTCATGTACAACCCTAGATACATAGGTTAAACATATAAGGAAAGCTAATATAACATATTTACATATGAGTCCCCAATAGAAATCATGTGTGTCCATCCATCTAATCTCACTACAAGAAAACATGCCGATTTGCGACCAAACAAGAATTGTTGCAACTAGCTAGTCGCAAATGAAAAATCGTCGCAAAAATTCGCGAGGAAAGAAATGTGGTAGCAAATACCTCGCAAAACTTTTGCGACGAATTTGCGTGGAGGGTGTTTTGCAAGGCATTTGCGGCGAGATTTGTTTGCGAGGAGACTGCGACGATATTAATTTTGCGAGGATATTGCGAGTCCAACGTTTGCGACCTGTTTGTGACTATTGGTTTGCAAGGAGTTTGCGTGTAGACATTTGCTAGGGATTTGCGAGTACTAATTTGTTAGCAATTTCGAGTAGGCATTTGCTATGAATTTTCGAGGACCATATTGCGAGGCATTTGCGAGTACAAATTTCGACGAGATTGCAGGGCAAATAAGGTCGCAAATGAGCAGCAAAACTATTTAAATTGGTTTTTGAAAACCAGTTTTTTTTTTGTTTTTCGGAAATAAATTATATAAAAAAAAAAATAATTAATATAAAATAAAACCGAGTATTTAGTACAACGAAAATAAAATAAAATAAGATATGCATCTTGTGGTGGAGGATGCTGAACATGCTGCGTCTCCGGAACGAAATCCGAGATAGGAGGAGTCGATGTAGGAGGTGCTCGACGTCGTGACTGAGATGTGCCACGTTGTGGTACATGTGTACCGGAGGCGGTTAGAAAACCGGTATACTCGTTCTACATACCACCCATATGCAATAAAATATTTTAAAAATTTTAAATTCTATATCAAAAAATAGATTTACTAATAAATCTAAAATTCCATACTTAAACTAATATTTTCCACTTAAATATATAAAAACTAAACCAATTTATTCCATATCTAAATCTAATCCTAACCATTTTAATGCAAAAATTTAAAATTAAAAAAAATAAATTTCAGAATTACCTTAAAACTTTGTAGAGAGAGTTAGAGAGATTTTTTGTGAGGATGGAATGAGCAAAGTGCAAAGAGATTTTGGGTCCCTTATATAGAGAATATATTGGATCGCAAATGTCTCGCAACCCTGTCGCAAATGCCTCGCAACCGTGTCGCAAATCGCACTATTTTTTTACCTAATGGGATTTACGGCCACGATTTGTGACGCAGTTGCCACGTGACGTCGCAAATCCGGTCAAAAATTCAACACGCGGCAATAAAAAAATGAAATTTTGATTCCAATTACGATGGAAGCTTCTGTTGAAGGCCCAATGACGAGGCCCATATACCTGGAGATTTTCTTGTTCCTGAGATCTCGTTCTCTTCAATACAATCTATGATATGTACATATCGGCTTAGTATCTTCTCTGTTAGCTAGGATCTTTACTATAGATTTCCAAACATCGTATCCTTCTATTATATATTAGCTGTAACATTCTATGAGGAATATACACAAAAATTCTAATAGCTTGAATTCGTTTTTACAGTTTATAATCGATCAAAAATTTAAAATTGAAAAACATCTTATTTAAAATTGAAAAACCATACAATATCAGAAACGAATTAGATCTTTCAAATAACCAATTTGTTTTGGGACTTGTGTGAGCAAATCCAAAGCTTGCTCATGCTCTATACGAACTTAATAAAAAGGATAAAAGAGATAGAATATTGGAGAATATGAGTTGCTTTGTGGCAAATCCAAAAGATACAAACAATATTCCCACAAATATCATATTTATATAAAACTACTAGTTTGGAATCCTAAACACATGGACGTTGGCATTATATTGGATTTGATTTAGAGATGGTTTAATGCTCCCCGCAAACTTGACATCGGGTGAAAGCAACATGCCAGGTTTGAAAGCACAAACATATTAACTTGGTACGAGCATGAGTAGTCAAAGCAATATCACATAAAAGTGTAGGTAGATTTCTCTTATAGTAAATTAGCATGAGATCGCTTGGTCTATACTTGGATAGTTAGCATAGCTCTCTCAAAGATATTTTTATTTTATTTTTGGGAAGCTTAGCTTAACTCACTCATAGGTATTTGTGACATTTCTTTTTTACAAAGAGTGCGAGTTCTCTTGGCCCGCTTAACTCAACTAATATATCCCATGATGAAGGAGAATGCTCCCACAACTACTTATATCCAACTCACTCTCTGCTTTCTATGCATTAGCCAACAACAATATGCATCTAACAATATGTTTTTCTCTTTAGCATTTTACCAAACACCTTTGTGTACCCTCAGTATTTGCCATTGAAATCAACAGAAACTTGTATCCATGAATACATCTTTATCAAACCCAATACCAGCCTAATCAAATATCATTTGATGAAGAAAATCCAGCTTTATCAAACCCAAGACCTGTTGGATCAATATTTGGACAAATGGGCCTTATCCATTTGTCAAAAAATTGTTTTATATATGAATGAAAAATGGGACACATGGACTTTGGAAAGCCTCAGCATTTGCTAAATGAGCAACATGTAAAACGTTCCACATTACTTGTTGGGAATAAATTATAGCAACATATAAAGGAGAGAACTTAAGGTTAAGTTCAAAACATGAGTGCACTATGGTACATCAATAAGAGGAGATAGACCCAACCACACGAACGTGCACACTTGTCTCGTCGTGCTGGGTCATGCCCAGGCCCATGCCCTTGGCTCTTGGCTCTTGGCTGATGTTTTTTTGTTCAAAATTTGAAAGAAATGTTTCGGTTTGACCGAGTCTTTCCTTGATCGAGTCTTCCGTTACCAACTGCCAACTCCTCCTCTCCTCATGCGCATGTGCTAACAACTCCGAGATCTTCTCCAGTGCACATGTGCCTCCTTATGCGGATCGAGAAACTGCTCCGCTCGACTATAAATAAAGCTGCTTCGTCATTCATTTTCTTCATCTTCTGAAAACCCAAAACCAACTCTCTCTCTTTCTAAAGTTTTCGTCTCTTCCTTTTAAAAGTAAGTGTCTCGAGAGTATATCGTAGATATATAGTTCATAGATTCCGTTTCGGGTGTTGCGAAATTGTTTCTTCGTGGTTATATCCTGGGATTCAAATATCGCTTCTTGTCGTCACACTATGGTCGATTTATTGAGTTAAGAAAAGAGATCATATGTCGCCTTCTTGTTTCGTTTCAAAATTTTTTTTATAAAGGCTTCTCTTATTGCTTTCATTTACCGTTGACTCTGTTTTAATCATTTATGCAAGTTTCATGTCGCAATTTTTGTATCTGGTTTTTTCGCGGTTCTTACAATGAAATAGGCTTTTATTTAAAAAACGATTTTAAATAGTTTCAATAAACGTTTTTCAAATTCATCTCAAGCATTTCTACGAATGTTCTATAACACCTATGCGAAACAAAAGTCTAACTTTTTAATTTCCGCGAACGCTTCTTAGTGAGTTTGTGAAACACTTTAAACCGCTAAATTCAAACCGTTTGCAAAATGCATTTTAGCGGTAACAAAAAAACTTTCACAAATGCTCCATAACGGTTCTGTGAAATGGTTTTTTACCGATCACAAACGGTTTCTGAAAATGCTCTTTAGTGACTTCATAAAAAAACTATTTTAAGCAAATTCTGGAAATGCTCTTTAGCGACTTCAGGAAAAACACCATTTTAAGCGAACTTTGAAAACGCTCTTTAGCGACTTCCACATACACGCTCTGTTGAGATCGCAAACGCTTCAATTCGGTTTATTATGCTTAGATAAATCGCTATAGCACTTTCATTTCTTTTGTTGGATACCAATCTAGTTGATTTTCTGTCAACAGATGGCTGACAACACCGACAACAACAATGTCGTCAATTAGATACCAAACGTGGTGGCGACACCTGTTGATGTGTTTGCTGGAGGGTCAAATGGTAACGGGTTGAATAAAATGACATACCAAGCTAAGTTCGGAAGCGGTCTTAATGCTGTGACCATGCCAAATGAGGCAATTCATGTGATCCGTTGATGTCGAGCTCAGTCACCCAAGGACTGATGCAGGAAAATTTTGACGACAAGGGCTTCAAAACATGGCAGCAAAAATGATGTTCTTTCTTACCATATTGAACTTCGAGAAGTTCCTAAAAGAGGATAAGCCAATCATTCCTACTGGGAACACGGATTCCTACACTCTTGCGAGTGTTGAAGCCTGGATCCATGTGCAAATGCCATATTTTGGGCCGCCTGACTGATCTGCTATACGCGATCTACAGTTAGGCCAAATCCTCCAAGGTACTCTGGCTCGCCTTGGAGAAGAAGTACAAGTCATAAGACGCTGTATGTCTGAAATTTGCCATGACAAAGTTTCAAAACTTCAAGATGGTGGACTCCAAACCAATAATAGAGCAAGTAGAAGCATTCCAGTTGATCTACCAGGAGATAGACTTCGAAGAAATGTTTATCTGCGAGATCTTCACTATGAATAACTTCATCGAGAAGCTACCTCCGGGCAGTTGGACTTCAAGAACTACCTCAAGCATAAGCGAAAGGCGATGTCTCTTGAAGATGTGATCCAGAGGTTGCGGATGGAGGACATATACCGCTCTGCAAATGGCCTTCATATTCAGGGGCATAATGTTAACGTGGTTGAACACAAGGGAAAAAACAAAGGCAAAGGGAAACTCATGTCTCCTAAGAAAGCATCCACACCCCTGAAAGCCTCTTCCTCCACGAGCTTCAAGAAGAGCAAGGCTGCTGTCAAGAATTTCACTGAAAAGTGCCACCATTATGGCAAAATTGGCCACAAGTCAAATGTTTGCCAAGAATATGATCTCCGAAAGTCTGATGAGCAGCATGGATTTGCTGTGATTTTCGGGTCCGACAAGCTAGTTCTTAGGTAAAATGGGGTGTATTTGGGAAAAGTGTTTGTTAAGGAAGATGTTTGTAATGATGGTCCTCCCGAAAAATGTTGAATATGTTGATTCTGCTTTTGTTGTTTCCACCGTTGAAATGAATAAGAAGAACCCTATTGCTTATTTGGTTGAGTTTCTTGACACTTGGCATGAACGTTTTGGACATGTGAATTATAAAACAATTCAAAAAAAAGCAAAACATGAACCTAATTCCAAAATGCAAAACAAGTACAGAAATGTAAAGTTTGCGTATAGGCGCTAAGCTCACAAAAACACCATCACCCCCAAGTTAAAAGAACAATCGAACCTCTAGATTTAATATAAGCAGATTTGTGTGAATTAAAATACGTGCAAACTAGAGGCAGTAAAAAGTACTTTGTAACCTTCATAGATGATAGCACAAAATATTGCTATGTATATTTGTTACGTAGCAAAGATGAAACGTTGGAAAAAGTCAAAGAGTACAAACTTGAAGTACAAAATCAACTTCAGAAAACTATTAAAATAGTTAAAAGTGATAGAGGAGGCGAATATAATGAACCATTTAACTAATTTTGCAGAGAACATGAAATTATACATCAGACAACCGCTCCCTACTCACCAGAATCTAACGGAGTTGCGGAACGAATAAACCGAAATCTAAAAGAGATGATGAATGCGATGTTACAGGAACATGGGTTAACCCAAAACATGTGAGGGGGGGGGGGGGAGGGAGCGCTGCTTACCAAAAATTATATCCTCAACAAGATACCGCATAAAGTTACTGGTAAAACACTATATGAACTTTGGAAAAGGAAAATACCTTCGTACAAATACCTAAAAGTGTGGGGGGGGGGTGTCTAGCAAAAGTGGATGTACAACCTCCTAAGAGGGTCACAATATAGGCCTAAAACCGTAGATTATATTTTATCGGATATGCACACAACAGTGCTTATCGATTTCTGGTATATAAATCAGACATACCAAGTATACACACGAATAAAATTATGGAATCAAGAATGCATCATTCTTTGAACATATAGTTCCGTGTGGAGATAAAAATAATCCAAAGCGGACTCGTGAACAATGAGACATAAGCACCTCTGAAATGGAGGTAAGCACTTTCGGTACTTCAGTAAATTAAGTTGAAGAAGTTGAAGATGAACCTAGACGAAGAAAAAGAGCTCGTAAGAAAAATCTTTTGGCAAAGAGTTTTTATTGGTGTTTCTCACAGAAGACGAGCCTAAAACCTTTGTAGAAGCCATGTCTACACCAGACACGCCTTCGTAGGAAGAAGTCGTTAATAGTGAGAACGATTCCATTATGCAACATCATACATGGGAAATAACAGTTTTACCACAAGGGTTTAAAGTACTAGGGTATAAATGAATTTACAAAACAAAACTAAAAACCGATGGCGCAATAGACAAATACAAGGCTAGGCTTGTATTGCAAGGATTCTGGCAAAAAGAGGGCTCAATTTTTTTTTGACACATATTCTCTAATAACGAGAATAACTTCCATCAGGCTGCTGATAGGAATCCCATCATTAAGAGACCTAGACATTCATCAAATGGATGTAAAAATTGCTTTTCTAAACGGCGATTTAGAAGATGAAATTTATATGAAACAACCTGAGGGTTTTGTGATTCCTGGACAGAAACACAAAGTATGCCGACTTGTAAAGTCACTTTATGGGCTCAAACAAGCTCCTAAACAATGGCACGAAAATTTGACAACATGATAATGTCAAAATGGCTTCAGCATTAATGAATTCGATAAATGCATATTCATCAAACGGGGTATATCTTGTTGTGTTTATACGTAGATGATATGATCATTATTGGAAGCAATAAAGACATAATTAATCAAACTAAAAACATGCTCAAAGAAAAATTTGACATTAAAGACATGGGACTAGCAAATATCATTCTAGGGATAAATATTATAATAACTGCCGAAGAAATCATCCTATCTTAAGATCATTATGCTGAAAAGATACTTGATATATTCAAGTTCTACTCAAATGGGAATGCAAAAACTCCGGTAGACCCTCAACTTTAATTGACCAAAAAATTGGGTGAAGCGGTGTCACAGGTGGAGTATGCACGAGTGATCGGAATTCTAATATACTTAACAAATTATACTAGATCCGACTTGATGCACTCAGTAAACGTACTAAGTCATTACACCAGTAATCCATGACATAAACATTGGAAAGTTATAAGTAGAGTGTTAAGCTACCTACGTTATACCAAAAATTATAGTCTTCACTATGGTAAAGAACCGACAGTTTTTGAAGGTTACAGTGATGCAAATTGGATTTCCGATTCCAAAAACTCAAAATCCACAAGTGGATACATCTTTACACTGGGCGGTGTAACAGTGGCTTGTAAATCTTTAAAACAAACTTTGTTGGCCAGATCGACCATGGAATATGAGTTTATAGCTTTAGACAAAGCTGCAGAGGAAGCAAGTTGGCTGCAAAACTTTCTGGAAGATATCTCAATGTGGGAGAAACATATGTATACATTATGTGTACACTGTGATAGCCAATCAACTATAGCTCGGGCACAAAGTGATCTATATAATGGTAAATCTCATCATATCAAAATACGACATAAAATCATTAGATGACTAATCTCAAACGGTGTAATCACAATAGACTACATCAAGTCAGCTAACAACCCAGCGGATACATTTACTAAAGGTTTATCACGAGATTAAGTTGCAAAATCATCAAGATGAATGAGTTTAAAGCCTATGACAAGATGACGTTTGATGGAAACCCAACCTACTATGACTGGAGATCCTAAGATATAGGTTCAAAGGAGAAACTAAATCAAGCTGAATATGCTAAGAGCACTGAGAGACTATTGTCTTCTCCCAGTTCCTAGATGATGAACAGTGCTACCTATATGAGTTAAGGTTAAGCTTGGCTTTTAATGATTCAATAGTTTTGAAATACAAGTGGGGGTATGACATGATACTCTTTATGGTAAATAACCTTGTGAGTGTGAAATGCGGCCATCTCTAGGAGAATAATAGTGAGGCTATATTCTCTAAGTTCACTCATGAATAACCATGAAAAAGTTCAAAGGCCAAAATGAACACAATAAGAACTTAGTTTTACGAAAAAAAATAAAGTTGGGTTAAAGTTGTTGTCTCGGTTTACATCAAACTCGGGTGGTTTAAGACATCATGTTCACCTCCTGGTCAAGTAAACCCAACATATATTAACAATGAATGGTTCAAAGCTAAAAAAATACTACCAGCTCAGACACAGTCAATTTTTGCATATACTCTCGAAAGTCTGTCTGTCTAGTCCATTAGAATACGTCTAGTCAGTAGAGTCCGTCGAGCCTTTATCTGCTTAGAGTCATTTATATTCATGTGGGGGATTGTTGGATCAATATTTGGACAAATGGGCCTAATTAATCCATTTGTCAAAATTGTTTTAGATATGAATGAGAAATGGGATACGTGGGCTTTGGAAAGCCTCATTTGCTAAATAAGCAACATGTAAAATGTTCCACATTTCTAGTTGGAAAAAAATTATGGCAATATATAAAGGAGAGAGCTTAAGGTTAAGATCAAAACACGAGTGCACCATGGTGCATGGATGAGAGGAGATATAACCAACTACACACGCACGTGCGTGCTCGCCTCACCTCTCTTCATCGAGCCGAGCCGTGCCGTACCGGGCTTGTGGGTCGTGGCTCTTGGCTCTTGGCTAGACGGGCCTTCAGCCGAAAAATATTCTTTTGGACCAAATCTATGAGATATTTTTTTGTTCGAAGTTTGAAAAAAATGTTACGGTTTTGACAGTATTTTCTTGACCGAGTCTTCCGCCGCCAACTCCTCCTCTCCTCAAACGCACGTGCTAATAACTCCGAGATCTTCTCGTTGTGCGCACATGCCTCTTGTACGGATCGAGAAATTGCCCTGCTAGGCTATAAATAAAGCCGTTTCCTCATTCATTTTCTTCATCTTCTCAAAACTCAGAAAAGCAACTGTCTCTCTCTCTCTAAAGTTTTCATCTTTTCTTTTTTAAAGTAAGTGTCTCGAGAGTATATCATAGATAGATAGTTTGTAGAATCCATTTTGGGTGTTGCAAAACGGTTTTGTCGTGGTTTTATCCTGAGATTCAAAAATCGCTGCTTGCCGTCACACTACATGTGATTTATCGAGTTAAGGAAAGATATCATATCTCGCCTCCACGTTTCCGTCTCAAAAAGTTTTTTATAAAGGCTTCATTGTCTCTGTTTTAATATTTTATGCAAGTTTCATATTGCAGTTTTCGTATCCGGTTTTTCGCGGCTCTTACAAGGCCAACCTATTCGAGTTTGAATTGTTGAAACAATTTCAGAGAATAATCCAAGAACCTAAAACTCTCTATTCTCAACATGACTAGTTGAATCATTGACGAGTTTCGACGAAGAATCTAGAGGACGACATGTTTAAAAAGGGGATTAAATCTAAAAATCTCTTCACAGTCCAGAGATCTTCCCTGCTTCTGAAGTCATCGGAGGAGAGAACTTCTTTCTCATCTCTGAAATTTCTCTCTTTTTGAATATGTCGTTACAAGAAAGCTTCATCGTTTTTTTCCATCTTGAGAGCAAATCTGCATAGCCGTTTCTTCTTCTTGGGGAAATCTGAAATTTTGCAAAGTCTCTTCTTTGGGTTTGGTTGTCCGCAGCTTGAAGAGATAAGTGAATCAGGCTAAAACTGAAGTTGAATCTCCATGGAAACGAGAGAAGCGAGACGCGTGTTTTCTAACCGGAGATTTCGCTGAAGAGTGGAGACAATCTATGACGGTGAGAGGTTAAGTGCGATTGAATCAAGCTCTGTGACGGCAAGAGACTGAGGCCGAATCGCAGAAATTGACACAGAGGAAGCAAGACATTGAAATTTCCGACGCCGAAGAAGATGATAGCTCCGACAAATAAAAGCATTGATGCCTCAGACCCGTTGATCCCATATGGATAGAAGCTCTGATACTGTGCGAGTATAATCAAATGAAGTTTATTTTTGTTCATTAAAAACATTAAGATAAAAAAATATAATATAAAATTGAGCTTTATTAGGTACAAGAAAATAAAAAGAAGAAAGACAATTGTTGTGGCAACTACCAAAATTATAATTATGTTGTAAATACATATCTCACCAAATACCTCCATTAAGCTAAATTATTTGTGTGGAAATTATTCAGCAACACCAATCCACTACACTCATTTGCCTATAAAAGGAACAATGATTGTTCATTGTAATACACAACTACAATAAACTTCAATCAAGAAGAAAATCATTCTCTTCATTTTTTCTAGAAAATAATATCTCTCTTTCTAGAAGATAATCTCTTTCTCTCTCATTTTTCAGTATCACGTTCTTTACCGGATATAGTATTTTTGTCTTTATATTTATCTTCACGATAAAATAATTCTTTTATAACACGTTATCAGCACGATCACTCTATAATTTCAATTTTTATATGTATACGTATAATATCCTATAGTGCGTGGATTACCGCCTCTATAATGATGTACTATTTTACAGTGGTTGCTTAACATACCGTTATTCTTTTTTATTTCGGTGGACGGATTGTCGCATCCATATTAATTTATTTTACAATTGTTGTTTCATACACCATAATTATTTATTTTTTGTTAATGGTCGGCTTGCCGCCTCGTAATTTATTTACTGTTTTAATTATTTATTTACTGTCCTTATGTGGATGACTCCGTCACCATAATATCACCATTAAATATTTTTTTATATTATGGTTATTTTACGAGGATGTTTAATCACTTGTATATAAATATTTTATCTGATTTCATAAATTTTATCTGAATTATTATTGAATATTTTCAGATTAATTTTTTTTATATACCATTATTCACAACGGTCACAAAGAATTTTTTTCAAATTTTATACTTTTCCAACGGCTGTGAATAGTATTTAAAATCTATAAATACACTCATATTTCACACTTTCAAATCACTCAAAACATTGTATCTTCTCCCAAATATTTTTACAAGAAAATCATTTTAGTTTTCATTTTGTAAGAAAAATATTTCGATTGTTTTTAATTTTTATTATCGGTGTAATTTTCACTTCTATTTATGGTCTCTTCGTTGGAGAATTTACTCCCGAAGAATTTATCATAAATATTTGTTTACTTTTTTATGCAATAATATTTTCTGTAACTGCTGTTATTATTAATGTAAACGGTTCATTCTAAAATAAAATCATATTATGTTTCTAATAATATTTTTACGATTTTGTTTTTAGAAATCAAATGGCCAACATTGAGAAACTTAAGTTCCCAACTCTCAAAATTATCGGAGCCAACTATATAGCATGGACAACTGATGTTGAACTCTATTTGGAATCAGAAACTTTATCCGAAACCATCCAAGAGGAAAATGAATTATCCGGCCAAACTAAGGCAAAGGCAATAATATTTCTGCGGAAACATTTGGATGAAAATGTGCCGCATGATTATGCGCACATAAAAAACCTAGCAGAGCTTTGGAAAGCTCTTAAAGAAAGGTTTGATAATCAAAAGCAAATAAATCTTCCCATGCGATGGAAGAGTGGAAAAACCTGAGATTTCATGATTTTAAGAAAGTGGAGGATTATAACTCCGTAATGTTGAGGATTGTATCACAATTAAAATTTTGTGGTAAACATGTCACCGAAGCAGAATTACTCGAAAAGACATACCTCGCATTCCACAGAGAACACAGTGTCCTGCAAGCAATGTATTGAAATTGCGGATACACGAGGTTTTCTAAATTAATTGTAACACTCGTAATCGCAGAGAAGAACAATGATCTTCTCATCAAAAATCATAACTCTCGGCCTACGGGAGCCAAAGCATTCCCAGAAGTGAATGCAATGGATATGAAAAATCCGGAGAAGAGATTTCAAACCTATCAGGGTCGTGGCCGCAGATTCAATTGCGGACGTGGGAGAAATTACAATCCACGAGGGAGAAAGTCTTTTAAATGGGTTCGTCCTGAACAAAACCCAAAAGGAAAAGAGACTCAAGAGACTACCGCACATAAGCATGGTAGCATCTGTTATAGATGCGGATCCAAAGGACATTGGTCCAATGTATGTCGAACTCCCGAGCATCTCTGCAAGCTATACCAAGAGTCTTCCAAAGGCAAAGGGAAAGAAGTGAACCTCACGGAACACTTTGAGGGTACATCCTACCTCGATTCTCCCGACTTTGCAAATGACTTCGATGAGACCGCTCTACCGGATAACTGAAAAATGCTTGTAATGAGATCCTGAATAAGTCTCCAGTTATGCCATAAATAAAAACTATGTATTTCTGTTTTCATCGAATATTTTGGTTTTTTCATGATAACCTAATATATAATTATTAAAATATTTTCTAATAAATAAAATTTACCTTCTATTATCTAATATTTTGTTGATTACAGAAATGGATGAAACAATATCCAAGAAAATGTTAAGAGAAATTTGTATACTAGATAGTGGAATAACGTACACTATTCTGAAAGACAAGAGATATTTCTCTAACTTAAGATCGACAAACATTATTGTCAATACAATATCAGGTCCTACAGACCTGGTTAAAGGAAGTGGTAGAGCCAATTTCACGTTGCCTAATGGAAACAAGTTTTCCATAAATAATGCCTTATATTCTCCAAATTCTAAAAGGAATTTGTTGAGTTTCAAAGACATATACCTTCAAGGATATGATACTCAGTCTGCAACTAAGGATGAAAAAAAGTATATGTATATAACTTCCGATAAATCCGGAAAAAAGTTTATACTGGAAAAATTTCCAAAACTTCCTTCAGGATTGCATTATACTCATATAAGTGCAATCGAATCGCATATAGTGATTAAAAGAAATCCAGAAGATTTTACACTATGGCATTATCGCCTCGGTCACCCATGCACCACACTGATGCGAAATATCATTGAGAACTCACACGGTCATTCACTGAAAATCCAAGATATATATCAAGGGAATAAAATGACATGTGCTGCATGTTCTCTTGGAAAATTGATCATAAGGCCATCACCGACCAAAATTGATAAAGAATCACCAAAGTTCCTTGAACGAATTCAAGGCGATATTTGTGGACCAATACATCCATCATGTGGACCATTCCACTATTTTATGGTATTAATTGATGCATCCAGTAGATGGTCACATGTTTGTCTGTTATCATCTCGAAATATGGCATTTGCGAGATTTCTAACTCATATAATCAAACTAAGAGCTCAGTTCTCTGATTATCCCATTAAGAGAGTTAGACTAGACAACGCTGGTGAATTCACATCCCAAGCCTTTAATGATTATTGTATGGTAACGGGAATTGATGTTGAACATCTGGTAGCTCATGTTCATACACAAAATAGTTTGGCTGAATCATTAATTAAACGTTTGCAATTAATTGCAAGACCATTGATCATGAGATCAAAACTTCCAACATCTGTATGGGGACATACAATCCTACATGCAGAAGCACTCATTCGGATAAGACCAAGTGTATATCATAAATATTCTCCATTACAATTAGCTTTCGGTCGAGAACCGAATATATCCCATCTAAGAATTTTTGGTTGTGCGGTATACGTGTCCATAGCACCACCACAACGTACAAAGATGGGACCACAAAGGAGGTTGGGAATATATGTTGGTTGTGATTCTCCATCAATCATACAATACCTAGAACCACAGACTGGTGACATTTTTACGGCACGATTTGCCGATTGTCATTTTGATGAGAAAGTATTCCCAGTTCTAGAGGGAGAAAATAAACAAGTAGGAAAGGATATAGAATGGCGTGTAACATCTCTATTACACCTTGATCCACCTACCAAACAATCGGAACTAGATGTTCGACAAATTATGCATTTACAGAGTATAGCAAACCAGCTACCTGATGCATTTACAGATACCAAAACGGTAATTAAATCACATATACCAGCTGCAAATGCTCCTGCTCGTATTGAGATACCAAATAAACGTCAAAGAGCAGATAATACACGTGAGTCTAGAACACGCTTGAAGCGTGGTAGACCTGTCAGTTCTAAGGATAAAAATCCTAGAAAATGAAAGGAAGCTGAAAAGATTAATGATCCCAAAATCAGTGAAAGTATTTTGGAAGAAATGAATCATAAGTCTAACGACGATGCAAAGCATCAAGAAGGAAATCATGAGATTTCTATCAACTACATTCATAATGGAAAGATATGGAATCGCAATGAAATGAATGTAGTTGATGACGTTTTCTCATATTTTATGTCAAAGGAAATAAATAAGGAAAACGAAGATTTAGAACCAAAGTCTGTATATGAATGTCAAAACAGACATGACTGGATGAAATGGAAAGATGCAATACAAGTCGAACTTGATTCGCTTGATAAACGAAATGTATTCGGACCTATTACACTCACACCCAAAGATGTAAAACCGGTTGGATACAAATGGATCTTCACTCGAAAACGAAATGAGAAAAACGAGATTATGAGATATAAATCTCGCCTTGTGGCTCAAGGATTTTCTCAAAGACACGGGATTGATTATGAGAAAACATATTCCCCTGTTACGGATGCAATCACGTTTAGATTCTTAATGAGTCTAGCGGCTAACGAAAATCTAGAGATGCGTCTCATGGATGTCGTTACAACATATTTATATGGATCATTAGATACTGATATCTATATGAGAGTTCCAGATGTGTTTAAAATGCTCGAGGAATTAAATTCCAAACCCAAAGAGTTATGTGCAATAAAATTGCAAAGATCATTATATGGATTAAAGCAATCTGGACGCATGTGGTACAATCGTCTTAGTGATGAGCATTTGACAAAAGAAAGATATGGAAATGATCCTATATGCCCATGTGTTTTTACCAAGAAAACAACATCCGGATTTGTGATTATCGTGGTGTATGTTGATGATCTTAACATGATAGGAACTCAAGGAGAAATACAAAAAGCCTCAAATTATTTAAAAAGAGAATTTGAGATGAAAGATCTCGGACAGACAAAATATTGTCTTGGCCTACAAATTGAGCATTCTCAAAAGGGTATATTTGTGCACCAATCCATATATACCAAAAGAGTACTAAAACGATTCAACATGGATAAGGAAAATTGTGACACCCTAACCCCGTAAATCCTACCCGAGGTTGAGATACCAGCGAACACAAACAATTGACCGTACTATACTTAGTAAAAATTTCGGCCAATATTAAATCATTCAATTCAATTTCAGTAGCGGAAGACTAACAACCTAAGCGGGCTCACAAACATGTATAGGAAATAACCTTAACGTTTAACATGAAAGAAATCAGAGACTTTATTTCAACTTCAAACGTGGTTCAATAAACAATAGTGGTTCACTGGCTAACACCTTAACAAACGAGATTCATGTTCCAAACTTAAGCAATACTAAACCCCACCAAACGTATGCCATCAAGCCAACCAATAACAAAAGAATGCTTAAAACAAAACATAAACCCCGTCCTAATCCCCGTTCTAATCCATCCCCTCCTTTCCAGGCTTGTCTCGCGTGCTCCTTAGCCACTTCCATTACCTGCCACCATGAAAGGGGGCATAAACAAACGAATTTGCTTAGTGAGATCGGTCATCCCGTCTCACCAGCTAACATCCAATATCATCCATATGAAACACAAGTCAATATTAACATATTATCACCATGTTCACCATTAACATATTATCACCATGTTCATATTAACATATCACCATGTTCATATATCATATTATCACCATGTTCATATAACATAACAACTCAAACAAACACCCGTACGTAAACATACAACAAACCGTGTTGATCAAACACCACCATGATTACGTGTGCACACTATCATCACCATACACCGAAGTGTACCACCATACACCGAAGTGTACCACCATACACCGAAGTGTACCACCATACACCAAAGTGTACCACCATACACCAGAGTGTACCACCATACACCGAAGTGTACCACCACAAACACACCACGCAAACATAGACTCTATGCACCATACAAACAACCCTAGATGCAAGCTACAGTTACGAACTCACCTTAGCAAACGGGTCGATTGATGAACCACTCTCGGGTACGATCCTCCACAAGAATCCGTACACGCTCAACCCGAACCACACGCAAACCACACCTGGTACGTACGGCGGACACACCCTGGTACGTACGGAAACAGTCCCTGGTACGTACGAAAACAGTCCCTGGTACGTACGAAAACAGTCTGTGGTACGTACGGAAACAGATCCTGGTACGTACGGAAACAGTCCCTGGTACGTACGCGACAGATCTAACACGTCCGTGAACACGAACCACCACCTAGATCCGAACCACACCACAACCAAACACACCCGAATGATTGAACCACACACACAGATGAGATCAACCCACGTCCGTGAACACCACCTTCACCCTAGGAATCTCTAACACGATCCACTCAACAACACCTCTTATCCTTCGATAAACGCGAATTTCTCTTTTCACCTTTGACAATTCACGAAACCAAAATCAGAGCCTACAAGGCTGAATAATCGAAGGAAACACAAGAGGGTTTCACGATCCTTACCAAGGAACTCGATCACGTTATCCAACGATGATCCACCACCTCTTTAGCTCTTGAATCAAGCAAAACCGACGAAGAACACCACGAAGAACTCTCTGCCTCTTGCTCACGATCTCTCTCTTGTTTCTCTTTAAGTGGCGGAAAGGAGAGAAGAGAGAAGAAGCTCACGGCCACAACATATATATAGGCATTAAACGCATTAAATGCCCAAAACCCTAGCCTTGGAGAGAAAGGCATACGGTTTACTCCAAACCGGCTCAAACCAGCCCTTAACCAGCTACCATTTAATATATGATCCACGGCCCAAAGGTCCAATAGCAACTCCTTACACTCACGGCCCATTAACCAATAATCTAGCCGAAACCCGACCCAAGGGTGGCCCTCCATGCCTTAGGAAATTTTCTCAGTTTTTTCAACCCATACTCGAACCAACTTCAACTGCCACTCGTACCAAAAATATAGACACGGATCACGGGTGTTACACAAATCCTCTAAGTACTCCTATGATTGTTAGATCACTCATAGTTGAAAATAATTCCTTTCGACCACATGAGGAAAATGAAGAAATATTTGGTCCTGAAGTACCATACCTGAGTGCCATTGGAGCTCTTATGTATCTTACAAATTGTACAAGACCTGATATATCATTTGCTGTTAATCTTTTAGCAAGATTCAGTTCATCCCCTACACGAAGGCATTGGAATGGGATTAAACATATATTCCGCTACCTTCAAGGGACTACTGATTTAGGTTTGTTTTATCCTAAGAATTCAAACGGTCAAATGATTGGTTTTGCAGATGCAGGATATTTGTCAGATCCACATAAAGCCCGATCACAAACTGGATACGTTTTTACTATCGGAGGTACCGCTATTTCTTGGCGTTCTCAGAAGCAGACGCTCGTGGCAACTTCTTCAAACCATGCTGAAATAATTGCGCTCCATGAAACAAGTAGAGAATGTGTATGGTTGAGATCAATAAGCCAACACATCCAATCAAGCAGTGGGATCAAAGTAAACACAGAGCCAACTATCTTATATGAAGACAATGCTGCATATGTCGCCCAAACAAAGGAAGGATATATCAAAAGTGATAGAACCAAACATTTCCCTCCGAAGTATTTCTCATACACTCAGGAACTTGAGAAAACTAAAGTCATTGAAGTCAAATATGTCAGATCATGTGACAATGCCGCTGATCTCTTCACAAAGTCACTACCTATCACTATGTTCAAGAAACATGTCCATAACATTGGAATGCGTCATCAACGAAACTTACAAGAAGACACATGATCATTCAAGGGGGAGCTTGCGTGGTTGTACTCTTTTTACCTTACTATGGTTTTTCCCACTGGGTTTTCCTAGAAAGGTTTTTAATGAGGCAACAAAGACCTTAAACAAATGTGATAGTGACACTGGTCTCCAAGGGGGAGTGTTGTAAAAACATATCTCACCAAATACCTCCACTAAGCTAAATTATTTGTGTGGAGACCATTCACCAACACCCATCCACTACACTCATTTGCCTATAAAAGGAATAAGGATTGTTCATTGTAATACACAACTACAACAAACTTCAATCAAGAAGAAAATCATTCTCTTCATTCTCTCTAGAAAATAATATATCTCTCTCTAGAAGATAATCTATTTCTCTCTCATTTTTAAGTATCTCGTTCTTCACCGGATATATTATTTTCGTCTTTATATTTATCTTCACAATAAAACAATTCTTTTATAACAAATCAAATGTTATCATAACTATGATGTATACATGAAACTATTTTGCTTGGAGCCCTACATGGACTTTGACTGACATTATATTGGACAGAGAATGGGTTACCCACTCTTAACGATCAAAGCTTCATTCCACCTTTCTTTCATTTGTTATAAGATCTTGTAATTTTGTCATTTTCCGTTTTCCTATTTTCTTTGTTACATACATTCACGAGTTGGAGATAAAGCTGACTCGAACCGTTTGTTTACAAGTATCGAAGAAAATAGCGAAAACATTATAAAACCAAAAAAAAAAAAAAAAAACATTAGCGCAAAAAGCAATAAATTAGTGGGCCGTTCAGGCCCAATCTTAAAAACGCATGAGAAATAATAATAAAGAAAGTCAATTTTGAAGAGCATTTATGGCAACGCCTACTACAGAAACAAACAATTTCAAAACTGAAACAAAAACCACAATTATGATCCTCTTCCCCCAGCTTTGCGAGGCCACCACTCGCTACGTGGTCTAACCATCGAGCCAGCATTTACGTGATTATGCCCAACAGACTCATGTAAAAGTGTCTGGTTCTGTTGAGGCTGCCACTCTGGTCGTATGTCATCATTAAAACCTTGGTTCCACAAAGGTTCAGATTTTCCATATTTATGAATAAGCTCTCTTACAGATTCGGACCGGCTCGTCCGGTTCATGACAACATCCCCACCGGAAAAATAATTAAATTCAGGTAAATCATCATCATCTTGAGCCATGGCCATTGGACCAAACCCCGGCGGCACATCACCACCATCGTCATGGCTGACCTGTAGCATGTTACTGTAACGAGACATATTATTTTGACGGTGGTTCTTGTGAGAGTTAGATAGTTGTTGGTATTTTAATTGCGATCTTCTCCATACAACAACACCTATAAGACCATCATCATCTAAAGATTTCAAGAAATCGAGTTGGTTTCTCGGAACAATTTTGTTTAGAATCTCAGCAGTTCTGCCACGGGTCGGGCAAAGGTAAAGCTCAACTCCTGCTGCTGGTTCTGCGTAACCCACCCTCTCATCTTTAGCATACGAATCCACCACCTGTATAATAACAATACCACATTTCCCAAAATTGTTACCATTGAAGAATATGGTGCAGCTATACTACAAAAATTCACGGTGTTCAATTCGGGTTCGGTCAATGAATAACAGTAACCAAATTAAAACCTATTCTACTATGGGCCGGGTTATAAAGATTCAGTTTCTATATGGGTTCGCTTTTCCACCAAATAGATTCTTAATTTTCAAATAAACTCCAGTTTTTTATTTTTTTTTTTCGGATTCGGTTTTTCAGATACAGAAAAAGTAAACACATTTTAACCATAACAGGACTTTGTTCAGTTTTCGGATCAGTTATTTCAGTTCAGTTCTGAATTAATTTATCTGGGAAGAACCCCCCTATCAAGAATCTTAGTTAACAACTGAAGCTCATACCTCAGAAATGTTTTCTTGTTCATTCTTGGAGCACTCTTCTTTGCAGACGAAACACATAACCTGTAACACAAAAGCAAGGTTTATAAGTACACATGATAGATACTGGGAACAAGTTCACCACATACTTAGAAAAAATCACGAACAAACAGGTCTTAGTTTTGTTGGAATATGGAGGTTTATTCAAGAAACATAAGCTTTGCCGTTATTCTGGTGAAAATATTATTTGTAAGTCCATCTATATCCATTGTGATTCACAAGAGGTATTTTTCTACATCATTCACAAATCAGTATCAGCCGTTATTTTTCTCATGTTCTTTCTTTCCTTAATACTTCTTTTTTGATGCTTGAGATTTCAAAAACTTGGTCATACGTAGTCAAGCAACCAATGGAGACCCAGGCACAATTAAGATCAGTTAACCACCACACTGGTTAATAACTTTTGCAGAGGCTCAAACACAGAATGTGTAAACTCTTAACAATTATCAGACACAACAGGGACTTATTTTAGCCAAGCAGACAACTTTCCATGGATGTGATAATTGCAAGCAATGGATGTGAACGAAAAGAGTCAGGATATAAACAGTGAAAATAATGACAGAGGTAAACGTGTAAAAATAATACCATTACAGCACGGCTCCTGGAATTTGGGAGCTCTCGAACAAACTTCTCAAATGCATCTAATCTGACTCTACCCTTAATCTCAAGCAACATAGGCCACTCTTTTGTAGTAGTCTTTTCGCCACTGTCAAAAATAAAAACAGGTTAGTGGACGTTGTATCAGTAAGTGTACAGACTTTTGACATAAATCAATTGTCTTATAATGCAAATGAATCTCTATGGATGTCATAAAACCAGTGAGAAGCTTATAAATTCAGAAAAGCTTGTAATTTAAGTCATTTCCATTCCATGCAGCTGACAGATTAGTATAAATAAGTGGGATATAGAACACATTAAGGGTCTTTGACAAATCAGCATAAAGAAAGCTTTTATGGTATACAAACCCAAATTTGGTGTAATGCGGAATAAGAAATACTGAGATAGGTTTGCTACCACTCATGGAACCATTGATTACAAACCTTCTTAGAAGGCCGATGACAGAGCTCACAGAAGAAGCACTCAGCTGGAGTGCGCCTTCCCATACACGTTCACCCGCAGGTATGAAACCAGAAGTAATTTCAGATTTCAAATCAGAATAAGGCTTTGACGATACGATGTCACCATCGTCAGCCTTAACTGGTGATGCCTCGGCCTTAACTGGTGATGTACCAAGATCAATATTAGCACTTTCTTTGGGTGATGTCAAAATTACAACTGCGTCTGCATCATTATTATCTAAAACAGGTGGTCTTTTCTCAGTAGCTGAAGACAAAGAGTCAGATGGAGATTCTGAATCTATGGATGACATGAATTCATCAAGAGAGACAATTGGAGGAAGAGATCCAGTGGCAGCCTGCATCTCATCATCTATTGTGACTCCGTTAATTGGGCCAGTACCCTCATTAGAGCCGTTCAGTTCATTCTTGATTCCAAGTGGTTTAGTGATGGAAGGGGTTTTCTTCTTGATATTCTTTGGTCGAGACCAGTTAAGGGAACTCAATCCAACAGAGACCTCCACTGAGCCACTATCCATTGGTTCAACTTCCACTTGGAACTCTCCTTTGTGTGTTTTCCTTACCAGGCTTCTGATATCTACCTGTGTGTCCTGCAGGACAACCATTTGAGCCATCTCTTCTGCTTTTGCTTGTCGCCACTCTGCCAGTTCCTTTGAAGCAAGTTCCTCTGCTGACATGGAACACAATTGCTCTGCTGGAATTTCTCCATGCATAACTTTTTCTCTGAGTTTAGGATTATTTTTGTCTTTCAAATTGAATAAGAGAGACCTTCCTTTCTCTTTATATTTCTTATTTACACCACCAAACAACTTAAAGAGTTCTGCCTCTATTTTAAATGACAAAACTTGTGCATCCAGTAAAAAATTTTCCTGGCTCCCATCATTAGCCATAGCTCCAATCACTTCATTTTGACAATTTTCTGTAAACACTATATCCGACTCGAGTGCCCAACAGAGGTCATTCCCTTGCAAAAGATCATCTTTTGAAAAGACATTGTCACTATATGAAACATTGTCTTGCGGAAAAGGTTTTACAGCCTGAGGTTCTAGGGCAAAAAAGTCCTTGGCATCACTTGTATTGGTGATACTCAAAATCTCCGGTAACACTGTCTGAACAGAGATACCTCCTTCAGGACTAGGATCACCTAGGGTCAGCATTGCCGTGCTCCCATTAGATACCATCACATCAACTCCCAAAGCAGCTGACACTGGCTCACTAACATGACCTTCGAGAGGATTAGCTGCAGTCTCGCTATGTAACCTTTTCGACTCCTTGGGAGCTTTCATTTGGCACTGTACCATTGCCAGTGCACCAGCCAACGATTCTCTCATTTTAGACCTCACAGATTCAGATGATTCGTTCTGGGGTTTCAGCGGCAGCAGCTTCTGTGAAATTTGTTTTCTAGCTGCAGTTTGCTTCCCAGATTTATTAGAAGCTGCAGGAGTATTCTTACTCAATGACGCAGGCAGATACTGTGTTCTAGGGGAAATAGAAGATGACTGCACCGGCATGGGAGCTTGATTTAGCTCGGATGCCCACGGTCGGTGTCCCATGGGTACCATTCGTTTATTTTGAACAGGGAACAGTTGAGGAGGAGCATTCCCGCTGAACATAGGCTGCAACGGTGATTTCCGCTTATCATGTAACGGAGTTGTATCCATGTTAACCGACATGGACCCAGTTCCTGCAGCAGCAGCACGAGTCACAAAAGATGACTGCATCATTACATTATACCCCTGCCTCCCAGTGATCTGACTTCTTACAGGCAGTGAAGGAGCTTCTTGATAACTAGAGATTGGTTGTGACAACCTCACTTCTGGTTTAGAAATCAGCTCTGGAGTAGAGACATTAATGCATGGACCCATTTGCATAGTTGCCTGTGCACTTAAGGGAAAAGGTTGAGGCAAGAGATTGTTGGACATAGCAGGCAAGCAATGTAAAAGCTCGACTAAGAAGGCTGCAAAATTGGAAACGACAGGCGGATTTCAATGGTCATATTTCGACAAGAGTCAGAACAATACAATGCCACATTTGAATGTAATGCAAGTTTCAAAACAGATGCATGAACAAACATTCATCGAGACCGGTAGGAAGATAGCATCGCTATAAATCCAAACTTCCACTTGTTTGATTCCTCGGAGCGATTAAAAAGGAGTCAATGTTAACCTAAAAAACCCGACTGCGACAAGGAAAGGGAGATGTATACCTAATCGGTAGAGATCAGAGGCGGCGATTGGAAAGAGAGATGTAGGGCAAGCATGACTGTATTATCTCCAAGGAAAACGAGTGGCGGTGTTATAGGGAAGAAGAAAACCCTAAAGGACTTTGGGGATGCGAGAGATAGAGAAACGGAGTCGTCAACTCTATAATTTTTTTTTTTGTTATATAAGAGTTATTATTTATTGTGAAGATAAATATAAATAAAGACTAATGAAGAAAGGAATATTGAAAATTGAAAGAGAAAGAGATTATATTTTAGAGAGAGATAATGATTTTTTTCTTGATTGAAATTTGTTGTAGTTGTGTATTACAATGAACAATCTTTGTTCTTTTTATAGAGAAATGAGTGTTAGAAGATGGGTGTTGGTGAATGGTATCCACACAAATAATTTAGCTTAGTGGAGGTATTTGGTGAGATATGTTTTTACAATACTCTCCCTTGGAGACCAGTGTCACTATCACATTTGCTTAACGTCTTTGTTGCCTCATTAAAAATCTTTCCAGTGGAAAAAATCATAGTAAGGTAAAAATAGTACAACCACGCAAGCTCCCCCTCGAATGATCATGTGTCTTCTTGTAAGTTTTGTTGATGATGCATTCCAATGTTATGGACATGTTTCCTGAACATAGTGGTAGGTAATGACTTTGTGAAAAGATCAGCGACATTGTCACATGATCTGACATATTTGACTTCAATGACTTTAGTCTTCTCAAGTTCCTGAGTGTATGAGAAATACTTCGGAGGGATATGTTTGGTTCTATCACTTTTGATGTATCCTTCCTTTGTCTGGGCGACACATGCAGCATTTTCTTCATATAAGATAGTTGGCTCTATGTTTACTTTGATCCCACTGCTTGATTGGATGTGTTGGCTTATTGATCTCAGCCATACACATTCTCTACTTGTTTCATGGAGCGCAATTATTTCAGCATGGTTTGAAGAAGTTGCCACGAGCGTCTACTTCTGAGAACGCTAAGAAATAGCAGTACCTCCGATCGTAAAAACGTATCTAGTTTGTGATCGGGCTTTATGTGGATCTGACAAATATCGTGCATCTGCAAAACCAATCATTTGACCGTTTGAATTCTTAGGATAAAATAAACCTAAATCAGTAGTCCCTTGAAGGTAGCGGAAGATATGTTTAATCTCATTCCAATGCCTTCGCGTAGGGGATGAACTGAATCTTGCTAAAAGATTAACAGCAAATGATATATCAGGTCTTGTACAATTTGTAAGATACATAAGAGCTCCAATGGTACTCAGGTATGGTACTTGAGGACCAAGTATTTCTTCATTTTCTTCATGTGGTCGAAAGGGATCATTTTCAACTATGAGTGATCTAACAATCATATGAGTACTTAGAGGATTTTCCTTATCCATGTTGAATCATTTTAGTACTCTTTTGGTATATGTGGATTGGTGCACAAATATACCATTTTGAGAATGCTCAATTTGTAGGCCAAGACAATACTTTGTCTGTCCGAGATCTTTCATCTCAAATTCTCCTTTTAAATAATTTGAGGCTTTTTGTATTTCCCCTTGAGTTCCTATTATGTTAAGATCATCAACATACACCGCGATAATCACAAATCTGGATGTTGTTTTCTTGGTAAAAACACATGGGCATATAGGATCATTTACATATCCTTCTTTTGTTAAATGCTCACTAAGACGATTGTACGACATGTGTCTAGATTGCTTTAACCCATATAATGATCTTTGCAATTTTATTGCACATAACTCTTTTGGTTTGAAATTTAATGCCTCGGGCATTTTAAACCCATGTGGAACTCTCATATAGATATCAGTATCTAATGATCCATATAAATATGCTGTAACGACATCCATGAGATGCATCTTTAAATTTTCGTTAGCCGCTAGACTCATTAAGAATCTAAATATGATTGCATCCATAACAGGGAAATATATTTCCTCATAATCAATCCCGGGTCTTTTAGAAAATCTTTGAGCCACAAGGCGAGCTTTATATCTCATAATCTCGTTTTTCTCATTTCGTTTTCAAATGAAGACCCATTTGTATCCAACCGGTTTCACATCTTTGGGTGTGAGTGTAATAGGTCCGAATACATTTCGTTTATCAAGCGAATCAAGTTCGACTTGTATTGCATCTTTCCATTTCATCCAGTCATATCTGTTTTGACATTCATATACAGAATTTGGTTATGGATCTTCGTTTTCCTCATTTATTTCCTTTGACACAAGATATGAGAAAATGTCATCAACTACATTCATTTCATTCCGATTCCATATCTTTCCATTATGAATGTAGTTTATAGAAATCTCATGATTTCCTTCTTGATGCTCTGCATCATCGTTAGTCTTATGATTCATTTCTTCCAAAATACCTTTACTGATTTTGGGATCATTATGCTTTTCAGCTTCCTTTTGTTTTCTAGGATTTTTATCATTAGAACCGACAGGTCTACCAT
This sequence comes from Pseudoturritis turrita, assembly GCA_900406555.1. Classification (NCBI taxonomy): domain Eukaryota; kingdom Viridiplantae; phylum Streptophyta; class Magnoliopsida; order Brassicales; family Brassicaceae; genus Pseudoturritis; species Pseudoturritis turrita. Next base: position 298,471 of record OVBL01000289.1, on the reverse strand, counting down.
GCTTCAAGCGTGTTCTAGACTCACGTGTATTATCTGCTCTTTCATGTTCATTTGGTATCTCAATACGAGCATGAACATTTGCAGCTGGTATATGTGATTTAGTTACCGTTTTGGTATCGTAAATGCATCAGGTAGCTGGTTTGCTATACTCTGCAAATGCATAATTCGTCGAACGTCTAGTTCTGACTGTTTGGTAGGAGGATAAAGGTGTAATAGAGATGTTACACGCCATTCTATATCCTTTTCTACTTGTTTATTTTCTCCCCTAGAACCGAGAATACTTTCTCATCGAAATGACAATCGGCAAATCGTGCCGTAAAAACGTCACCAGTCTGTGGTTCTAGGTATTGTATGATTGATGGAGAATCACAACCAACATATATTCCCAACCTCCTTTGTGGTCCCATCTTTGTACGTTGTGGTGGTGCTATGGGCACGTATACCGCACAACCAAAAATTTTTAGATGGGATATATTCGGTTCTCGACCGAAAGCTAATTATAATGGAGAATATTTATGATATGCACTTGGTCTTATCTGAATGAGTGCTTCTGCATGTAAGATTTCATGTCCCCATACAGATGTTGGAAGTTTTGATCTCATGATCAATGGTCTTGCAATTAATTGCAGACGTTTAATTAATGATTCCAGCCAAACCATTTTGTGTATGAACATGAGCTACCGGATGTTCAACTTCAATTCCCGTTACCATACAATAATCATTAAAGGCTTGGGATGTGAATTCACCAGCGTTGTCTAGTCTAACTCTTTTAATGGGATAATCAGAGAATTGAGCTCTTAGTTTGATTATCTGAGTTAGAAATCTCGCAAATGCCATATTTCAAGATGATAACAGACAAACATGTGACCATCTACTGGATACGTCAATTAATACCATAAAATAGTGGAATGGTCCACATGATGGATGTATTGGTCCACAAATATCGCATTCGTTCAAAGAACTTTGGTGATTCTTTATTAATTTTGGTTGGCGATGGCCTTATGATCAATTTTCCAAGAGAACATGCATCACATGTCATTTTATTCCCTTGATATATCTCTTGGATTTTCAGTGAATGACCATGTGAGTTCTCAATGATATTTCGCATCATTGTGGTGCCTGGGTGACCGAGGCGATTATGCCATAGTGTGAAATCTTCTGGATTTCTTTTAATCACTAGATGCGATTCGATTGCACTTATATGAGTATAATGCAATCATGAAGGAAGTTTTGGAAAATTTTCCAGTATAAACTTTTTTCTGGATTTATCGGAAGTTATATACATATACTTTTTCCCATCCTCAGTTGCAGACTGAGTGTCATATCCTTGAAGGTATATATCTTTGAAACTCAACAAATTCATTTTAGAATTTGGAGAATATAAGGCATTATTTATGGAAACCTTGGTTCCATTAGGCAACGTGAAGTTGGCTCTACCACTTCCTTTAACCAGGTCTGTAGGACATGATATTGTATTGACAATAATGTTTGTCGGTCTTAAGTTAGAGAAATATCTCTTGTCTTTCAGAATAGTGTGTGTTGTTCCACTATCTGGTATACAAATTTCTCGAACCATTTCATTGGATATTGTTTCATCCATTCCTGTAATCAACAAAATATAAGATAATATAAGGTAAATTTTATTTATTAGAAAATACATTTAGTAATTATACATTAGGTTATCATGGAAAAATCACAATATTCGATGAAAAGAGAAATACATTGTTTTTATTTATGGCATAACTGGAGACTTATTCAGGAGTCTCATTACAAGTATTTTTCAGTTATCCGCTAGAGTGGTCTCATCGAAGTCATTCGTAAAGTCGGGAAAATCGAGGTACGATGTACCCTCAAAGTGTTCCGTGAGGTTCACTTCTTTCCCTTTGCCTTTGGTAGACTCTTGGTATAGCTTGCAGAGATGGTCGGGAGTTCGACATACATTGGACCAATTTCCTTTGGATCCGCATCTATAACAGATGCTACCATGCTTATGTGTGGCAGTCTCTTGAGTCTCTTTTCCTTTTGGGTTTTGTTCAGGACGAACCCATTTAAAAGACATTCTCCCTCGTGGATTGTAATTTCTCCCACGTCCGCGATTGAATCTGCGGCTATGAATCCGATAGGTTTGACTTCTCCTCTCTGGATTTTTTATATCCATTGCATTCACTTCTGGGAATGCTTTGGCTCCCGTAGGCCGAGAGTTGTGATTTTTGATGAGAAGATCATTGTTCTTCTCTGCGATTACGAGTGTTATAATTAATTCAGAGAACCTCGTGTTTCTGCAATTTCTATACATTGCTTGCAGGACACTGTGTTATCTGTGGAATGTGAGGTATGTCTTTTCGAGCATTTCTGCTTCGGTGACAGGTTTACCACAAAATTTTAATTGTGATACAATCCTCAACATCGCGGAGTTATAATCCTCCACTTTCTTAAATTTTATTTATTTTTAACATTTTGTTTAACGCGATAACTCAATTATTACATGTTAACTTTCATATTCTCCGCTGTGAAATGAACTTTTCCGGATGTGGTGATTTTGTTAATAAAGAAAACTGGTGAATGGAAAAATAAAATATGTTGTATCTTGAAATTTAGAATTTGTCTTTTACCGCTAACATATATAATAACAGATATATTTATTATTTAATAAAAATAGTTCACTTGTTAATTCATTGTTAGACCGCTAACATGTATAATAGCGGATAAAAATTTACTTACCGGTAATTTGTATCGCTGGATATTTAATGATTGAACACATTAATATTCTATTTATTACTTAGTAAAAAGAGCTCGTTTGTTAACAATGCATTGTGTCTAATTGGTGACAACATCATAATTTTTCAGAAAGCTACCAAATATATAAGTACATTAGTGTGGCTATGTTTCAATTTCGAACTAGTCTTCTAAATTCATTGTTAGACCACTAATATATATAATAGCGTATAACATTTTTTTATCGGTATATATATATATATATATATATATTTAGATGTTTAATGATTGAATATATTTAACTCAATTAGCAAAACCAAATGTTAGATATCTAACAAGTATAATAACCAATAACAAATTAGTTCTCCAATTTAATCACATAAGAGAAAATATGGGATGCGGGGTTCACGGTGATTGGCTCTATCGACGAGATTCACGGTGCTCGACAGTGGGTCATCATCTTCTTCGATCAAATCCTCTAGAGAAATTTCCTTGATGTATAATGGCTATCTCTGCACTTCGAATTAGTCTTATAATTTCATTGTTAGATTTCAGCATATATAATAGCGGATGATATTTTATTTAACGGTCGTACATATTGTTAGATGTTTAATAATTGAACACATTCAACATGCTAGCAAACCCCAATATTACACATTTACAAAGGGTAATAGCCGATAAAAATAGTTAATTCCCTGAGTCGACACATTTATGTTTGCTCTGCCTCTGGATGGGAGTATTAGATTGTGTAGAAATTGTGGCCGAATCGGAGCCAAAGGTTACGGAACGGTGGCAAGTTCGACTGGCCGCCACCCACTTCTCCGTCGAAAAAATGAAGAAATTGTAGAGACCGGTGGGGATTTTGTTGCTATGTCTCGCTCTATTCGCTCCACGGCCGTTGTCCATCACCACCATCGATCTCGTTGCAATTGCTGATTTTAAAATTAGAAACCGATTCAAATTGTCAAAAATCTAATCTGAAAAAGGCAACATTGAAAACGAAAAACATGATTGCAAAAAAGGGAAAAATTGAACTTGTTTGGTTTTGAATGGCAATAACCATTTCCTGAGCGAAGAGTCGTGATTTGAGATAAATCCACTCAAAATCTCTGCAAAAAAAGTGAGATTTAGAAACAGTTAAAGCAAAGGATGAAACCCAAATCAAAAGAGAGGAGATAGTGAAATATGTGTAAATACTTACTCGCAGGAAAATTGATTGAAGAAGCTGAATCTACAAACCCAGAAAAGAGCAAAATGAGAATACCCAAAATTGGTTGAAGAAGCTGAATCTACAAACCCAGAAAAGAGCAAACGCCTCGCAAATTTGCGACCACATAATGTGGTCGCAAATTCTCCTCGCAGATGAGCCTGTTTTCTTGTAGTGGTTGTTGGCTCATCATAATCTCCAATTTTCCTCTCCATGATTTGGTACCTACAAATCACAAAAGAGAAAACACAAAACAACGATATATATAGATAATATTAATGCAACTTAGACTTCAAAAGAACTCAAATCCTAGTGCCTAATACAAATTTCCCCCGCAACGACACTAAAAACTTGATAGAAAAATCAGTTTGATGCTCAAACTTATGATGCTACTAAGTCTTAATTCTCTAAACATAAACCACAAGCACATGGCAATGTTTAAGATCCTAAATAGCTTAAACTAAGTGAAATGCAACAATGCGAAGTTAAAAGACAAGTGAACAAGCAAAGATAAAGAAATGCAATAAACAAAAGCAAAGCAAACTAAGTTCTAAGCAACAAGTAAATGCAAGCAAATAAATGAGTAAAAACGAGAATGAAATCAATTAAAAGGAATATGGATTACGAGATAAGGCAATTGCCTCGGGGAAATTATCTATTGGGCGTTGGTGCTAGACTCTAATCAATTCTTTTCCTAGGACAAGGATCACTAATTTAAGACTAGTCCACTTTCGTGGTACTAATCCCTTTCTACAACCCATTAATTAACATAAACGTTCGTTTGCAATTAATGAATCAAGAAGCAATGTTTACAAGTCCCTAATAAACCCACAAATCATCTTAAATATCAAATATTAATTGGCTAAGATGTGAAATGCTCATTTGAAATTCGCCTACACATTTTCACAAACACCTTTTGGACATGAAAAGACAATGTTCTAGAATTTGATTAGCTACTTTAAACCTAGCTTTAGATGCATCTCAAATGAATGATTCTCTATATTCTAAGCCTAATACACCTAACCCAACTTCTAATCATCCTAATCTACCTAACCCACAATCCATAAGATCACTACTCACTCATGAAAATAAAGAAAATCCAAACAAAAGCTAATGAGAAAATAAACATCAGTACATAAAATGTGGGTATTCTTAGCAGCCGAAAACCGCTATCTAACGATACCATAACATTATGGAAAACGCTCTGTCTACGTCCGTCATAATAGGTCCGACACTTTCAATAGCGGTTTTCAACATTGCTATCATGAAAATTATTTAATATAACACTTTTTTCTTTTCAATCGTATATATGACAATAGCAATTGTATTGTGTTATTAATTGGTTTATTCATAGAATTTTAGAATTGCTATTTTCGACAAATAAAACAAAAAAATATTTTATTTATATCAACATTTTATCAAATATAATATAATTATACAAAAATTAAAATATTAATAAAAGCAAAAATAACATAATTTTTGTCTCTTCGCTGTATAAAGTACAAACACTCTTGCACATTTTAACATCTTCACTAATTATAAAGTCATCATCATCAAGATCCATTGGATTTCTTCTCCTTCTTTTGCTTCTTCTTTGGAATCAGAAGGCTCTACCACTTCTGCTACGGCTCCATGAAAGACAACGGAATCGCCTAATCACAATATAACAATAGAAAACTTGTTGTTAATTTTCTCAGATTATCTTTACCAACGGAAACAAAATCCTTAAGAGTCAGAACCCATATGCCAATCCTCTGAAGGCAATGGCACATTCAAATAAAGACATAAGTTTTTACCAATCAAGCAATCTACGGTTTGATTAATAGCTCAGAACAAACATAAACAACATCTTTGGTGTCTACCCTCGTGAAGCAAATGCAAATTAGCAGCTCACCACAAACGCATATGCAACCCATGTAAACGAAACCCTCTCTAGAATCCAATGGCAGTGAACCAAACCACGAGATACAAAGAACAATCTTGAACAATCCCAAAAATCCTAATACCTCTAACATCCTAGGCTATCGATTAACATGAAGGTAAGAGTGGATGTAAGAATGTGTACCTTAATCAGCTTCTTCTCTAATCAAATCTGGTTGAATCTATCTTGCTTCACCCACCTCCTCTCTTCGTTCCTCTGTTAGAAGAACACTCTCTTTCCTCTTTCCTCTCGCCTCTCTCTCTCTCTCTCTCTCTCTCTCTCTCTCTCTCTCTCTCTCTCTCTCTCTCTCTCTAGTTTTCCTCGAACATAAAATCAAAGCCGTAAGAACTGCATCTAAAAACCAGAGATTATTGTAAAACCCAATCTCCAAAATTCTTCAACAGACGAGAAAGTGAAAACGGATCTTAAGGAGCTTCCCCAAGTGGTTTGTTTCGATTTCACAGAAGGATTATCAAACCAAAAAGTCCATTAATGCTCCAATGGATGGGATTGAGAAACGGTGGATTTTCTCCTTCTTCAGCATCATCACCTTCCTCATGGTGTCGATCAATTGGATTTTCCATCGAATTAAGATTTGATTCTTCTGTAACAACAGGCTAGAGGGTATCTTCTACCGCCATTGTTGAAGCTACCTCCCTCTTTCTCAATCTGTATACTTCTTCTTTCATCGAATTAGGGTTAACTACAACGTTTTGGAACTTGCGCTGAGAGGAAGAAGGTAAAATATGTCTTTTGGGTAGCACGGGTACATTTTTTTTTCAACTTATATATTTTTATTAAATTAAAATATTATTTGGTTTATATTTTATGGACTTGGGTTAAATTTGCACATTCGGTAGATACATATACCTAAATTGATTATAACGGATATGTGGAAATAAAGTGTTTAGAAACACGAATATAAGGGTAATTACATATTTGTATTTGGAATAAAGTACTCATATGCCACAATTCATCTTTTCTGCCAGATTCTAAATCATCATATCTGATACTAAACCGACCCAGAATCAAATTAGACCTATTTATATTTTCTAATGATAAATGAAAAACGTAGAACTAAATAAGAGTAATTATATTAATGTTTTATATCATCAAACATTAAAACAAATATAAAGTAGCGATTTTTTCTTTACCTTGTTTCTAGGTTTCTTGGTGGTGACAATCGTAGAGAGAGACAGAGTTAAAAGTTTAATAAGGGATTTTTTGTTATTTTGGTAATTTTAAATTGAAATCGAAACCGAAACATTTTGGAATTAGGAAAGAAGGATTTTATGTGTGATTGGGTTTGCTGAATTTTGTGGTGATTTCAACTCGAAGAACAAAAAATAGATTTTCAGATTTGGGTTGTTTTTGACTGGATTTTGGTTATGGGTTTAGGCAATAAGTTACACAAATTCAATTTCGGTGATAATGATCTCGCCGACCAAGGTACTGGTGCTGATGGAGATTCTCGCGACGTATGGGTTTGATGCGGTTGCGTGTTAGATTTGTATCCACACGGTGGCTATAAACGGCGACCGAGCATGGGCTAAGCTTCAATGCGACCATCAGTTTCCATCTTGGTTCGTGATTCTGAGACGAAGGTCGATTTGATGATGGGTGATTTTGCGGAGTGGGATTTAAGAGCACCATTTAGCACTTCATTCCTTCCTCAACGAATCTTCTCCTCTACTGTAGGGTTTCGATTTCAATTTCACCATTGTAGCACTTCATTCTTTTGGTTTCGATTTCAACTTCAATTTCCCAAAACATTACAGGCTTTGTGTCGGATTGATTCGTCTCTTCGTGTTATCTGATTTGGTTTCGGCTTGATTATGGAAATTTTCATTTTCTTATGTTTGGTCTCTTGATAAGAGAATTCAGATAAAGTGAAATTGTGTCGATCTTCATACCATGATTTGGGTATATTTCATTCTATTTACGGTTTTATTTCATGTTGTAGAGAGATTCCACTCCAGCAAAAAAATTTATTAACCAAACGAAAGAAGAGATTTCGTCGGTGTTGGGTGAAAAATTGGGTCTTTTTAAAAATTGTGGTTTGGTATGGTTATTATGCTCTAATCGATTTTTAATCATATATTGTTAGAGATAGTTGAGTCATTGATTTGGTCCGATAATGTCACATCTCTAACAATACATGATGGATAAATCAATGACTGTTAAATTGTGGTTTGGTTTGGTCATCCATCAAATATTGTTAGAGATAGTTGAGTCATTGATTTGGTCCAATAAATTAGACACATACTGTTGAATGCAATTTTTCATTGTTGACAGAAAATAATGTGAAATGCATGGGTATCAAACTCGTAATTGTGCCATTCTGTCAGTCAGAAATGGAGAAATGAATGATGTTATTTGATCTTTTAACTTTGTTGTGACATGGAATTATTTACCAAAAAATTGGGGATATAAACATATTTTATTATTTGTATGCAGTTGATATGCAGTTTGCGGCACGACTTACACACATGCCTGATATTTTTTGTCCAAAATGATGCTCTATATGTAACCGCTTTATGGTTAAGGTACTTCTTACTCAGTAATATTGTTTGTTAAAATTAGTCATTCATGCAATGGGATGTGAATTTTAAAAGTAGAATATCAGTTTGACATTAGTAATCATTATAGTGGAAAGTATAGAAAAACTAAATTGATGTATTAACATAGTTAAGAAAAACCTAAATCCAGACACAACGGTTTTGAAAATATCTCTGAAAACACATTAAATAATTAAAAACATCTGAACGCTGGAAATTGCCTGTCAAATGAAAGTAGCTTTCATTAAAATGTGCTAATCTATTATGTATGTAGAAATGTGAATAATAAGGCTTAAAATTGTTTACCTGAACATGGATTTCAAGCCTTCTAAATATGTATCTGAAGAAAGTAGCATCGAAGGATTAGTAAATTTAAGCAATTGTTGAATAATATAAACGTGAATATAATATTATACAGGTAAATAATTAGTACCTCAAGATGCATCATGGTCCTCTAATTTTCTGGAATATCTCCTTGAAAACAACATTTGTTGTTTTTGTATCCCTTTTTCCCTCCTCATTAACAATTAGGATCTTCAGACCTCTTCTACTTTTGACTCTTGACACAACAACGTACAATTGACTATGCGTAAAAACAGGTATTGGTAGATAGATCCCAACATTAGATAAACTCTGACCTTGACTCTTGTTAATTGTCATTCCAAAGCAAGGAGATATGGGAAATTGTCTGCGTTGGAATCGAAATGGAAATTTCACATCTGTAGGCGTAAGCACAATTCTTGGAATAAATACTTTATCACCTATCCCATCATTTTCAGTACTGATGACTCTTGCTTCAATTACATGATCCCCCAACTGAGTTATCTGCAACCTTGTCCCATTACAGAGACCATTTTTCTGGTCTATGTTTCTTAAAAGCATTACATGAACACCTTTCTTCAACTTTAGAACATGGTTGGGTAGTCCAGAACATTTGATTGAATTAAGGAATTCAACGGAGACATTAGCGTCTCTGATCGCAGTAGAATCAGAATGACAGATTCTGTCACAGCTATAGTATACATTTGCTTCACCTGGGAGAAGATCCATTATGTGATCATTGACCTCGTTGACAACATCATTAGTAGGACATAATATTGCACGATCCTTGAAGAAAGAACCGTCTTCTAGATTTTGAAGCAATGATGGATAAATGGCATTGGTGATTGAAACTATAGGATCTAGAGAGTCCATAAGAAGCATATCACCTGGTATACTGATCACATCTTCACCATCATTTGGTTCTGAGAGCTTTCCATCTCATAATTTTAGAATCCATTCAGAGAATTCTTTGATGGATTCAATCTCTGAAGGATCCGAACCAATAGTTAGCCGCATGTTTTTTGTCAAACAAAGAACCATGCAAGAACGCCGTAAAACTGAAGAGGTAAGAGAATCTTGAAGAATCTGACCCTTACTCCCTTTAGCAATCACGGGGAGCACTTGTCTAAAATCGCCTCCAAAAACTATTGTCTTCCCACCAAATGGATTATCAGAATTATTAACATTTGCTGCTCGTGATATATCTTTCAAACTTCTATCGAAAGCCTCAAAACAATGTCTATGCAACATTGGTGCCTCGTCCCAGATAATCAACTTAGATTTCAAAAGTAATCCAGCTAACTCACTACCAGGGGTAAATAGACATGTAGAGCTTCCATGTAATTGTAGCGGTAGTGCGAACCGTGAATGAGCAGTCCGTCCTCCATCTAATAGCAAGGCTGCCATTCCACTTGAAGCAACGTTGATGAAAATTTGTCCTTTTGATCGAATGTATGTCGACAAAGTCTTCCAACGATAAGTCTTACCCGTACCTCCGAACCCATAAACAAAAAAAAAACACCACAAGAATTGGATTCGACAGAAGCAATTATACGATCATAAACATTCCTTTGTTCATCTGTTAGCGATGGCAGTAGTTCTTGATGCTTTTGAGCTCATTTCGATTTGTCCTAACACAACTCTTCACCAATCAATCGGTTGATTGAAGATGGCACATTATTGATTTCTGGGAAAGGCATGGAAGTGTAATTCTTTAGAGTACTATCGATTGACCGTAAAAGCTTTTCAATTTCAACCAAAGCTTGATTCTTTAGTTGGTCTATTGACAGTTCGAGTCCTGCGAGTTGTAAACAAAAAAAATTAAAAAGATGCATTAATTAAATTGTAAAACATAGTGATTCCTTTTCCCAGACCTGGTCTTTGTTGAATTCTTCTCTGCATTTCTAGAATGTCCTCTGCAAGCAAATGCCATGTTTCTAACCAAACACGTTTAGGTGTAGCCAAAATTTCTGAGCTTAGTAGCCACACAAATAGTTTACGCAAGTAATTAGCTAATCCCCATTTGCTGGCTTCTATGATTGCATCAATATACTCTTGGTCATCGTCAAGGAGATGTAGAGCATAACATGCATCTTGAAAGGTCGGATACAAAATTTCATCAACAGTACGTAAATCCTCAAAGCTGGTCGGACCTTTCACCTTATTTAAAAGGATCCTCATGTAAAACAATTCACCAGCAGTTGGTGACATAAAATGGATTCACCCAACAACTGATTTTTTTTCCGTTTACTCCATTCTTTTGGGCTTTTGTTCCACACAAAGAATAACGGAAATTCAATGTAAGTCAACTCTCTGGCCTCTTCATTCTGGCTAGCCACTTTCATAAACTCTAAAAGTTGTGAAGTTTGATTATACTCTTTTGCCAAAACATCATCAACATCATCATCTTCATCATATAGTACATTGTGCTCCCCAGGCAAATGGAAAGATAATCTTTGCACAGTTGTGCTGCTGTGATGAATCTCGAACCCAAATATTCGCCATGTTGTTTCACCAGGTGTACATACCTTTTCAAAAGAATGACAAAAATAAGTGTAAGGTCATTGTTAGAAGCTTAAATAAGATGAGATAATTATAAAAAAATTAAAGTATTATTCATGATCACCTGCAATCATAGTACTGCTTGATTTCATTTATAACATGCACTGTATCTCCCAACTCATTTGTTGTGGACTCTTTAGGAATTACCGCTGCTGTAGTGACCCTATCACTATCTTTGTTGACGTATTTGAATAAATATTTGATTGCTCTTGTTTGGTTGCACCATTCAACATTTATATGAGCTTTTTATCTGAGGAGTAGTTGAGGATTGTAAGGGGTTACATAATTACGTCCCACACGAATTCCATTTTTTCAACATAACGCCCATCGTCTCTTCTTCGATAAACTGGAAAACCATCTTTATTGATATACGTATCATCATTCCAATCTTTAGGAAATCTTTTGGTGCATTTCCCTTTTTCCATGCATGGTGATTTTGGATTTGCACCACCACATGGACTATGAATCATGAGTTCTTTGACTGCATAGAGCTCTGGGTTAGTGGCTTCATCAAGAATTTCAGCACATATTACCTCGACAATGTCACATGACCTAGGCAGTTTTGAACCACACTTCAGCCATAGTAATATATGGGCGTGTGGTAGACCTTGTTTTTGGAATTCAGTCGTATAAATCATTGTTTTATATTGTTAAAATTAGTATGTTAATTATGTCAAAGGAATTTAGGACGAAAAGTAGTTAAATAAACATAAGAGCAATGATAGCTTACCTCTCCTTGATGGACCCAAAAGGTTTTTGTTGTGTATGTTGAATATGAGACCATCCAACTTCATCTTGAAGACTCGAGACAGAATGTCAGCCCTGTCTTCTGACTTCAGTCGCCGTCCTTGTAAAAATCTTGTAATTTCCGGCCATTAGGATTACACGTGAATGTAATAAATAAATCCGGGTAGCCAAATTTTTTACAAATAGCCATTGAATCCATATACTTTTCTCGCATATATCGTGCACCTCCTACATAAGTTGAAGGTAACACAATTCTCGTTCCGCATATTCCAGAATATTGGTTTCCATTTAAGGCCGAAGCGGAAACGTTGCTGTATTTATCTGCACATAGTTTCTTCTGGTTTAGCTTGAGATATCCAATTCTTTCTGATTCGATCATCGTATAACCATCAACCAGAAATTGTTGAAAGAGCTTCCCAGAAAACATAAGAGCACTAAACTGATTATAACGTTCAATGATTCTATATGCAAAAAACTCCCTCATGCGAACTTTTGATCGTGGATTTGTCGATGTTATTGTTGTCTTCTTAAGTTGTAGATCAATATGGTAACCATCTTCTCAAAATGGAAATAAAAGAGGATATTGTAGAGGAAGATATGGAGGGTGAAGTTCACTTATCCTTTCCAATTTCTTACTCTTTGTTTCGACAATAATATCTCGAACGTCAAATTCGTTCTCAAAATCTCCCACAAATAATGCAGCAACTTCAGAACTTGTAGGGAGATTATATGTTTTGCCATCTGTCCCGCGTCCAGAAATCAAAATGATCTTTACATCAGATGACTGTAATGAGTCACCGAATCGATCCCTTGTTGTTCGAAGTATTTTCGTGTAGGGATTGCATTCATCTAACATATATAGATTTTATTGCTTCCACGATATCAGCTCGCAGTGTTCTTGATTCAGAAGTTGGTGTTCTTCGTTTTGAGCTAAAGAAATGAAGGTGATTTTGTTAGTAATTATTATTAAAAATATTACAGTAGTTAATGTAAGGAAACTAAGTGAGGCATGACGCATAATAGATAGTATTTTTCTTACTATTTGTAATATCATTTAGCGGCTGTCTTGATTGTCTATATGAACATGATGCAAAATCGTTGATAGTACTTGCACTTGCATTTTCTGTGTTAAAACATAGCATATTCAATAGAAAAACATAAATAAAATTAGTCCTGCATTTTGATTTAGATTAAACTAAAAACAATTTACCATCACTTTGTTGGCTTCTAGTGTTGATGTTTGAAATTTGCTGCGTCTTCCTTCTTTTAGGATTTGTAATATTTATGTTAGAAGCTATGGAGAGAGACAAACATAGGAATTAGTTAAGTTATCTTAAAGAAAAATATTAATCAATAGAATTTACTTAACTTACTGCTCGTTATATCATTTAGAGGCCGCTTTGATTAAGGATTTGACATTGCAGCGAAACCGCTTGCATTATCTGAGAGTTAGTGTTCTGTGTCTGACAGCAAAACAAATTTAATTGAAGAGGATAAATAATATTAGTATGATGTTTTAAATTTCTTGAAAATAGTTTACGTGAATAACAAATATGTACCATTGCTATAGATTGTGTTTTGGCTGTTGATGTTTGAAACCTGATGTTTTTTCTTTTTTCTAGGATTTGGAATATTCATGTTGGAATCAAAAGAAGAATGATCCGACTTCTATCTTCTCTCGTCTCTGTATACAAACAAACGAAAGCACCGTATTCGTATGCTTATATGAGGGTTGAAAAGATGCACGGAGTTGTAAAAATTGAACCTGTTGGTCGTGAAAGAATGCTATTGATCTTGAGAATGAGACAAAACAGAGGAGTTACGGCTGTATTCCTTATTAACTTGCTGTTAAGGTAAATTTATTGAACGTGTAATATACATTGGAATTTTAATAGTTTCAAAATAAAAGCATTTGCAAAAGTTATTGATAATAGAACGTGAGTTTATTGAACTCTAAAACGTAGAAATGAGATAAATTCAATATAATACATTAAAACATTCATAATACATACATTTGAAACATAAAAGAAAACATATTAAAATGTACGAAATCTATAATATGAATGTTCTTAAACATAGTTGCTGGAACCTAATGAAGATCTTCTTTAAGATCAGCCTTTTCTTTCTTTGACACCTTCATATGCTTCTTCTAGATTGTTGTAAAGACCATGGGTGTCTCAATAAAGCATTATAATCATACCTTTTCTGAGGGTTTTTCTCTAAGCCTTTTTGTAGAAAATCTCTTGCATCATCATATAACCATTTGGATATTTCCGGTTTTACACTGCTTATGCCGATGATATCTTTCAATTTTTTCCGGTCAATTAACCCAAGGTCAATCCAAGGTTTTTTTCCTGTAAACATCTCTAATACGGTACACCCATATGCCCATATATCAGCACCATAATCTAGATTCCCATGACATAAAAGTTCAGGAGACATGTACAACAATGTCCCTTTACTAAACCCAGAACCATCTCCATATTCATATGATGTTTTTCTCAACGCTAAGCCAATATCAGCAAGTTTTGGCTCAAACCCATTAGGCATTACACGATGGAGCTGGGGTTTAAGTAAGATATTAGCAGGCTTAATATCACAATGAATTATTATTTTTGAGTGTATATAGTTGATACCTTTGAGGATGTCTAGAGCAAACAAATGAACATTGCTCTCAGCCATCTCGTTTCCTCGATGTTTGAGATAATCTGCAATACTTCCTCTGGCACAAAATTCAAGGATTAAATTATAGTCGCTGCCATAAGGTCGAGTTTCTGCGGGCGTAATTTTGCTACCATAGCAAGATATAACATACGGAGATGAAAGGCTTTTGAGAATTTTGTTCCTCATCGCGAATGCTAGAAGACAATGTAATAGGAGCGAATTTGATGGCCATCTTTAATGGTAAAGAATCACCGGCTACACCTTCATTTCGTAAAGCTAAATAAACCATACCATGTGCACCTTCCCCGAGAAACATGGAGCGAAACCATAAAGAAGTAGCAGAAGTTGTAGAAGATATTTGTAATTTGTTAATGACAGCTTCAAAGGCTTCACGGCTAATCACTTGTAGACTGCAAGAACTTCGATCATGTAATTTGTAAATGGCGGCTTTGTCATGATTCTATTCTTGTTGTTTTCTGTGAAGGGTAAAGAATTTTAATGCAAATGTTGCAACATAGTGTTTTTGATACAATTGGAGTATTGTGATAAAAGAAGAATGGTAGTTACTTAATAGCTACTGTCATCGTGGTAATTATATAAACAACAATTGATTATTTTTGAAGTGAAAAAAAAAAAAAACTTTAAAATTGTGAGTAAGTGACTTAGTGGTTTGGAAAGTGTAGAAGTGGTAAAAAGATTGAGATAGTTATGAAAGAAAGTGGAGTTGTGGATATTGTAGTTAGATTTTAAACTTATTAAAATTTAATTAAAATAAAAACAGAGCATATAACGTGGGAATATATGTTAAATTTAGACGTCAATTTATAGCGTTTTTTTCTCCTTAAAAATACAATTTTATTGCTAATGTACTTAAATTTATTACTAATATATTACTTTTTTTAATGTTTTTGAATTTGTCACATTCTACCAGGAAAATAAAAACAAATGCAAGTGTCTTGCATAGATACTTATACACAAAATATGAGTACTAAACGTAAACAACTTAAATAAAAAATATGATTTGGTAAATACTTAGATTAGTAAAAAATAAAAACTTAGGCAAATTAGATCATTTTTTCCCAGTCTTTTGAGTCCTCTTTAATGCAGCCTTTTCCTTTGTCGATGATTCTTGAACTTCTTCACCTTCGATTTTAACTTCGCGTTGTCGTTTTGTGGTTGGTGTAACGTTAGAACAGAGGGCTAATTCATTATCATTTGCTTCTGAAGACGCATTCTCCATCTGCACGTAATGAACAATATAGTTTGTCAGTTCATGGAAAGTATATTATATATATGTTATGGACAAATTTGTAGAAATATATAACCTGAATAACATTGGATGTATTTGATAAGTATATGGGTTTCTGAATTATTAGCATCCTAAGATGTGAGAAAAAGGCAAGTTATATAATTTAATGGAACAAACGATGTTTTTATAAATTGACAGAGCTATAGTAATGTACCTTCAAGACAACATTATCTTCAAACTTTTGGATAGTTTCAGGATTGGTGGTGAGTTTTACGACTATAAAACTCGATTGTCAGAAGGTTTTATCTGTATCATTAAGACGAATAATCCAGACAATGTTCATTCCTTCTAAACCCATTAGCTCTTTAGAAATTTCTCCTTCGCGATTAAACTACAAAATTTGTTAGAAAATGAATGAGATATTTTGTTGAAAAATACAATCTAAAGCATGTGATTCACAAATTATATCTATATATATATATATATATCAACATGAATATGCTTGATATTACAAACCAACAGGGTGAAAATGAATATCATCGCTTAGTCAATATAAAGGGACATATCTTAGGCTCAGATTTTACACATGAAAAGAGTATGGTTTTCAGACTGTAGCTAAGCATATTATTTTATCTCATTTGTTCCTTTCTATATTTATGGACAAAACCAAAAAGTCCAAACGTAAAGGGAAAATACATCTCCATTCAATTCTATGATTCTGGACAAAACCAAGATGAAACATAGTATAAAAAAAATTAATTATCTAACACGAATATGCTTTTGATAGCTAAGCTATATGATTGTAGACATTTAAACAAACTAAGTGGAATAGAAAGTATTTTGTAAACTGTAATCTAATCATGAAAATGCATGACATATTTAAGGTATACTAAACAATATATAGTCATTCTAAACACAGTAAAAAACATTATATATACATTGAAAATGAACATGTACTTGTTGTTCAAGCAATTCATAGGCTGATTTGTGAATGAGTTGTATAACTTCCCTATCAAATAATAGGAAAGATGTTGTAGCAGTATGATCAGCTACTTTGACATGCACTTTGTATCTGACCATAAATATAAACTAATTGTTAGAATACAAAATAACATAAGACTTGTGGAAGTAAAATTGTGAAAAGATATGACCTTATACTTGTAGTGGTTTCAGGCTTGTTGCAAGATTCACATGAGTACTTGTTGGGCTCATATTCCTTGATTTCTGGGTTAAAATAAGGCATAGCTTTTGTGAAACAGTGTCTGCATCCAACATAATACCAAGGAATTTCCTTTTGAAATGCCAAAATTGATGCAAAAGCAACGCATGTAGTTCCCTAAAGGTAAGCAAACAAATAGTAAGATAAGCAAGTAGTAAATTTATATCCAACAAAGTAAAAAATACTTATTGATACCTCCATTGCTTTTGTAAAATGATCAATAGTTTTCCAGCTGCTTAACGGGAATGAGTATGTGTTGTTTTTTACTAAATTCGGTGTCATCAGTGGAGATAATGAAAATGGCACAACTGATTTCTTTTTAGGCAGCCTGCAATTTTACAATAAAGTATATTTAAACTATAAATTAAAAAATACCATATAGTAATAAGAGAAGAAGGAAAATTGCATGGTAGACTTACATTGTTCTAAATACATCAATGTTGATGTAGGAATGTTGGTACATTTCTACAAAGATGGATGGCGATGATGAATCTTCAAATGGCCGTATAGCACTCTTTGTTGATTCAGGTGGATGGACAATGGATTGGAAGTTGCTGGGGGATTGAGGGACGCCACACAGTCTATGGAATGAGCTGTGATAAGTCTAGGCACTCAGACTTCAAGGCTTCTCACCAGTGAAGACAGAGCAGCAAGCAGCTAGTGTTTTCTAGCAAAGAAAGTTCTCTTTTTATTGATAAAAACGTGAGTGTTACAAGCTGAGAAGGAGCTTTATAAATAGCTCACAGCTGGGGACCTTCTAGGGTCAAATTAAGAGTACAAACGTGCCTTAAAATATGGAAGAAAGAAATACTAAAAAAAAGAAAGCAGCCTGAAAAACAGAAACAAGAGAAAACTGGTTTTTATTCAAATGAATTCAAACACATACCTAGAAAAGGGGAAATGTGTTGGGCTCTTTTGCACTCTTCTATAACACTTCTCAGGAGTTTAGGCGTGTCCTTGAAATGATAAACAAGGTTTTGTTCTTGTTTCCTTGTAAAACTGGCAAGAAGGAGACAGCTTGAGTTTTGGGCTCTAAGTAGGCTTTTTCATACATATCATTGGTGATCTCGATTCCTTGCTGTCTTTTAACTTCAGTAGAGTTGAATTCTTGTTCATTCTCCACGTCTTGAGTCTTGAAGGTGCTTAGGTCACCTTGTGGTTTAATTGGAGTCTCTCGGATAATCTCTTTTAAAAGTAGCTTCTTCTTAAGGTCTTCATGCTCTATGAGTGTGATTAAACTCTCCACAGATTGGTTGAACTCTTCTCTTAGGCTCTTGGTTCTAGACCTCATTCTTGGTGTTTTCCTCATGTGTGGAATGGAAGTAACATTGCTTTCGGTTTCAAGTAAGCTAGCATCAATGTCCTCATCAAATGTCCTCTAAGCCTGTGTTAAGAAATAACTTCGTAGAGAAGAGTGAGCTTTGAACAGATACATTACCTAAATACGACAAATGTTTTGTTAAATTGAAGTTAGTATTTTTGTTATCATTATATTTTTTTGTCCGCATAAGACTCCCTAGTAAAATTGTATGTTCAGTGTTGCTCTTCACAAAAGAGTGGACATTAGTGACATGTTTTTCCCATAAAGTGCATTGGATGACAGTTTCACTGCAAGAAAAAGTAAAAAAACTAACAATTATATGATTTTACAAAGTTAGGCAAACTTATAATTAAACTATGGGACTATAACTACCAAAGATCTCTAAGTTGAATATTCAACAACTTAGATGAAGTGCCTGAGATATTTTTCTCTGTAATTTCAGAGTCCATTCCAACAATTTCACCAAGTATGTCTGTCGAAAACAAAAAAATATGAAGCATGTGATTTATTGAGTTTTGAGTAATAGAAATGCAGAAGTAATTTGAAAATTGAAAGGATGGAAAGGAGCATACCAATGAAAACGTCATCGGTATTAGATTGAGCTATAAAATCTGGAAAAGCACAAAAAGTGAAATGGGTATCTTTGGGATAACATCACACCGCTTAACACATGTTGTGAATAAAAAATTAGAAGAAATAGTTCAAAATGGTGCGTTTTCTAACTTTAATGTCAAGCGTGGTACCCTCGTAGGGAAAATTGTAGAACTAGTACATTTTTTTAGAAATACCAGTGCTACCCCTTAAGACCAGCAGAGTTAACGCGGACCGGTGGCACACTGTCAGCATGTTGATATTTGCAACGCAAGCAAATGTAGACTACGCAGAGTACAAGTAGAAAGAGAAAAGAGTATGCGCAGTCTCTGCTTTTACTCACAGAAGAAAAACAAAGCGTTATCAGTCTCTGCCGTTGGAAGCAGAGTATACGCAAACACTGTTTATATTATACTTGTATTATGCAAAAATTTGGTATACACTGCTGTGCTTTTTTACAGTTAGGGTTTCGCAGACCAAACCACCTAACGATAGACCAAAGCCAGACTGGTATCACACTTTAGGATAATTCAGTACAAAAAAGAGCTGAACATTGACTCCTTCCAATTAGCTTTGCACTTATGTTTCTTCATAATAAAACATAAACTCCCGACAAAAAAAACAAACAAACATAAACTCATAAACAGTTTTATTAGAAGTGATCAGAGTTGTAATCTTGAAGGGGTGGAAGAAACAACACAAAGGCGTCTCGTCCTCATCCATGAAGCGCTATGCGAGCGTGTTGTTAGGGAAATGGGCCGAAAGTGAGTGAGTATTGGATTGGCCCAACCATGAAGTAGACATATCCATGTCCATTCGCTTCATCCTCAATGAACTTCACCGTGGCAAGGAAATGCATGGTTCGCGCGGGGTAGGTCAAGTAGTCCATATATCCTCCAACTCCTTCAAGTGCTTGAACCCTTCTTGTGTCCACTCCTCAAAATCGCAGGTGCCTTGAAAAGAATGGTGACTGATTCTTGTTGAAGTGCTCGTGGTTGTGAAATAATCCCTAATTTTAGTTATGTTCTAAAATAATTTTGAAAATACTAGCGCTACCCCTTAAGGTCACCAACGGCAGAAGACAATCACCAGTAGTGCATTAACCGGTATAAGCCAAAACCAGAAAACTCGAGAAACTCGGTGAAAACCGAGTGGGTAGGGTATCGCAGACTGACTGAATATCACCAACGGCAGACCGAATGCAGATCGCAATCGGAGAATTCGTTTGTAGAGAATTTTTGTTGATGTATATTTGTATATACTTCCACTTCCTTTATACATTATTTCATTAATTTCTAACTGTTGTCAAAGTACAACTTATGTTAAAAAGAAAAACTCTACAGTGAAAACCGAGTGGTTAGGGTATCGCAGACTGAATGAATGTCACCAACGGCAGACCGAATGCAGATTGATATAGGATTTGTAGTGATTTTTTGTTGTTGTATGTTTGTATATAAGTCCACTACCTTTATACATTATTTCTTACTGGTTTCAAAGTAAAACTTATGTTAAAAAGAACAACTCAGACAAAAAAATCGTTATCATATGTTTCTTCGTGTATCTTTGTTCAACACGACACTATGTGAAACATTTCCTTGGTATTTACCATGGTTATCGATTTTTCTTCCATTCTGTGTTTTCAATGTAAATAAGCTTTTAAACACTTAGATTGAAGATCACTTTGGAGTTATGACGGCTAAACAAATGTTAATCGAAGTTTTTGAAGAGTTTTGAGTGGTTTAGGGTTTCGCAGACTGTATGCTGATGTAGCACAGCGTTTTTGGAGAGTTTCAGCTAAAAGAAAAAGGCGGCGCTGACTTAACTGTACGACAAAAGGGGGCACTGTCTTAATTAGGTAATATTAGTTTAAAAATATTTTCACAATATATATTCGGGCCTCAAAGCAGTTGTTTCAGGCCCATGAAGCCTAGAAAGCTTGGAAAACACAACATTGACTCTTCTTCTACTTCCCCTCGGCAACCCTAGAGCAGAGGAGCGTATTTTCAATTTTGTCGATCTCTTTCTTCATTTTCTTCATTTTCTTCATTTCTCCGATAATTCTCTGATCTCTTCATTTTTCCGATATTTCTCCTTCGAATATATCATGTATATGAATGATTACGAGATGGATTTTCCTGCCATTATTTTTTCCAAAGGAAACGAGCCAGATCCAAATACCAGAATAAACTACAGTTTGAAATTCAATCATCTTTCACTGGTGGAAGGTGTAGTGGGTGAGGAAGTGTGGGATTATGTCCGCAAGTCACCGCTAGGAGTTATTTGTAAGTTTGAGAAGTTGGGTTTCGGATGGAGTGCGAAATTAGTGCATCACCATCTTATTTGCAAACAATTGGAGTGTGAAAGCCCATTTGAGTTGTGGTTTTTGATCGCGGGGCAGCCATCACGGTTCTCGCTCTTCGAGTTTGAAGAGATCACAGGTCTTAACTGTAATGAAATTACGCAGTTGGATGGGTTGGTATCTTCTGAAGCTAATCACCAAACCTGGAATCGCTTTCGGGGTCTTCTCAAAATACGCCGTCCCAGCCCTTGTATTGAGGACATAGTGAAATTGTGTATGAAGCATGGTGGAGACATAAGCAAATCTTGGTCCAGGGAAGATAAAATTAGGCTTAGTTACCTAGCTATTCTGTCTAACGTCTGTTGGGTGTTGATCGGCGTACCGAAATTCCCCTTAACCTAGCTAGGTTGGTGATAGATTTTGGCAACTTTCGAAGGGTATCCCTGGGAGAGGGTTGCTTACAAAGATCTTGTTGAGCAGGTTAAGTTAGTAACTAAAGAGAAGATATGGCAAGACTCTTATGTTTTGAAGGGGTTCGTGCAAGTTCTACAGGTCTGGGCGTATGCTTATGTGCCCAAAGTGGGAGAAAATTTGGGAACACCTATAGCTTTTGAAGGTACACATCTGCTAAGATACAAGGGAAAAGTTGGCAGACCCGATATGGAGAAGATCTTCTCGAGTGAGGAGGTATGTATATCTTTGGCATAGTTTGTTGAAGTAAAAATGTAGAGTTTTGGCAGAGTAAGCCACAGTGGCAGCGTCTGCAAAAAGACTCAGCCACAAGTTTACATATTCCCATCGCTAGACTTCTGGCTAACATTTATGTAATCATATGTTGTTTTGTAGGTGATTGTAACTACTATGTGTGAGGGATCCCGGGCAGAAATCTATCCACGTTGGAAAGATAACGACGTAATAGATGTCAAGCTTGATAATCTCATCAAATACATTCTCTCTGGCCAGCCGTTGTCGGACATCAAATGGAGGGTCTCAAAAACGCCGCCAGTCCCAGAAAACCGCACTGGAAAAAAAGGAAAGTAGATAATGAAGGAAAGAGAGGAAAAGGGAAAAAGAGGAAGGGAATTGAAGAGCGAGATGGGGAAAAGAGGAAGAGGAAGCGGAAGGAAATTGAAGAAGTTCTCTGTAGCTAAAATCCCATCTACTGGTTCAACAGATTTCGTCGACATCATTGAATTTGTCCTGGATAAACAGTAGACCAAGTTTGACGCAGTTGTAGCTAGAATTGAAAACGCCAGACTTGAGCAGCAATGAGTAAATTTGGAACAGCAACGAACCAGCATGGAACAGCATACTGTTTTGGGTGAAACCTTAAACAAGTTGGCACAGGTCGTTGGAAAGCTAATGGAGAGGATGACTTATTTCGAGCAAGATACTCGCTTCTCTAACAACAAACTAAAACCTGACAATCGCATGGTATGTCCAACTAAGCAATTGTTGAAATAAAAGCACTGGCATGATATGCGATATCATGCTCTATCAGATGTGGTAAAACAATAGAGGGGCATGGCATACTCTGCTTGCCTACGTTGTATCATTCATTTATGTGAGACATGTAATTGTTACGGCAGACTAATAATGGCATTTAATTCTATTCATCATTGGCATCCCTTAATATCCTATACGGCAGAGTATGCCCTTAAGGTGTAAGAGGTTGAAGCTGAGTTCATGTATCAGTCATTACTTTGAAATTTTGCAGAATGACGAAGAAGAGACGATGGTGGATAACAAAGGAGATGGCAAAGACAACGAAGGAGAAGGAATCAAGGTTGTTGCCTCTGGCTCCTTTTCAAATGAGAAAGTAAGAGATGGCAAAGAAAAAGTAACTGATAATGGCATCGAGGCAGAGGATGCCAAACAAGAACAAGTAGGAGATGATGCAAAAATAGATTGCAGTGAAAAGGCAGATGGCATCGAGGCAGAGGATGCCAAACAACATCTTCAAGATATGTTCCATGGGGAAAAAATATACAAATGTGAAAAGGCAGAGGATGCCAAAGAAGAACATCTTCAAGATGATGGTAATGATGGAGATGGATATGCTGAAAAAAGTGATGGGAGTGAAAAGGCAGAGGATGCCTAAGAAGAACATCTTCAAGATGATGGTAGAGTTGGAGATGTTGAAAAAATTGATGGGAGTGAAAAGGTAGGGGATGCCAAAGAAGAACATCTTCAAGATGATGGTAGAGTTGGAGATGTTGAAAAAGTGACTGGAGTGAAAAGGCAGAGGATGCCAAAGAAGAACATCTTCAAGATGATGGTAGAATTGGAGATGTTGAAAAAATTGATGGGAGTGAAAAGGCAGAGGATGCCAAAGAAGAACATCTTCAAGATGATGGTAGAGTTGGAGATGTTGAAAAAAGTGATGGGAGTGAAAAGGCAGAGGATGCCAAAAAAGAACATCTTCAAGATGATGGTAGAGTTGGAGATGTTGAAAAAATTGATGGGAGTGAAAAGGCAGAGGATGCCAAAGAAGAACATCTTCAAGATGATGGTAGAGTTGGAGATGTTGAAAAAATTGATGGGAGTGAAAAGGCAGAAGATGCCAAAGAAGAAAAAGGAGATAATGATCCCAAAGCATGCCTTCAGGTAGAGGATGCCACTCCCGCATATGAAAGCAATGTCTGCATTAAGGATGCCGCTGTAGTAGATGAAACTAATGTATGCATTAAGGATCCCATTACGGCATTGATAACCAATGTCTGCATGGAGACAGTTGCTTCGACTGCTAAAGATGGTAAAGGCTCAGTGATTGACACTGAAATCATTGAAGAAGGAGGAAGAGGAAGAGGAAGAGGAAGAGGGAGAGGAAAAGGAAACTCCTAGCCAGTTAATATGATTGAACCATTAGTGGATTCAATCCACCCAACTACATCTCAAATAGAAATATATGAAAGCTCCAGAAATCTTCGCCAGACCAACAAGCTAACAACAAGGAGGAGTGAAAGGTTAAGCAAATCGACTGCGGTTCCTGTTGTACCTAGCAACAACGCAAAACCACTGGCCCAGAAATCTGCTTACGAAATTGTATTTGGAGATGTTGACAAAACACTGGTGGACAAGATGAACGTATTCAGAGCCAATGAGTAAGTACACACAGCCTATAAGATCGTCTATTTTATCTTGCAGTCTAACTTGAATGTTGATTTTCTTCGACAGAACAAATATTTATCCATTTGGAGGGAAAACAACGGTCCATGAATTCTTCAACTTACTTTTGAAGCCGAGGGAATGGTTACACGATATGGTAAGTACATTCTTCCTCGTCAACAGTGGATCTGGCAAAAGTGTTTATTTCATGTTTAGCTGGCAGACCGTTGTTGTTGTGTGTCTAGTAGACTCTGTTTTGGTGCCTAACATTTGTCCTTCTTTTATTATCAGCACCTTGACGCAGCATTGAACTTGTATAGACTAAGGCTAAAGAGAAATCCTAGTTCTTTCAAGAGTCCGTGGATTGCTATATTGGATGCAGCATTTCAAATGCTTTGGAAGAATCGGTACAAGGACTGGCGTAAGCTTGAAAGATGTCCTGGTGGTACTTACGAGAATGTACACGGTATTCTTCCTGCTTATGCCGCAACAAATTTGGCCTGGGGCAAAGACGTTGATACGTTATACTTCGTTCTACACGTGAGCTCGAATCATTGGGTTAGGACGGTCATATCATTGGTTGACCGGGTTGTCTACATATATGATTCCTTAAATACTCCAGAATCAGATATTGTGGCAGCGGTGAGGGCTTTTGCTGAAATGGTTCCTGCCGCAATTCATATGTTCTTTCCTCAAGACTACGATCAAGCAGTTTTTACAATCACAATTGTAAAAGACGTTCCCAAAATGCGTCCACAAGTAGGTGATTATGGAGTATACGCACTCAAATACATTGAGTGTCACATGTTAGGATTACCGCTATCAGCAAGAGAACTGTGTAATGCCAAAATGATGACCTGGAGGACGAAGCTCGCTGCGGAGGTGTTGGATGAGACATCTTCGTATACCGATCAACGCATGTGTGATGAGTCAATTATTGCAAGTATCTACGATCCCTACGACGTTCAAATTTAATTGCATGGTTAGTAAATATATGTATATAGTAAATAGGGAGATTTGTTCTAGTAAATATTACATTAACCAAACTCTGCTGCGTACAAACAGAATTTATGTTTTTCCTTCCTTAGTAGAAGAGAACTTATTCTGCTTATTCTTCGTTTACACGCATCATAAACTACGCTTATAGAGTGTAAACCGAGAATACGCAGCACCTGCTCATACTCTGCATCTGCTTTCTTACACTCAACATAAACATGAGCCCATAACTGTTATAAGAGTATGTATTTGCGTTCCATTTAGTATAATAAAAATCAGCAGAGTTTCATTGAAGTTGGAATATCTAGCGTCATCACTCTTGTGATTTTAAGTGCATTTCATCAACCACTCTTGTATTTATGAAGTGGATCCACTCTTGTATTTCGTAACTGGGTCCACTCTTGTATTTATGACGTGGATTATCTTCAACACTTCTTCTTTATTTGCAGAACACATAAAGCCGACTTTTAATGGAGCCATCTGTAGCCTCTGTCTTCAATCCGATGAACGATAATGAATCTTCCGCGAGTTCAACAACTGTATTTGAACGATCCGGATTGAAGATTCCTTCAGTTTTACTCATGAACCATAACCCGATAAGTTTTCAGCAATCCACGGAGTTCATAACTAAGGTAAAGGTGTTGCATATTTTTCAAGAGTTTTCCATTGTTGTTCCTTATGTATCTATAATTTATTTTATGCAGCTTAACGAGAAGTACCGGCGAGCAATCAAGACTCACGAGAAAATCTTGAAGAAAAAGGCTAAACTTCACGAGAAACAGAAGAGAATCGTACTCTGCTTCTATATTTAAGTCTATTTGTACTCTGCACCAAAATCTGCCCGTAGTTTGCATCCAAAACGAGATGTAGGTTACTCTGCACCGACCGTAGTTTGCATCCAAAAGGAGATGTAGTTTGAAAGTTTTGAATACACACAGAAACACAAATCGAATAAAAGAGTACAAACAACAAATCCAAGAAAAAATAAACAACATCAAATAAACTAAATGTTGTTGAAATATGTGCCTGTAAATGAGTAAAATGCACAGAATGTGCCTATTAAAAATAAAAATCAACTGCGCAGACTAAAAAAAAAATTGAGTAGAAGAGAAGCCGCAAGTTATTTTGAGGGTTCTTCTTTCTTTTATAGACGAGAGGAATAAAGCAAAACCACGTACATCAGTTTTTTCGCTTAGCTGTCATTTCAACGGTCCACCTTCCCATCATTTCAGCGGTCCACCTTCCCATCATTTAACCCGTTATTTCGTAGAGTATATGCAGAGAAGGTGCTTAAGCAGAGTACTATTAAATTTATTGCAGAATATAAAAAGAGTAGTCGCAATCACTGCCATTACTTATTTAACGTGTTCTATCATGAATGATCGACACGTGGCGTATGACGTATTGTAGTAGAACAATTAATAATTTACCTTGTTTCTCGTGTTCAATAATGCGATAATCGACACGTGGCCCTTCGCATGGCGCAGCATCATCTCAGAGGCGTCCAGTAATTACTGCAGAGTATGACCTATTAGGGCTTCCATACTGATACGGTTTCCCTTCAACGAGTATAAATGATCTCTTCTTTCTTTGGGTGTACAAACAAAAAAAAGATAATCCAAAAGCTACAGAACGCAAGCGTATCTTTTATTCTTCTTTTCTACCCATCAGTCTCACCAATCTTCTTTGAATCCGATGTCTGCCTTTTCCTCATCTTCTTCTTCCTCTGGCGGGAGCGAACCCAACAGTGTGATTCCTGCTCTGCCAAGGAATTCGGATTGGTTCAAATATCCAGAGGTACAAGATGTGCCCGGGATTCCTCCGGTAGGCTATATCACCGTCTATTGGTCTTCCTTTCGGGCAGGTTTCCGCCATCGCCTGTCTTTTTTGATGATGGAGTTTTGTAAAGAACTTCGGATTGCACCCAGCCAGCTTAATGCCCGCTCATGGGGGTTGATAAACGCCCTCCAAATACTGTCGGGCTTATCTGGAATCACTGTTTCCAGTGCTATGATTTTTGGGGCTTTTGAGGTTAGGAGTATAGACCCCTGGTCTAATAGATATGAACTTGTTCCTCGTGACGGTTGCAGATCTCCAGTTGAACCCCCCCCCCCCAAATTGAGGGTGGTGATGATGACAAGATTCATACTTCTTTGTTCGTCATTCCGGTCCTGACGGACTTCCCCGTTTGTGGTCTGATTCAGGTAATTTCCCTCTTACAAAAAATTCATTATACTCTGGCGAATTGATCAAGCTAACTCTTTTAACATGCGTTTTCTCTCTGTTGCGCTTCATCAGTTCTAACAAAGCAGAACCGTCGCACATATCCCGATTTTCGTAATGCCCTTTTTTGATTCCACTCCCTTACCGGCACCCTGAGTTTCTTCTCTCCGACGCCGCAGTTGACGGAAGCTCTCTTCGGGCGGATATCGACGAAGCAGAGGTCCGTCCAGGTTGCCTGGATCGCCTTAGGCTTACTTGGCAAAACGTGTATCCGTCTCGCATCACTAATGTTCATTGTCCTCGTTGCGAGGAGTTGGAGTTCGAGGGAGAAGCCCTACGTGCTAAAATATGTGGTTTGGAGACTCGGCTTCGGAATGTGGAGAGGGCTGTGAATTCGGTTAGGGTTGTGGCAACAACATTGACCCAGCAGTCAAGGTTCTTTGATCGTATAAGTAGCGAGTTTGGATCGGCCGACGTTGGCTGCGATGTTCCTGGGAGTTCTAGAGGGATGAAGCGCGACCGTTCCCCGGACACTTCGTAGAATATCACCTGTTTTTTTATCTATTTAGTTTTGTAATTGTCACATTTATCTATTTAGTTTTGCTATTGATCTTCCGTTGGTTTGCTATTGATCTGCCATTGGTTTGCTATTGATCTGCCATTGGTTTGCGACTAAATAATGATGACGTGGCAAGATATGCCAAATGGATAGAAATGTAATTAACACTACACCTATACGTTGTCCTTTGATTCTTCTGTTATATAACAAATGTGTGCTTTTTTATCGTTTATTTTCGGCAGTACCATTAGGATCAGTTCTATATATGGGTATGAGCCCGTATTTGCCACGAGATTGATAATTTTTAAAAATTCAAAGATATTTGAATTTTCAATTTTTCCCCTAAACCGTAGAATTCAAATAGACTTTTCCCAGCCTCTTCTGTAAAATGCTAAGTAAAAGCAAACTCACCACATAAATCTGCAGTTTATGCAGCATATTTTTACTGCAAGTTATATCAAATATAACATCTACTGCAACTCAACTTTGATACTAGATGCTACCATTCGGATCCATCAGCTGATAGAGCGTCCAGCAAAATGGGCCCCAGAAAGGAATACGCAGATTAAAAATAGATGTCTGCGATTATCGACACGTTGTAGGCAGCGTAAGAGCAGTATATGAAGTTTGCTCGTACTCTGCTGTCTTGAAGTTTGAATATTATACTATAATTTTCTACTAATTCAATAAGTTTATTGGGTTGCTGCTAAAAACTTATTTATAAAAGTAGTTCTACGTCGAATCAAAAGTAATTGGCGCAACCCGATCTTGCCATTGATGGCTGCAGAGTATGGCCGTATAAGAGTGCATGATGTGATGTGAGTTGATATTGCTTTGACTCTTAACATTTTTAATGGAACCGTGAAAAGTAAGTTTCATTTTTACTATATATTCTTAATTTATTATATACGTAATCAATATTCACAATCGTAAATATTTTTGAGACAATAAAAATACTATTGGTTTTTGGGAAGTTTAATATAAGGTTAGGATAAATGCAGAGACAAAGTAGTACTATGCGTAGAGAATTCGCAGCGTCTGTTCGTACTCTGCAGTAAGGAAGTTTGAAATATTTTCCTATAACTTATCTAAAATATTATTTCGGAATAACAGTAATCATACGTTATTGTTTGTTTTACCAATTAAATGCAGAGTAAGTAAATGCATGACACTGGGCATTCTAACAAACAGTTGTTAATGTTATATATGGTACATTCTGTTATTATTTATCTCTTACTTATCGAATATGCCACTGCTATTTAAGCAAAATGCTATGATCTGCGTAAAATGTGCCGTAATCTGCTTTACACCACATACGTCTAATACAGTTGTTGCAGAGAAGCTGCGTAAAATTTGTATTGTATAATAAGTTAAATTCTACCATATTTGCATAACATTTACAGTGAACATGCAAACAACACTACACATATATGTTGTCCTTTGATTCTTTTGTTATATAACAAATGCGTGCTTTTTTATCGTTTATTTTCGTCAATACCATTAGGATCAGTTCTATATATGGGTATGAGCCCGTATTTGCCACGAGATTGAAGAATGTTTAAAAATTCAAAGAGATTTGAATTTTTAATTTTCCCCCTAAAACCTAAATTTCTCGTGTGTAAATAAATTAGGGGATTCGTGCTATTTTGGCGTATATTATCGACAAAAGGGAACCTAAATATCTCATCGTCGTGGCTAAACACACATTGGAATTCCAAAAAGAGTTAATACTCGGGGTTATGGCTTTCGGTCCTTACGAGTACGGCATAAACAACAGTGACACCACATCTCCAGCATCCAGCGTGAGCTCTAAGGGTCGCCGTGATGGTTATGAATCTTCATGACAGGGTGTTTGGACAAAAGGACATGATCGTGACGCTAATGATTGGAGTACTTGTTGGTGTTGTTTCGGTCGTCCTCTTCTTCTGTTTTCTACTTGTTTAAGTATTAGTAATTTCTTAACTTGATACTTTATGTTTCGTAGAGGAGCTATAACTCAACGATTATATGCAGAGGAAGAGCAGATTAAAAACTAAACGCGCTTAATTCACACTCTCTAAAGCAAAACTGCATAATCCAAATAGACTTCTCCCACCTTCTTCTGTAAAATGCAGAGTAAAAGAAAACTCACCACATAAATCTGCAGTTTCTACAGCATATTTTTACTGCAAGTTATATCAAATATAACATCTACTGCAACTCAACTTTGATACTACATGCTACCAGTCGGACCCAGCATTTATTAGTTTCTTCTTCCTCTGCTGATAGAGCGTCCAGCAAAATGGGCCCCATAAAAGAATACGCAGAATAAAAATAGAGGTCTGTTCTTCTTCTTCTGTCGTAGGCAGAGTAAGAGCAAAGTAAATACTAACATTATTTAATAAGCAGATTATAAATAGAGAAAGCGCAGTATATTAGTTTTCTCGTACTCTGCTGTGGTGAAGTTTGAAATATTATACTATAACTTTTCTAAATATCTCCAATGACCAATTCAATAAGTTTATTGAGTTGCATCTAAAAAGTTATTTTTAAAAGTAGTACTACGTCGAATCAAAAGTTATTGTCGTATCAATTAAAGAAGTCCGCTCTTCCTCTGCTAGAGTGTCCATCAATATGGACCCCATAATAAAGAATCGTAGAAACTAGCAAATAAGTCCCCTTTTCAGCAATCGAACCGTGAAAAGTAAGTTTCATTTTTACTATATATTCTTAATTTATTATATACGTAATGATTACGTATTCACAATCGTATATATTTTTGAGATAATAAAAATAATATTGGTTTTTGGGAAGTTTAATATAAGGTTATGATAAATGCAGAGACAAAGCAGTACTAGGCGTAGAGAATTCGCAGCGTCTGTTCGTACTCTGCAGTAGGGAAGTTTGAAATATTTTCCTATAACTTATCTAAAATATTATTCCGGAATAACGGTAATTATACGTTATTGTTTGTTTTACCAATTAAATGCAGAGTAAGTAAATGCATGACATTGCGCATTCTAACAATTATGGCAATGCCTTGTTTCTCGTATTGCATCATGCGATTATCGACACGTGGCGCTTCGCGAACCAAACTTATGATGTGATATTGGTTTGACTCTTTAACATTTTTTGGAACCGTAAAAAGTCAGTTTTGATTATTTACCGTTCTTCAATCCAATCGTTTCTTCAAAACAATCAAAACTTCTCAGGCTCCAACACTTTTCTCCAAACATTTCAAGCTCAAAACTTTTCTTCCAAACTTTTCTCTAAAACTTTCAGTCTAAAAAATGGCTCATTTAGATATGGTTCTAGACTTGTCACTCATGAAGAATGGTGGAAGAATCTTAGTTCAAGTCGTAAGAGAATTTGGAGAGCACTATGCACGCTTTCAACCTGAAAGACACTTGCTTCTCGCTGATTATCACGCCGTAAGAAATGCATGCTTTGATGTCCTTATGTTGTCTCTTAGGAATACATGATTTTGTTTAATTTTTAGAGGAATAGATACAATCTTTGGTTTTATGGTTTAGGGTGTTCGGATCTCTGCAACCATTCGAAATCATCTGTTGTCAAAGTTTGAAGACGTGGCTGAAGGGGAATGGTATTTGATTAGGGATTTTGAAGTGACGACGAGGCCTGGTCAGTGGAAACTAACACACCATGAGTTCCATATCTTCTTCCATGAAGAATCGATCATTAAAAAGGTAGCACGAATCTGTGGTAATCATATGGTGTCGTTATCTCTATTTCGCAGAGTTCTAAACGGCTCATTGCATAAGAAGATTAGTGTTGGTAAGTATTGATGGAATATTAGTTGTTTGATTTTCCATTTCCGCTCTTCCTCTGCTAGAGTGTCCATCAATATGGGCCCCATAATAAAGAATCGTAGAAACTAGCAAATAAGCCCCCTTTTACCAATTAAATGCAGAGTAAGTTAATGCATGACACTGCGCATTCTAACAATTACGGCAATGCCTTGTTTCTCGTATTGCATCATGCGATTATCGACACGTGGCGCTTCGCGAACCAAACTTGTGATGTGATATTGCTTTGACTCTTTAACATTTTTTGGAACCGTAAAAAGTCAGTTTTGATTATTTACCGTTCTTCAATCCAATCGTTTTTTCAAAACTTCTCAGGCTCCAACACTTTTCTCCAAACATTTCAGGCTCAAAACTTTTCTTCCAAACTTTTCTCTAAAACTTACAGTCTAAAGAAATGGCTCATTTAGATATGGATCTAGACTTGTCACTCATGAAGAATGGTGGAAGAATCTTGGTTAAAGTCGTAAGAGAATTTGGAGAGCACTATGCACGCTTTCAACCTGAAAGACACTTGCTTCTCGCTGATTATCACGCCGTAAGAAATGCATGCTTTGATGTCCTTATGTTGTCTCTTAGGAATACATGATTTTGTTTAATTTTTAGAGGAATAGATACAATCTTTGGTTTTATGGTTTAGGGTGTTCGGATCTCTGCAACCATTCGAAATCATCTGTTGTCAAAGTTTGAAGACGTGGCTGAAGGGGAATGGTATTTGATTAGGGATTTTGAAGTGACGACGAGGCCTGGTCAGTGGAAACTAACACACCATGAGTTCCATATCTTCTTCCATGAAGAATCGATCATTAAAAAGGTAGCACAAATCTGTGGTAATCATATGGTGTCGTTATCTCCGTTTCGCAGAGTTCTAAACGGCTCATTGGATAAGAAGATTAGTGTTGGTAAGTATTGATGGAATATTAGTTGTTTGATTTTCCATTTCCGCTCTTCCTCTGCTAGAGTGTCCATCAATATGGGCCCCATAATAAAGAATCGTAGAAACTAGCAAATAAGTCCCCTTTTACCAATTAAATGCAGAGTAGGTTAATGCATGACATTGCACATTCTAACAATTACGGCAATGCCTTGTTTCTCGTATTGCATCATGCGATTATCGACACGTGGCGCTTCGCGAACCAAACTTGTGATGTGATATTGCTTTGACTCTTTAACATTTTTTGGAACCGTAAAAAGTCAGTTTTGATTATTTACCGTTCTTCAATCCAATCGTTTTTTCAAAACTTCTCAGGCTCCAACACTTTTCTCCAAACATTTTAGGCTCAAAACTTTTCTTCCAAACTTTTCTCTAAAACTTACAGTCTAAAGAAATGGCTCGTTTAGATATGGATCTAGACTTGTCACTCATGAAGAATGGTGGAAGAATCTTGGTTAAAGTCGTAAGAGAATTTGGAGAGCACTATGCACGCTTTCAACCTGAAAGACACTTGCTTCTCGCTGATTATCACGCCGTAAGAAATGCATGCTTTGATGTCCTTATGTTGTCTCTTAGGAATACATGATTTTGTTTAATTTTTAGAGGAATAGATACAATCTTTGGTTTTATGGTTTAGGGTGTTCGGATCTCTGCAACCATTCGAAATCATCTGTTGTCAAAGTTTGAAGACGTGGCTGAAGGGGAATGGTATTTGATTAGGGATTTTGAAGTGACGACGAGGCCTGGTCAGTGGAAACTAACACACCATGAGTTCCATATCTTCTTCCATGAAGAATCGATCATTAAAAAGGTAGCACAAATCTGTGGTAATCATATGGTGTCGTTATCTCCGTTTCGCAGAGTTCTAAACGGCTCATTGGATAAGAAGATTAGTGTTGGTAAGTATTGATGGAATATTAGTTGTTTGATTTTCCATTTCCGCTCTTCCTCTGCTAGAGTGTCCATCAATATGGGCCCCATAATAAAGAATCGTAGAAACTAGCAAATAAGTCCCCTTTTACCAATTAAATGCAGAGTAGGTTAATGCATGACATTGCACATTCTAACAATTACGGCAATGCCTTGTTTCTCGTATTGCATCATGCGATTATCGACACGTGGCGCTTCGCGAACCAAACTTGTGATGTGATATTGCTTTGACTCTTTAACATTTTTTGGAACCGTAAAAAGTCAGTTTTGATTATTTACCGTTCTTCAATCCAATCGTTTCTTCAAAACTTCTCAGGCTCCAACACTTTTCTCCAAACATTTCAAGCTCAAAACTTTTCTTCCAAACTTTTCTCTAAAACTTACAGTCTAAAAAATGGCTCATTTAGATATGGTTCTAGACTTGTCACTCATGAAGAATGGTGGAAGAATCTTGGTTCAAGTCGTAAGAGAATTTGGAGAGCACTATGCACGCTTTCAACCTGAAAGACACTTGCTTCTCGCTGATTATCACGCCGTAAGAAATGCATGCTTTGATGTCCTTATGTGGTCTCTTAGGAATACATGATTTTGTTTAATTTTTAGAGGAATAGATACAATCCTTGGTTTTATGGTTTAGGGTGTTCGGATCTCTGCAACCATTCGAAATCATCTGTTGTCAAAATTTGAAGACGTGGCTGAAGGGGAATGGTATTTGGTTAGGGATTTTGAAGTGACGACGAGGCCGGGTCAGTGGAAACTAACACACCATGAGTTCCATATCTTCTTCCATGAAGAATCGATCATTAAAAAGGTAGCACGAATCTGTGGTAATCATATGGTGTTGTTATCTCCATTTCGCAGAGTTCTAAACGGCTTATTGCATAAGAAGATTAGTGTTGGTAAGTATTGATGGAATATTAGTTGTTTGATTTTCCATTTCACGTCAGATTTCTTAATCTATATATATGTTGCTATATAACACAGTTGATTTGCTTGGTGCTATTGTGAAAGTCAAGAAATTAGAAATTTATCAAGGCTTCACAGATGACGTTTACGTTGTCCCTGGTCACAAAGTTCTACACTTCACATTGAGGAATTTCAGGTAAGTTAATTATGTTTATAGTTTAGGATGTCTTTTGAGAACGAAGTACTATAAATTCGTCTTTGTGAGCTGCAGCGGCAAAAATATCAACTGTATTGCGAAGGGAACATTTGCTGATGAATTTGAGTACTTCTGGCGACTTCAGCCAATTGGGAAGGTCATATTCTGCGTGCTACGAAATTGGAATATGGACTATTTTGGAGGTAGTGTTACCACTTCATTCAACCATAGAGAACTATTGCAACATATATGACTAGGTGACTCTTTGGCATTGCAGGTGAGATACGTGTCTCGGCTCTCTACCTATTCTCTGAACTCCTCATAAATCCAGCAATTCCTGCCGTTGAAGAAGCAATCCAGCAACTAAGGGTTGTTAAGACCGGTGGTTTCTCAATGGTTGAAGATGCATACATTGATGACCCTATTCGTCGTAACAATACCACCTAGAATAAACCTCGTCAACTGTGTTGTTTAATGTTATTGCACTCAATCTTTTGAGACTCGGAGTAACACTTATGTATGTCTCGTTATAATAGTTCAGTAATTTATGTATACTTTATTTTGTTTTGTTAGACCTTTGTGGATGAAAACAAGTTGAGAAGATGCAGTTTATGCACAGTGTAAGCGATGTAGATGCAGCCTAAATGCAGAGTCTGCCCATCATCTGCTTTCAGATGCAGAGTATGCAGAGTACAAGCAGATACTGCGCCTTCGCTCAAAATAACCAATAACCGAATTGATCAGCGAGTTCAAAATGAAACACTTATAGCAAACAAGTCTTCAGAAGATACTAAAGCAAACATAGAAAAGACACTAAAGATCACACAGATGCAGCCTAAATGCAGAGTCCGCCCATCATCTGCTTTCAGATGCAGAGTACAAGCAGATACTGCGCCTTCGCTCAAAATAACCAATAACTGAATTGATCCGCGAGTTCAAAATGAAACACTTATAGCAAACCAGTCTTCAGAAGATACTAAAGCAAACATAGAAAAGATACTAAAGAACACACAGGTGAGACAACTCCTTTCTTTGCCTCCACCACCTCACTCTGATCCCATGGCATACTTCTCCATCCAGCTTCACGCAGTTGACTCGAACCTGGATTTGTCAGTCTTGTAAATATGGGATACCTTCGGCAGAAAAGGATCATCTAGGATTGGGTCAGTCATCAGCGCGCAAATTGACATCAAAACCTAATTCCATAACAAAAATCCATCCCATTAACACACATGTTTGGCTGAAGTATTTTTTCGACAAAACTTTGTTAAATCTGAAAAAATTCCAAACCTGGGACATGGTTAAAGCAGGAGACAATTTTTCCCTCAAGATATCATAGTCAATCGCTCCTTTTGCGTTGATGTTTGGGTGGTAAATCTTTGTTTTGAAAGCCACCTGCATGCAAAGACAAAGAGAATATCAATTAAAAGCAAGATGAAAAGCAAGATGATCAAGAGTGAAGTTTCATCCTGCAGCAAATAACAATTAACTGAAAAAGCAAAAAGCAAATCTTTGGCGCCTTTATAGGATAATCCGGAGGAAAATGGATGGTAAGCAAGAAAATCCCTCCGGCATAGGGACTGCCGAAGGGTCCATTGATAGCTGCTTCCCATTCGTAAACACAATCACCAACGGGACCTAAAACATATAAGACTCAACTCAGACATTTAATCTAAATAATACTACATCCGTAAAGTTCCTATTATCATCCGTAAATAATACTACCTCTAACTGCATAAAATACTTGGGAGTTCTAGATTTTATACCTACCCTGATGAACTGTGTAGGAACATCCTTCTGGATCTGATTAATTCGCCTTACACTATAACCCATGGTCACAAACTTGGTAAGAGAGACGAAGATGATGAATGTTGTGTCTTTGGTAAATAAATAGATGTAGAGACAAACAGACACGACTTTCTCCTATATGAACACGAAGCGTTACTCTAGGGTTTTGGCAGACTAGGGAATGTGTTTTCAACTACTGCAATAAACACATGTTCATTGATGTATACTTTTTAAATGAGTTGTCATTCATCTACTCATGTGTAAAAAAATGACTTGTCCTTTATTCTTATGGGTGTTTGCGCCATTTATTGCGCGGCAAATTTACGCGCTTTTTCTGCCATTTCTTATTAAATTGAGTTGTCTTTTCCAAGGCAGAGTATCTTATGTTATGATAGTTGACCGGTGGCACAGTAATCATCCCGCATGCCTCTCGTGTCGAGCCATTAACTGAGGCGTGTGCAATGACTGTACTAAATGTTTGACCGATGTCCCTGGAAATTGAGTTTTATTTTCCAAGACAATTTAAAGGAAGATCGACCCCTTTCATTTCATTTCTTATCTATAAAAATAGTAGATTGTTTACGAACAGAGTGCCTGTTAATTATTTTCAAAATCCAAATACCGCATCACATCGTAGGTTAACATGCAAATACCAGAGCTCCCTTCGGACATTATCTCTGTCATTGCACGAAAACTTGGCCGCCTCACTTTGTGGAGAGTCAGACACATCCTCCGAATAGGGCGGATCGGTAGAGATGTAGTGTACAGTGATGAAGTCCTCAAGGAACTTAGTCTCGACGATCTATGTGAGGACACAGATAAAATTCTCCTAGACGGGGTGAATCGCAGCTTTTTTGTAAGATGCTTAAACGCCGGAAACCCAACTGCTATTTATTATGAGGCTACAAGACTCGTGACCGCAGAACAAGACATCAGCGTAGCCATGGAGCTTTTGGAACGGCTTGTCCCTTTCAGTGCTAACGCAACTTATCTCTGTGGAATACTATGTGTATGTGCTGGACGTACGAAAAGGGCTGCACAACTTCTCAAATTATGTGTCGACGTACACGCTGAAGGTGATTTTGATAAACTCACCAGGCTTGGGGAGGAGGTTCTGGATGCGGTTGTAGCTTTCTATCCACCCATGAACCATTCTTTTGCATCAACGTGGCAATACCCTGACTGTCCAGATTTGCCTTTTCCAAATTATGCCACTGAGCACGAATATCAACCTGGATGCGAAAACTGCTACCTGTATTGGTTCGCAAGACAGCTTTGCCGCATTATATAGGAGATTTGAACTATTTCTTCTAATTTTATTTGTTTATGTATTTAAAAATCCTTGAAAAGTTATGATTCCGTAATTCAAGATGTGGATTTTAATTGAATAACATGTTTTACCCTCGGATTTGTTGAGCATATATATTTTTTGAATGAAACTAAAAGTAAAATCTATAGTAGAGCACAGGAAGATTAATAGCAGATTACTGGATGATTCATGCAGATATCAGACGCAGACTTCGCGATACTTGATGCAGATGCAGACTCTGCGATAACAGATGCAGACTCTGCGATACCAGATGCACACTCTGCGATACCGACTATTTTATGATACCCACATCAAACTAAAGACTAACATAAAACAACGGAGCACCATAAATAAGGACAAATAAATAAAGTTATAAACCAAGATTTGTTTCCTTGTTTAAATAAAGTTGAAACCAGAGTGAAGCCAGAGTAAAGCCAGAGTAAAGCCAGAGTGAAGCCAGAGTGAAGCCAGAGTCAAAAAATGGGCATGTTTTTCGATTGTGTCCTGCATTATGGCATTTTGAGCACCTGTGATGAATTTTTGGGCTACTCTGGAAAAGACTCTTTTTCATCTGTGGGGGTGGAGTACTCTGCGAAAGTTTAGCTTTCTTATTTGGTGTTTGAGTAGTCGGAGAATTATGAGATCGTTTCCTTCTCACCTTTGGGATTGGAGTAGTGGGTGAAATATTATCGCTGAATGGAGTACTCTGCTTCGTTTTCTTCGTAACGGATGGAGTCCTCTGCTTCGTTTGATTCATTGTGGATTGAGTCCTCTGCTTCATTTTTTGCTTTGTGGATGGAGTACTCTGCGAAGGTTCTGTTTTTTTCTTTTTCCATTGATTACGCTTGAACCGCTTAGCCTTTTCAATAGCAGAAAGGTATCTCTTTGCCTTCGGTCTACCGGAAGGTACTTTTATGACTGGTGGCAGACATTGTTCACTAATTACGTGTGGTGGTAGAATCAAATCTTTGTCTACAGGTTTTATAGATTCTGAGTACGTTGAATACAAGTAGCCCTTTGTGAAATGATCATCCACCAGGGTAGCTTCATCAGTTTTCCGACTTAATACTGCATTAATCGCGTGTTCGCAGGGAATCTTCTCGACATCATATTGTTTACAAGTACAAAATCTCTGCAATCATAAATTTAAAAAAGAATCGAACTCAGAGCAGATAAACAAGGCAAACATTTCCTGAGACTGGCAGACTTGCTCAGGATACGTTTCCTGAAACTGGCAGTGATAAATAGCAAAAAAAAACTTACATACCTTCTGTAGATCAACCACACAATCATAATCTCCACCTGTAACATGGCTACAATTTGAATCAGTATGATGAACATTTAAAATTTCCAAGCTACCGTGTCTTTCATGCAGTAACTTTTCAACGTTTGGGGGGAAATTTGTTTTTAATGAGGCAGCTTTGTCTCGCCTTTCCATAAACCACCTTGACAACAACTTTCTAATACCCTCCACGAAATGTTTAACAGGAAATGATCTGTCTTCCTTAAGCGCGACATTAATGGATTCTGCAATGTTGCTCGTCATTATACCAAATCTATCTCCTGGAAAATGTGCATAAGCCCATAATCGAAATTCCGCCTCTTCCAAGTAAACTGCTAATTCACTATTCTGACGACGAATCACACCAAATTTCTTTTCAAAATCTACCAGTCGATATGCATATGCAGCACGACACACCAAACTGAGCATTGCGTTCTTTTTGAACTTTAAGATGAGGTTACTTTTGAGGTGATAGTAACATACTCCCCTATCAGCTGCGGGAATAACCTTCTCAATGGCCTTTGCGATTGATGGATGACGGTCAGAAATAATGGCCAAATTTTTATCATCAAGTATCACACCACGCAAATGTGTAAAAAACCATTCCCATGAAGCATCATTCTCTGAGTCTACAATCCCAAAAGCTATAGGAAATATACTCGAATCTGCATCTTGACCTGCAGCTACCAGCATAACACCTATGTACTTTCCAGTTAGATGTGCTCCATCTACCATAACAACCCTCCTCAAGAACTCAAATCCTTTGATGGAAGCACCAAAAGCAATGAACAAATACTTAAACCTTTGTTGAGCATCACGTTCAAGCTTTGTAATCGTACCTGGATTGGCCTGCTCTATTTTGTATAGATAGGAAGGTAAGTCCTGGTAACCCCTCTCAAAAGTGCCTCTGACCAGCTCTCGTGCATATGCCAACGCTTTATGCGTCTTCGTATAGTCTATGTCAAGACAATGTAGTGACTTAATACAGTTCATTACATGCTTAGGCGTGATTCCTTTAAGATCATTACCACCACTAAACCTATCAACATACATCTTTCCAATAAATTTTGCATTAGCCTGTTGTTGACGAGAATACCTACAGACAGCAGAGCATGTATGAGCTTCTTTATATATCCGGACGAGAAATTCTGGAGATTCAGATGAAACTGACAGAGTCGACGCACGAATCCTCCAAGAACAATTAGGAACAAAACATTTTGCGATAAATAGTTTCTTCCTCGACGTGGCGATTTTGAAATCAAACTTCTCGATGACTGCAATCTTGCGTAATTGCATAATTAATGCTTCCTTGTCATCAAATATTTCGCCAACCTTAATGGATCTAGATTTCTTCATTGGTAATGGCTTCGTAGGCGTCTCATCGGATATATCGCAGAATAAAGGCAGCATCTGCTGTTTCTTCGCATACTGTCGGCAGTCTCTGCTGTTGTTCGGTGATGGCATCATATGCTCGTCTTTAACATTACCAACATCATCAAAATCCACACCACCATCCTCTTTGACATCACAAGCTTCATCTTTACCCGCAACTTCTGCTTTAATTCCATCGTTTCTTTTCCATGACACGCAAAGCCGGATAACCTCTTTTTCCGTCATTGTGATAAAGTTTGCAAGTTGCCTATCGTTATTCAAGAAGATAGGAGGTGTGTCGCTAGGCATTTTCTCCATGATATGTGTAGGCAACTTATAAGAAATCTCGACTGCATTCATCTGCGTTTCCAAGTTGTAATCTTCACAAACAATGCGGAGAAATTCCTCATACTTGATTTGGTCTTCAACCGCAAACAACTTGCTTCCTTTGCTTGAATCAACGTCGAAATCCCAACCCATTTTTACCTTCCATTGTCCAAAAACAGTCAACAAATGCAACATTATATGCAAAAAAGAGAATGTTCAAAAGATCTGCAACACACTATCTTAGAAGATTTTTCGCAGAGCTCTACACTTTGGCAGGGTCTTTTAGAAATAGCTCTGCCAAAGACGTACTAGAGCTCTAGACGCAATTTAGAAGATGGTGGTTTAGATAACTAGTGTAATATTTTGAAGTGTTACCTGTGTTCGTTCTTCCCGAAAATATGCTCGCCTTCAACCCCTAGAATATCTTTGACCAGCAGATATTGTTAGATGTAAATGAAGATCGTCTTTCCGAAGAATGTACGTACTTTCGTTCAAAATCGAAGTCTGTAAACAATCTTATACTCGGATTTCGCTTTCGTCTCTTTGAAAATATGAAATCTCCCTTTGAGGGTGAAATCGAAATAGTAGATCTAGGTTAAAGGTGGAGAGGTTGAAAAGATTTATAGCAAACTCAAAAAAGTAAGAAGTAATGGCATTCTTGTTATTATTGTGAAAAGAGAGGAGTACTTCAAATCCGACCGTTTATACAATTTAGTTACGTTGCAAATGTCAAGCCATGCCCTGCGAACAGTATGCTACAGTCTGTCGAGCAATATCTGCCTTATGTCTACATAAAAGTACACACAACATCTGCCTTAAGTCTACAGAAAAAGCACACACAATATCTGCCTTAAGTCTACAGAAAAAGCACACACAATATCTGCCTTAAGGCTACCACAATTGACACACTATATCTGCCTTAAGGCTACACAGTTAGCAGAGGTTAAGAAGAGTCTGTCCAGCCTTAGCCTTAAGGCTACACAATCGACACACTATATCTGCCTTAAGACTACAGAATTAGCAGAGTTTAACCAGAGTCTTTCCAGCTTTAGCCTTAAGGCTACACAATTCACACACTATATCTGCCTTAAGGTTACATAATTAGCAGAGTTTAAGCAGAATTTGTCCAGCCTTAGCCTTAAGGCTACACAATTCACGCAGACTCTGCTAACCGTAAGGGTATTTTAGACATTTTCAAAAAAGTGTACTAGTTCTACAATTTTTCCTACGAAGGTACCCCGCTTGACATTAAAGTTAGAAAACGCACCATATCAGCAACTGTCCCAAAAAATTAATCTTGTAAGGATGTTTGGTTGTCCTGTAATCACGATCGTTAGCCAAGACTTCGAAATTCATGATATCACGACATTCTCCTTCAGGTAATTCATCTTGGAATTTTTGAAGCAATTTCTGTTTCACTGAAGCTTGAATTCTATCACCCTATCACAAATAATTAATAGAACGATTAGATTTATATAATCTTATGAGGTAAAAGAAAAAATTAATACATGATCAGTGAATCACTAGCAGGACAATGGTTCTCATAGCTAAGCTACACCCATGTTTTGGTGTAGTAAAATTGTTACAAAAAAAGATGTCACAAAAGAATATACGTTTTAGCTACATCCATGTTAAATATATTTTGGTTTGAACCTTTTTTCAGATTCTATGAAAAGAAAAGAGTTTGTTTTCAGGCTGTAGCTAAGCAAATTCTTTTGTCATATTTGTTCCTTTCTATAATTATGGACAAAACAAAAATGTCAAACTGTAAAGGATCAAAACATGCGATGATACGGGTAAAAATATTATTGTACTTTTTAAAATACTTTTATCGGCAGTAGTGAAAACATTATACCCGTACAATGAAATACGATAAAGTCATAATTGTAGGTTAAGTGTAAAAGAGAAAGCAGAACAATGAAATACGATAAAGTCATAATTTCCAATCTTCCTACAAAATCAGAGCTCTGCTTTGAAGAATTGTTCTGCTTTATATTTGTATACTATATAATTGGGAACATTAAAACAAACTAAGTTGAATAGCATTTAGTGATATTCAACTAATAGCATTTAGTGAACAATTCTTCAAAGCAGACCAATGATTCTCATAGATAAGTGTGTACCTTTTCATCCACGAGGACAACTTTCATCCCGAAAA
This sequence comes from Pseudoturritis turrita, assembly GCA_900406555.1. Taxonomy (NCBI): domain Eukaryota; kingdom Viridiplantae; phylum Streptophyta; class Magnoliopsida; order Brassicales; family Brassicaceae; genus Pseudoturritis; species Pseudoturritis turrita. The sequence continues at coordinate 255,207 of OVBL01000289.1, read as the reverse complement.
TTAATCCAGTTTATCTTTGGAATAAAAATTCCAATTCCGTGATATCAGAGCTATGATTTTCCATTCTTTTTTAGTAGCATTTAGCTGGGAAACAGCAGTATAATCAAGAGGCATCTTAACCTGAATCACGTCAAAAGAATCGAGAGTATTAATTTGAATGAAAAAAAAATAGGATGAATAAAGTGAAGAAATTTGTGAATATGAGAGAAACAGAAAACATACGATGGAGAATAAGGGAGAAGGTTAGCAAATGGAGAAGAAAATGAGTCGATTCGAAGTTATATAGGAGATGAAATCGTTTGAAATCGTGACATGATTTATTTTAGGAACGTGGAGGTGCTAAAGAGAAAATTTAGGGATCTAGGTTTTTTGACAGTTAAAGAAAAAGATGAAAATAGATGAAAACCTTAATTGGAGTTTCAGATGCATATTCACGGGTGATATTTCTTTGTTACCGCCATCGTCGCCGTAAACCGTCGGTGGTGAGGTTTGTTTTAAAAAAAATGATATAAGGAAGAAGAAGACCAAGCAAGCGAAGCGGTGGTGAGATTTGGGCTTTGTTAACTTGGGCTCTGTTTGTGAAAATGATTATATTATGGGTGAGGTGGTTTTATTTTGTTTTTTGAAACAAATCGTGGGCTTGCGATTTTGTTGCCTCCTTTTCTTTAAATTATGTAATTTTTTTGTTTGTAATAAAAATCCGAAGCACAAACCACGTGGTATAATATGATTGGCCAGGTGATTTGTGCTTTAGTAGATAAAAGATTTCAAATAAATTTGTCATGTTATCGATCCGAGTGCTCTCTTGTTATTGGCTTTCATCTTCTCAAGGTTTAAATTTTTTTTATTTAGATTCACATAGATCGATGACGTGGCAATTCTTTTTCCCTAGCTAATATTTTGAAAATATATGTTAAACACATCCTAATACAAAAAATAATAATTCACTTGATTCTTGAAATACCTTGAAGAGAACTTAAAAAATCATATTTTTGAAATATTAAGCACTGGTTAGCAAATTAAAAATATATCTTGACAAAAATTTAATTATAATTGTGAAATCTTAAACCCGGAATTAAAATACTCATAAATTTCTAAAAATCCAAAATCCTATTCTTAATTGTAATGTGAAATTTTAAGTGTATAACCCTAAACTCTAAACTCTAAACTTAAAAACCATAAATCAAACACTCATTTATCCTAAAAAACCATGTGAAACCCAATAGCCTAAACCCTAAACTCTAAACCTAAAACCTAAAACATAAACCCTAAACTCTAAACTCTAAATCAAACACTCATTTATCCAAAAAACCCTTTATCAAAAGTTATGTTTGTATTGTGATACCCTAAACCCTAAATCAAACACTCATTTATCCAAAAAGCCAAAACCATTTTATCAAAAGCTATGTTTGTATTGTGATACCCTAAACCTTCAATCCTAAACCCTAAATCAAATACTCGTTTATCCTAAAAAGCCAAAACCCTTTAACAAATGTTATGTTTATATATTCTTAATAGGGTTTAGGGTTTGTATTCTTTTTAGTTTGTATTTTTTTTTAAAATAATTTTGTTTCCTTTACATTGTATATTCTTAATATGTATTTTGTATCTTTATATATGTTTGAGATTATTTATAAAAGTGTTTGTATTTTTTATTTATTTTAGTTTTAATAATCCATGTGGGTTACTTTTACAAGAATATGTTGGAGTGTATAATTTGCATTTGATTTTTGTTATGCGTTATTTTTAGCAATTAAAAAAAAAATTAACTCATAATTTTGACTTGGGCGGGCATTTTCCCGCTTCACAATATGATAACGTTTAAAATGTGGTATGTGCTATTACAGACAATGATATACCAAAAAAATAAGCGGGAGTAAAATTTTTTTCGCGCCCAACATATCATAGCATTTATCGTTTCAGAAATATTATGAAAAATTCACTATAAGTCAACTACAGCAAAAACACTCAAAACACTATCCTCTATTGCTATTAATACCCACATTTCCTATAGTGCATGATTATAGAAATGAGATAAGATTAAGAAAACTTTAAATAAACATCAAAGATTCAAGATCATTTAAGAGAACACAAGAGCTAAACTTAGGAGAAAATATTAAAACAAATACAAATGCGGGGTTTTAATGTGTCTAAACATATATATAGTAAAGGGAGAAGGAACCGGGTCAATCCGAGACAAACCGGGTTAAACCCGGATTTGTGCTTAAAATGTCAGTCTGAAGGGTCTGGGAGATCGACCAAACTAGCACACTGGGTCGATCAAATGGACATTTTTCGTCCCAAGAAGTCTATGGTGTCTATTTGATCGATCCATTTGATCGATCCATCCAGGGGGAAGGATCGATCCAAGTGACATCAGAAAACTCCTCATTTTACACTGGTGTACGTTTGATCGACCTTGTTGATCGATCCTTCTGGTGAAGTGGATCGATCCATGTGACATTTTTTCTCCTTTGGCTTTGTGTTGTTTTGATCGATCCATTTGATCGATCCAGGGAGCTACCTTGGTCGATCAAATGGACACTGATGGATTTCTTGTGTTTCTTCACTCTCCTTGGTGCTCTTTCAACTCCATTTGGTTCCTCCTAATCCTAATCCTCCATTATACCTGAAAAAGACTAAGAATGCAATGAAAATGCATGGAATAAAGGCTATGACTCTAAGACTCAACATAAACTAAACATAAATCAAAATGAAGAGAAAGACACAAGATGCAAGAAAAATGACTTTACAAGTTAGGAAAAATGCATGCTAAAATACGAACACATCACGTTACAACATGGACTGATACGCATGGCTTACATTCATGGTAACATTGACATGATTACAAAAAACCTGGCTCGGGTTATGATTCACCTCGTACAATGATTCATTCCACATACGATTCCATAATTTGCTCAAACGCACATCACACAGCCTTACAAAAAATTCCGAACAACCTGGTACTCTTACTGCTGTCTTTACCACTGAGGACAGACCACATGGATAATCCTGGTGGTCAGCCATTACAATATCCAACCAAAAAAAAAAAAAATCTACAGTTCTTAGTTAACTTCCATCTAATTACATATCACAATTCTCGTTCTCTACCTCCTACTGGCTATAATAACCCCAAAAAAACAACTAGCCTTTCACCAAATACATTCTCCCTAAAAAATAACAAACATCCTAAAAGAAATTCTATGAAAACTGTCTAATTTATATCCAAAACATACCCACACTTGTTTGGATTCTTACAGATTGCCCTGTTGTGCCCCATCCCATGGCACCTCGAACATCTATTAGCGCTCACCTTCGCGGTCTTGTCTTTCTTCAACCATTAATACATTTAGTTTAATTGAACCAAAGTCACAAATTGCTAAAATACAACATACTAACCATGATTTATCCAGTTGATGAGATCCGCAGCTCACAGTGTCGACCAGACGACCGCCTTGTTTTTGGTGGCAAAACCTCCCAATCCCCATCTTGTTCATAAAACTCTTCATTTTGCGGATAAATTTATGGATTAACCCCACCCACATACGTCTCAACCCATATTTTTGTCTTGAACCAATCAAGGCACAATGTCCCATACGCTAAATATATGCTATCTGCAGCCAGTAAGGCGTGACATCAAGGTATTGTAGTCCTATCGAAAACCTTAAATGTGCATCTCTTGTCATTTAACAGCAGATGATGCTTCCCACCTAAATAACCCACCACTTCAACACTCACACATTATTTACCTTGCCCACTTTACAAGCTTTCATATTTATTGTTAATTGTTTATCGACCTCAGAATTGCTACGCACATTAAACCAGCGTGTCATCATACTTCTTATAAACATCATCAGATCAAATTCTTGGATAAACCCTCCCATCAAGCATTGTTTTGTTTAGAGTCTCCGCTATATTACTTATCATTTGATTATAACACTCTCCCCGAATATATGCCCTTGACCAATGTGCAATCCCTAAATTTTCCAGAAATTTTGCACACTCGTTATTACCCAATTTAATTTCCTTAAACACCTCACAAAACCACATATTCTATATGCATACGCAGACTATCCAACAAGTTTGGCCAGCCCCTTGCTCTTAAACTTGATGTTTACATTTCTCTCCAAATGAACTAAACATGCACCATGGTGCGCCTTAGAAAATATCCTATTTTTTGTAGCGTAGATTGAGTTGTGACTATCCGATATTATAGTGAGGTTAGTATTGTCTGCTATAATTCTCTCAACCTTCTGCAAGAACCATGTTCACACCTCATCATTCTTGAACCCACTCCTCATTTCAGTGTTAATCTTGTGGTCAAGACTTGCCTTTTTGATCACATAGTACCCCGTATCTACCATCCTGTGCGCCATGATCCTCTAGTCGCATTGCGCATATGCACAATTCATGACAAAGTGATGCTTGCGTTCTTGTTTGCATAAAATGGAAATGATTATTTATGGCAAATATTACCAAAGCTATTTGGCAATCTTCTTTGTTTCGATAAAGCTTTCCAACATATATAATCTCATCACCATTGTTCTTGTAGAAATCATGAATATCTGACCGCTCATACTTAGTATCATCAAACAATGGCAGAACGTCAAATTTCTCATGATCCACCTCCTCCAGCATTCAAAATCCTGCAGCACGCCAGTCCATCTGGACCATGTCCAAACTACCTAATCTACGTGGTCGATCCCTATATTCATTCAGGTTAACACATATTCTGCATTTATCTTTAGCATCACTTCTACTGTCTTTAATATCACAATTATTAACTAACTCGATGATCAAACGCATCGTTAGCACTGCACAATATTTCAACCGCGTTAGACCCACCATGCTCGTCATCAAATAATGGACCCCAAAATTCTTTATCATATCCTGGGAGCTTTATTTTAAAAATCACCACATCTTTAACCCATAACTATCACTACCTGTTTCAGATAATACCACACTAAAACTATTCCCTTTAACCACCCCACACATCTTTGGTTCTTCCATCTCCACTGCAGCAATGAGTTTTTCGTCATACATCACAAACGGATTTGTTTTAGACCCTGCAGTTGTCAGCTCTGCGAAGAGGTCATTTGTCCACTAGTTCCTCTGCCCAGAATGGTCTCCCGTTTCGAACACATAATGCCGTTTCGCAGGAATGTTGAGTGTCTTATAACATTCTTTTTCCTCTACCATACTACCATCATGATTTTCCCTTCACTTTCGAATGTCACAGTTTGGAATCCATGTATTTGGATAACAATTTTCCATCTTTTTCAGATAATTCAATACCTCAACAACCTTTTTAATTTATGTTGGGTAAAACATCTTTTAATAGCTTTAATTCCATAAATAAATCAATATCATCAAGATCTGAATGAACACCATGCTTAAGATAAGCTTCAAGGTTGGCACAAGAAACCATACAAGCTATCATCATTTGCTGTTTTGAGTTTCTTCAAGTCAAACAAAACACTACTAGAAAACAGGTCCATTTGCGAGGAGAATTTACGACCACATTATGTGGTCGCAAATTTGCGAAGCGTTTGCTACGACTTTGCGATTGTGGTTGCAAATTAGTCGCAAATTTGCGTGGAAAATTTTCTTCCCAAATATCTGCAAATTTGCGAGGCAAATATCGTTCGTAGCAAATGCCTAGCAAAATTACAAGTAATTTGCGACGAAAAGAAAGGTCGTAGTAAATGCCTCCCAAATTGCGAGTAATTTGCGACGACAAGAGTTCTCGTAGCAAAGACGTTGCAAAATTGCGAGGCATTTGATGCGAAAGATATTTTCTAGGCTTTGCGACTGATTTGCGAGGATATTTAGCAAGTAGGTACAACACATTTTCAATGATTTTCAACTAATTTTTGCTACTGAAATTTTGGTCGCAAATGGGTAGCAAATTACTAGGAAAGGCCTTGCAAATATTTTGTCCTAACAAATTAGTGACAAATGTTGGTCGAAAATTAGTAGCAAAAATTGCTGATCCTCTATAAATAGCAAGCAATTGGGAGACAAAAATCATAACAAAACCAAATCTACTCACAAAAGGATTTTATTCTGCAAAAACACTATATAAATCCGATATTTTTTGTGGAGAGGTCGATAATCGATCATGTCTTGGCATCATGAGATATACACGGTTCGGGCATTGGATGTACAACCGCCAAGATCCAAATACTGGTGAAGTGATGAGAGAATTTAGAGATAGTCTTGATCAATTTTTGACCCACGCGACAAATCAGTCATTCGCGGAAGACAACGGCAACAAGATTTTTTGTTCTTGTGTTAACTGCGAGAACATTGATCATCATGATCCAAACACTGTTTGGAAGCATTTATATACGAGGAGTTTTTTTACCTAACTATTATGTTTGGTTTGTGTATGAGGAGGATTTCGTTGTTAATGTTCTAGGTAGTTTAAGTACGAGTTATCATTGCAATCAAGATGGTGCTAGTAATTTTGATAATAACTATGATCAGCATGCTCATCACCAAGCTTATAATGAATATGGACATGGTAATAGTGATGTGAATAGGTTTCATGACATGGTTACTGATGCATTTCATGAAACTACTGCCTCGTTTAATGATAATACTTTTGAAGAACCAAACCCGACTGCTAAAAAGAATTACGATATGTTAGACGCTGCTAATGAACCCATCTGCGAAGGATGTAGAGAAGGGCTTTCAAAATTGTCACTAGCTTCTAGGATGATGACAATTAAAAGCGAAGATAACATTACTGAAAATTGCATGGATAAATGGACTGCATTGGTTAACGAGTATTTGCCAGAGGGTAATAACTCGGCAGAGAGTTACTATGAAATACAGAGACTGGTCGCGAGTCTTGGTTTACCATATGAGATGATTGACGTCTGCATTGATAATTGTATGATTTTCTGGAAAGATGATGCTCAGTTGCAGGAATGTCATTTTTACGGAAAACCGAGATATAAAGAGACAGGTGGCCGCACGAGGGTGCCGTTTCAGCGTATGTGGTATCTTCCGATAACAGATAGATTGAAGTGATTATACCAATCGGAGCAGACAGCTGGGGCAATGAGGTGGCACTCAGAACACTTTAGTGAGGAAGGGGTGATCTCTCATCGATCAGATGCGAAGGCGTGGAAACATTTTAACACGGTACATTCGGACTTTGCTGAAGAACAGAGAAATGTTTATTTGGGTCTTTGCACTGATGTGTTTAGTCCGTTTGGTATGTCTGGTTGGCAATACTCATTATGGACAGTCATAGTAACGCCTTATAATTTACCTCCGGATATGTGCATGCATTGAGAATTTTTGTTCCTGAGCATTCTTGTTTCGGGGTCTAAGCATCCAAAAAGATCTCTTGATGTCTTCTTGCAGCCTCTGATCCATGAATTACAGGAGTTGTGGCATGTCGGTGTATGAATATTCGATTCATCAAACCGCCGGAATTTCACCATGAAGGCTATGCTTATGTGGACCATAAGCGACTTCCCCGCCAATGGGATGTTATCTGGATGGACAACTCACAGGAAATTATCATGTCCTTACTGTCTAGATGAGAGTGATGCGTTTCAATTAACGAATGGACGCAAAACTTTCTGGTTCGATTTTCATCGTCGGTTTCTGCCATTGGGTCATCCATATAGAAAGAACAAGAAGTTGTTCAAGAACAACAAAACCGTCAAAGTCCCCCCCCCCCCCCCGGTTAATCTTTCCGGGGGAACAATTGGAAGCGCAAATTGATTATTGCGGTGCTGAACAAACTGCAAGAGTTGGGGGTAACTTGCACACAATATCCCCGCTAATATGCCCGGTGGATATGGGCAGTATCATAACTGGCATAAGAAGAGTATATTATGGGAACTACCGTACTGGAAGGCACAATTTGGATGTCATGCAAGTCGAGAAGAACTTTTTTGAAAATATCATCCACACGTTATTTAATGTTCCGGGTAAAATGAAAGACAATCTGAAATCACTTTTGGATCTCCCTGGTACATGCGCAAGGCCTGAGTTCCACATTACAAGCGATGGTAGGGCACCGATTTCTATTTTTTGGCTGTCATTGGATGCAAAGAATAGTTTGTTTAAGTGGGTTAAGGATTATGTCAAGTTCCCAGATGGATATGTGTCAACGTTCTCAAGGTGTGTCGAGCAAGGGAAATAAATTTATGGAATGAAGAGCCATGATTGTCATGTATTCATGCAGCGACTACTGCCATTTGCATTGCAGGAGCTTCTACCAAATCACATCCACGAGGCACTAGCAGGTATTATTCTTATATATATACATTTGTAGTTTATTAACTCGTACGTGGTACATAATTTCAGGTACCGAGCATTTTTTAGAGACTTATGTGCTCAAATATTAACTGCGGACGATATCTTGAAGTTGAATTCAGACATCGCACTAATTCTTTGCAACTTGGAGAAGATATTTTCTCGCTCATTTTTCGACGTGATGGAACATCTGGTAGTCCACTTACCGCATGAGTTGGATCTTGGTGGACCAGTCCAATTTCGATGGATGTACCATTCAAAAGGTTCTTCAAACATCTGAAGATGAAAGCAAAAATCTCGCAAAGGTTGAGGGATCGATTGTGGCAGGAAGTTTGACCGAGGAGACATCTAATTTCTCGAGTTACTACTTTATCCCTATCGTGAAAACAACAAAACGGGTCGTAAACGATACGACGATGGTGGGGTTGGGCGAACATATCCTGATGTGGGAGTACCCAATGTTTTCTCGGATGTAGGCCGAATGGGTGGCAAAGTAATTGCAACTGAGTGGTGTGATTACAAGCATTGTCATGCAGCTCATACATATATCTTGCTAAACTGTGACAACTTTCAACCGTATGAGAGGTATAGTAGAAAACGAGTCATTTGATATATATATACACATACAATTAATTATAATCATCCTTCATTATGTTGTGCACAGGATGCTCGAACAGCAAATACGGGAAGCATTTACGGAACTTGACGACCAAGAAGTGAGAACATACGTTGAACGTGATTTCGTAAGATGGATGAGAGAGAAGGTAACTAACCATTCTTATATATATATATATATATATATATATATATATATCTGATATTAATTACTAATCAACTAATTGCATTTGGCCATGTAGGTGACCAATAGGAGGACTCAGCTAGGAACTTGGCCTCTGTGGGTGCATGAGTTCGTGATGGGACCTATCGCAAATATAAGAACTGCTAAAATGTATTGTACTCGTGGATTTACTTTCCATACATTTGCGCATGGACAACGAAGGGCCACTGCAAATTATGGTATCCATGTCCCAGGCGATACCAACTTCTACGGTATCCTGAAAAAATCGTAGAAGTCGAGTATGCTTGTTTGATGAATCTTAAATGCATCCTATTTCGATGTGATTGGTTTGATCCAACTATTGGGATTGGTGTAAGATCAAGAAAATTCGGAGTCGTGGATGTCCAGGGACACATGAATTACACTGCCAAGTTCGAGCCGTTCATTTTAGCATCTCAGACGGAGCAAGTAGTTTTCATTCCTAACCCTCATACTCGGATCCGACGTGATCGAAATTGGTTGTCCGTTATTAAATTTAATGCACGTGTCGAATTGTCGGGAGGTTAGCTGATGCTAATTAAGATCTACCCCCCGTTCAACCTGAAAGGACAGAAGAAGTTTCCATCCTTGTCGATTCAACTAATGATATGACTAGAATTGACCCGCTTTATAGGAGACTTGAAGTCATAGGTGAGGAGTCCGATGGTCAAACGGAGTCCGACGAGTTTGATGAAGGGGACGAAGTTGACGACGACGACGAAAAAGACAAAAATGGACAAACTTATGTTTCCGATCCTGATGATGATGAGTAGTTTTTAGTATTGTGTGTTTTAGTAAGCTTTTGAAGGAATTATGTATCGTGTGTTTTTTTTAATAAGCTAAGTCCAAATTGCGACTAGTTTGCGCCATCAAGTCGCAAACTAGTAGCAAAATGTAAATTTTGCGACGAGGTTGCGGCAACACGACCAAACTAGTCGCAATTGCAGGATCTTAATTTATTTCTTTATATGACCCAAACTCTATGTCTAACTCCTTAACCCTAACTATACTCTATACGAAAACCTAAGATCTATACCTAAGGTTACAATATTAATTATACCCTAAACCCTAATTATACCCTACACCCTAATTATACCCTAAACCTTAATTATACCTTAAATCACTATTTGCGACTCTTTTGCTTCGAAATGTCGTAAATGAGTCGCAAACTTATCAAAATCGCGACTAGTTTGCGAGGACATGAAGCAAATCAGTCGCAAATTATCCTCTGCATAATTCGATGTTGTTCCGATTCTTGCTCTGTGGCTCCGTGCACTGGAATAAATCACTGAACTTAAGATATATGGGTAAGTGTTCATATTTTGTTAACTATAGGGATTTTTTAATTTCTCGGACAACATCTACATTTTGTTAAACCCATAGAGATTACTTTCCGACCGATTATCGAATCAGTTATATAATTGCCCGAAACCATAAACCCAAATCCCTAATGTATAATTATAGCATGTTTATATGTATGACCTATGAGTTTAGCCTAAACCCTAAACCATAAATCCTATTTGCTTCTTGTTTAACAACATTTACGAGGCATTGGCGATGCCACATTGCAAAGGGGTCGCAAGGCTTGGCGGTAAAACAAATAATAAAGTTATTTTCGTTTGCCGCATGTTGAAAATTTGACCAGGTTTGTGACACTTTTGCCATGTGGCATCGCAAATACCTCGCAAATCTTAGCAGTAAAAAGAAAAAAATAACTTATTTTTTTTACCGCGTGTCAAATTTTTTGCCAGGTTTGTGACGCATTTGCGACCCCTTAAAATTCTATAAAAGCAGCGAAATCTCGTTGCTTTCTCCTCACAAACTTCCTCTCCACCTTCTCTCTAAACGTGGCCTTCTCTCTCTAGAAGGAAATATTTTTTTTTTAATTTTAAATATTTGTTTTAGAATGGTTAGGATAGATTTAGGTATGGAATAAATTCGTGTACTTTTTAGATATTTAGGTGGATAATATTATTTTACGTATGTAATTTTAGATTTAAGTTAAAAATATTAGTTTTTACATTTAAATGTATTAGTAAACGTTTTTATTGGGTATAGAATTTAATTTTTTAAAATATTATATTGCAGATGGGTGATCTGAGTAATGAGTATACTAGTTTTCTATCGGCCTCCGGTACACCTTTACCGCAACGTGGCGGATCTCACTCACGACACGGAGATCCTAGTACATCGACTCCTCATATCCAAAAATTTGTTCTGGAGAGGCAGCCGTTTCAGCATGCTCCACCACCAGATGAGCTGCCCGGGGTTCCAGAATTCCGGCATATGACACTGGAGTAGCTTCTCGTTAGTCATGCACGAGGTGTGCTACTGAGATTGGATCCGCATCTTTCGCCTAAAACCACATGGTAAATATATATATTTTTAATTAATTGATTAATAAACAATTACTTTTAATATTGTTTATAAACTATTTTTTCATTTTTTTTTCAGGTTCTAGAAGAATGAAGTTGAAAAGGCTGTTAGGAAGTTGATCGAGCGTGATTTCAAAGCCCCGCATCCGAATTGGAGCAAGTTTCCTCAAGAGACGAGGGATATGTGGTTTCACAATTTTGCGGTAATTTTATTTTTAATGTTATTTTTATTAATAATTTAATTTATAATTCATACATAATTTAAAATTATACTAATTTAAAAAAAAACATTTATAGCAAAAATATAGATGGGATCCCGAGATCACGACACTGGTCCGGGAATGTTTCGATGACAAGGCGTCGATCAGGTCTGCCGATGGAAAAAAAAATGGAAGGAGGACCCCGAGAATGCCATGCTGGAGTGGTTCAACCCGGCAGTTTGGAGGGGGTCTCATCAACTACTGGCAATTGGAGACTTCCAAAGACACGAGGAACAAATGTCGGACCGCGCGTTACACCAAAGTCGACGGGGAGGAGATCTCGAAGCATGTATCGGGCCAGTTGTCTTTTCTAGAACAAGCGCGCTGTATTGTAAGTTGATTTCAATTTATATAGTTAGAGAATTTCTTTCTTTTTTTTTCAATTGAACATTCATCTATTCTTTTATGCTCATTTTTTTTTGATATATTTGATAGAAAAGAAAGGGATAATTTTAAAATTTTTTAAGTCACAACATTGTATGAATTAACATAATTTTACCATTTTTCAGGCACAGGAGAAAGGTGCTCCGGCTACTATCCCCGAGATCTGGGAGAAGACCCACCGACGAAAGGACGGGACGTGGGTTGATCGACGGGTAGAGCAGCTTCACGACGATTTGCTTGCCCGAGTCGAAGAAATCACATCGCAGCCCTCTATCGATGGTCAACCCACTCAGGTGATCCTAGTAGAGGTAAACCGCATCGCTTCTCAGGTAACGCAATTCTCAAACAAACTTTAAATACTAATTTATTATATATACATTGTTTAATTACTAATTTTTTCTCTATTAAATTTTAATTGACAGCTTGCTCCCCGTAACAAAAAGGGGAAGCTTGCTTTCATGGGATCGATTCAGACGGATACCGAGGGAGTTCCTTATTGTCGGTTTCGATGTACGCTTCAGATACGCTTAAAGATCAGAAGCTAGCGAACGCGGAAGAAGAGATGAGATCGCTCAAGGAGGACCAAAGATCGATGAGGGAGGAGCAGAACGCCTTCAATTTGATGTTTGAGTTGTTTGGGGATACGAATCCCGCGATTCGGGAGATGATGAGGAAGAAGAAGAAAGCCGCAGCTGCAGCTGCAGGAACATCCTGCGACCGTACCTCAGATTATCAAGATATCGAATAACTAGTTTTTATTTTATTTTATTTTCGTTGTAAAAATAGTCGGTTTGATGTATAATATTAATTAAAATTAAATTAAATTTTTCTTTTTAAAAATTTATTTACGAAAAATAAAAAAAAATCTATTTTTAATAAACTAAATTAAATAATTTTGCGAGGCATTTGCGACCAACACTGCCACGCAAAATCATCGCAAATTCTACTTGCAAATGCCTTGCAAAAGAAGCCTCGCAAGTTCCTAGAAAATTTTCCGCGCAAATGCCTCGCAAATTTCTAGTCGCAAAGAAGCCGCAAATCAGGTCCCCACAAACGCCTCGCAAAAGTAATTCCTCGCAATTTGGTCGCAAAAATTTTGCGACGAAATTTCTTGCCTCGCAAATTTGCGACACCCTTGCGAGGATTTTCCATTTGCGACCAGATAGTTGCGACGATCCTTATTGGTCGCAAATGGACCTGTTTTCTTGTAGTGAAAATTCAAAAGTGTTTTATAACTCTGAATTTGATCAAACCTTTGTGTCAAGAGAAGCCAAACATTTATCCACAATTTTGATGAAATATTCAACCTGATATGATCTTGGATAACATAAGGGACTTGGAACGTGGAGAAGGGCATGAACCAGAGGAGCAGCTTGAACCAGAGGATGAGCTTGTAGTTGAGGATGCTCTTGTTACACCAACTGGCCCAATGACTCGTTCCAGAGCTAAGAAGTTCAATCAAGCAATTGGAGGGTTACTTAGCCACATGTGGATACAACCTGATTATGAGAACAAGTATGGTGGTAAAGCTAATCAAACCACCTTGGTTCTGATTCAAGCAAGATGAGTTCAACAAATGGAAAAGTGACTCATTTGTACTCTTTTTCCCTTGTCAAGTTTTGTCCCAATGGGTTTTTTTGACAAGGTTTTTAATGAGGCAAATGTTTCACTTCATCATTGCCCATTTGTTGAAACAAAAGTCCAAGGCCCATTCCCTTGACACTCACGGCCAAGGAAGATGAAGAATCAAGTTTTTCTTTTCAAATTCTGTCTTTATTACTTTGTTAAGTCACGAGGCAGTCTGGTGAGTTGTTCCAAGACTTCTCCTCTTCTTTATATTATGTAATCTCTTGGAGAACAGATCTATCTATCTTTTTATTCTCAAACTCTTTAAGTTAGATCAAAGGTAAATTAGAAGCCCTTTCATAACTTCTGTGTGGCCAAGTAATCCATGATAAATCAGAAGATCTTCCACACCTTCTGTGTGACCATTCATTCCCCATACTTGGATCCTTGAAGCTTCTCGATTTCTCAGTTGCAAAGCCTATCCAAAATACTTCCAGAGTGCTGATCTTAGGAGGAATGCATCAAGTGGTATCAGAGCACGCTCTGAAAGTTAAGTTTTCTTTATGTTTCATGTTTATGTCTTTTCATATTCATACATCTATTTAGATCCATTCAGAACGAGTTCTAGGTTGTGTGATCAAGTTTTCTGTTTATCTCAATTCGATATAGACTTATCATATTCTGTTCTACAATCTCTGAAAATTGTCTCTTCACCTTCTGTGATCTAAAAAAATTGAAATCTAGGTTGTGTAGAGATTTCTGTTGATTGTCTATCTCTGTTCTAGACAAAACGAGTTCTAGGTTGTGAGATCATGTCATCTGTTCATTTGAATCCAAACTAGACTCATCATATTTTGTTCTGCAATCTATAAGTTTATGTCTTTTCACCTTCTATGATCAGATCTGTCGTTTAGATTTCTAGGGTTTGTAGTACTTGTAGTTGTTGGAAACTTGTGATCTGTTTCTTGTTTATAAGGACTAGTTGGTGACTGTTGTGTAAAAAGTTTCAGGAAAGATTTCTGGTCAAGATAAAGAAGAAACCAGCAACACCCTCAACAATAAGCTGTTGATTGAAGCAGTGACTGCTCAGATGGAGAAGCTGATAGACACCAAACTACATGCTTTTCGCCATGAGCTTCGTCCAAATATTGATCAAGAACAGAATCATTCACGACAAGGAAGAGAGACAAGGAGAAAGAGTGAGGAGCCTGAACAGAGATGAGGTAACTGATGATTACTATGGACACATGAGCGGTTCATCTAAAAACAATCAAAGGAGACACAACAGACGTGCAAGAGAAAGCAGAGAACGTCCATAAGACAATCTTGGAGGTCTCAAACTTAGAATTCCATCATTTCATGAGAAGAACAATCCATATGCTTATTTGGAATGGGAAAAGAAGATTGAATTGGTCTTCAATGTCCACCACTATACAGAGATCAACAGGGTGAGGGTTGCTACTACAGAGTTCTATGATTATGCCCTCAGTTGGTGAGATCAGTTAGTCACTTCAAGGAGACGTAATGGAGAGTATCCCGTGGAGACTTGGACAGAAATGAAGAATGAGGAAAATATTTGTTCCAAGTCATTACCACCGTGAGCTGCACCTAAAGCTGAGGAGACTCACTCAAGAGAACGATACTATTGAGGAGTATTATCAAGAGATGGAGACTCTTATGTTGAGAGCTGATATTTCAGAAGATAGAGAAGCAATAATGTCTAGATTTCTTGGTGGTTTGAACAGAGAAATCCAAGACAGATTGAAGACTCAACATTACGTGGAATTAGAAGAGATGCTTCACAAGGCCATTCTGTTTGAGCAACAAGTTCAGAGGAAGGGTTCTACACGGCCAAGTTATGGTTCACGGGCAGTCTCTAATAAGCCTAGTTATCAAAAATAAGAAAGGCCAAACTATCAGAAAGAAGTTAAGACCCCAAAAGAGGAGATTCAGCCATACGCAGCAAAAAAAGACTTCAAAGGCAAAGCCAAGGAGGTTACAGCAAAAACTCGTGAGGTGAGTTGTTTTAAGTGCAAAGGAAGAGGTCACTATGCAAATGAATGCTCCAACAAAAAGGTCATGATTCTTCTAGACAATGGAGAAATAACATCCAAGGATGAGAAACCAAAATCATCTGTAGAAGACAATGTGGAAATGCCAGTTAAGGGTGAATTGCTGGTAGCAAGAAGATCCCTAAGTATTCAAGCGCAGAGGGAAATTTTTTTCCATACTAGGTATCTTGTTCAAGGCAAAGTTTGCAGCCTTATCATTGATGGAGACAGTTGCACTAATGTGACTAGTGAATCAATGGTCAAGAAGCTTGGTTTGAAAGAGAAGAAGCATCCGACACCTTACAAGTTTCAGTGGCTTAATGACTATGGAGAAATGAAAGTGAGCAGTCAAGTGTTAGTTCCCTTTGTCATTGGCAAGTATGAAGATGAGGTATTATGTGATGTTCTTCCAATGGAGGCTATTCACATACTGCTAGGAAGGCCTTGGAAATCAGACAGAAAGGTGTTGCATGATGGATTATCTGGGAGTCGAAATCAACACAATTAGAATTTATCGAAGGTTTGTTAAGAGGGATGAAATTTCTGCGGATGAACCACGAACGCGAAGATTCAAAGATGATTTTTTTTATTAAGCTCTTTCAAAAAAGCGTTTCGTACAAGTGTTTGTAGAGCAAAAGTCGAGGGTTTTGCTCAAAATTGCGGATCCCTTTTTCAAGAGATGTAAATCGATATATATATACTAGCTTGAGTCGGCCAGGTCAATCCTAAAGTGATAAGGAAAACTTCCTAATCCTTCGGGATTTCCTTGTTAGCTAAGTCGGCTTGACTTCGTGGGCCTTTGTATCGTTGTAGGCCAGAGATGGGCTTGTTGTCTTCGTATAGAAATGACTTCGGCAGCGTCGTCTTCTAGCTTCATGTAGATTTGACCTTGGTAAGATAGCTCCGTATGGAAATGACTTCGGCCAGGCAGTTTCGTATGGAAATGGCTTCGGCCAGACAGCTTCGTATAGATTTGACTTTGGCCAGGCAGTTGCGTATGGAAATGACTTCGGCCAGACAGTTGCATATGAAATTGACTTCGGCCAGACAGCTTCGTATGAAATTGACTTCGGCCAGACAGTTTCGTATGGTTTTGACTTCGGCCAGACAGTTGCGTATGAAATTGACTTCGGCCAGACAGCTTCGTATGGAATTGACTTCGGCCAGACAGTTTCGTATGGTTTTGACTTCGGCCAGGCAGTTTCGTATGGAATTGACTTCGACCAGGCAGCTTCGTATAGATTTGACTTCGGCCGAAACAAGCTCGTATCATGCCTAAGTGGATTCGTATCATGGCCGAAGCGAGCTCGTTGGCCGAAGTGGAGCGTGGCCGAAGTGGAGCGTGGCCGAAGTCGTTTGGGCCGAAGTGGAGGCTTGCCGAAGTGGGGCGTGGCCGAAGTGGATCGTGGCCGAAGTGGAGCTTGGCCGAAGTGGAGCGTGGCCGAACTGGAGCGTGGCCGAAGTGGAGCATGGCCGAAGTCGTTTAGCCAAAGTGGAGGCTTACCGAAGTGGGGTGTGGCCGAAGCCGTTTGCCGAAGTGGAGCTCCTTCTGTGCCGAAGTTGAATGCCGAAGTGAACCTCCTTGCCGATGTGGGCCTTTTGCCGATATTTCTTATCGCCAAAGTGGCCATGTTGGCCGAAGTGGAGACAAGGCTTGCCTAAGTGGAGACAAGGCTGGCCGAAGTGGGCAGTTTGGCCGAAGTCTCTGTGCTTGGCCAAAGTATCTGTGCTTGGCCGATGTCTCTCTCTTCTTTGCCGAAGTGAGCACTTCGGCCAAAGTCTCCGTGCTTGGCCGAAGTTTCCGTGCTTGGTCGAAGTCTCCGTGCTTGGCCGAAGTCTCCGTGCTTGGCCGATGTCTCTCCTTTCTTTGCCGAAGTGACGAAGCGGGGAAGTGGTGCCACTGGCGAAGTCTCTGTGCTTGGCCAATGTCTCTCCCTTCTTTGCTGAAGTGAGCACTTCGGCCGAAGTCTCCGTGCTTGGCCGAAGTGGCCATGTTGGCCGAAGTCTCCGTGCTTGGCCGAAGTTTCCGTGCTTGGCCGATGTCTCTCCTTTCTTTTCCAAAGTGAGCACTTCAGCCGAATTCTTCTTGCCAAAGTGGAGTCGCCTTGGCCAAAGTGAGCTGTGCCTAAGTGGATTCGTACAGAAATGACTTAGGCACAATATCTGGCTGAAGTTGCGCCGAAGTGGGCTGTGCCGAAACCGTGGCCGTGCTGAAGTGGAACCTCCGTGCCAAAGTGGAGCTTAGCCGAAGCGAAGACTTTGGCCGAAGTGAGCCCATTTTGTGCCTAAGTGGACTCGTACAAAAATGACTTAGGCACAATTTCGGCCTTGTCCGATTCTTTGTATTTCCATATTTAGCCATCTTCCCATTGATCACAGCTGGGTGGGTTTTGACCCCCAACAGTTAGCCCCCCAGCTCGGTAGTTTCAGTGATGCTAGTGCCGAGGTAGAGGAAGTCCAAGCTGGGATCAATGTACCATGCCGATTGGTACGAGCTGAGCCGATGTGACACTGAGTCCGTTGTCTTTGATATCTGCCAGGTTCTCTGTCTTCAGATTGATAATCTTATTTCCAGTAGAAATTTCTTTATTCAACTGTGTGTTGGCACAATTCCCAAGGCGTGATGACATCCTCTTTTGCTTTATGAGCCTATATATGCTTCCACTTCTCCTCACTTCTTCTTCAGTTCTTCATTTCTCAGAAATCTCAAGGTAATTCTCTCCTCCCTTCTCTCTCCATCTTTTGAAGATTGTTCTTTCAATTTGTTGTTCTTGTTCCTCTGAAATTGTTTTCGGCAGAAGTCTTCTCTGCCGAAGTAGCCCTTGCCGACGTCTCTTCTTGCCGAAGTGACACCCGTGCCGAAGTGAAGCTCTTCTCGGTCGAAGTGGAGCCTTTGCCGAAGATCCCTTTTCTGCCGAAGTGCTCCTTGGCCGAAGTCCTTGCTTGCCGAAGTGATCTCCCCTTATTGCCGAAGTGATTCCCTTTGATGAACGAAATGGAGAATCCTTTCGACATAAAAACCAAAATGGAAAATTGGAGCTCTGATTGTGCTAGAATGAGGCAAGACGCGAGTCTTCGGGCGTGTTCTTCAAAGCGGCGAGCTCCTAAGGGCGGATACAAGCATGAGGCACCTGATCCACCAGGATCTACCCTCTCCACTGCTGAATCTTTGGAGACCCTTAGGCATCGGTTCAACATCTCCGAAGAGATCGAGCTTATCCTTCCGTCACCGTCGGATCGAGCTGACGATCCTCCAAAGGGATGTTTTACCTTGTACGAGAGTTGCTTTTAAATATGCTTTCTATGGTTTCCAATACCAAGGGTCATCCTTGAGTATCTATGGAAGCATAGATTGGCCTTGACGCAAATAACTCCGCAGGGGATTTGGCACTTGGTTGGAATTGTGGTTCGTAGCTTCGAGTGTGGCGAGGAAATTACTGTGGACCACTTGCTGAACCTGCTATGTTTTCGGACATTTCGCTCCAAGGACTCGCTTCTTTACTCTCTTTCAAACAAGGCTCACCGCAAAATTATCGGAGGATTCCCAAGTAAAGACAGATATTGGGAGGATTATTTCTTCTTCGTGCTTATTTCCGACGCTTCAGTTGGTTCAGATTGGGTTAACAAAATTAGGACCAGATGGAGAGAAATCGGTAGCCGATCTGTAGCTTTACGAATTCTTTTTGCCTTGTTGAATATGTCTTGACCTTCCAATTTGTTTGTTGGTTTTGCAGTTCCTAACCCGATCCCGACGGGTCCTCCAAACGTAGTTACGCTTCGTGAGACTCTAGCTTCTGGCGAGTGTGATTGGCAAAGAGACTTTACTCTTCAGAGGGTAGAAAGAGCACGAGCTCAACACTTTGGCTATTATTCTCCAAGCTCCGCTTCTTCATCTTCTTCTAGCTGTATGAAGAGAGCCATGGCAAAGTGATCATCGGTTCGCGAAAGGATGGAGGCCGAAACTCGCACCACGATGGAGCAAGTAGGGGTTGGCCGAACTGAGATTTCCGCTGAGCAGCTAAGTGTTGCCCTTGCTTTTCCTTTGGGTGACTCATCTGTAGGGCCGTCCATGTTGGCTCCGTATGTCCCTCATACGAGAGAGCTCGTGTTGGGTCTTAGCCGATTGGCCTCGCCTCCGGTCCACCGCAGAAATGGCAAGGCTGTTGCCACGAGCGGGGATGCCGACCAAGTGAAGCCTGCCCATAGGCGTGCCGCGGCAAAGACTGACAAAGGGAAAGACCTTCGTAAGGATGATGCTCCTAGACGAAAAAGACGCAATGCTCCAGTTTGCGATGCCGCTGACCCCGAACTGCCTTCGGAGCCTGTGTCTCTGCCGTTTGCTTCTGAAATGATTTGTGATGACGCATCGGCATCAGCCACTCTCTTCTCCAAGATTCTCTCTAAGGGGGATCGCTTTCCTCCTCCTGAAACTCTATCCCGAAGCGAACCATATGCCGAAATGTCTCGTCGTGGTACCAAGGTAATTTGTGTCGACCTTTCTTCCTTCTGTTTTCTTAAAAATGTGACGTTTAACCCTTCCTGTTTTCACTCAGTTTTTGGCTTCCATTAACAAGATGACGTCCAGCTATGAGGCAGACATCCGCAAGAATGCGAGGAGAGCTGAGCGTGCACGGAAAGCGGCCGAAGAGCTGCAAATCAAGCTTAACGAAGCCGAGGTGGAGCGCGATGCTGCAACGGAGATAGCATCAAAAAAGAAAGAAGACCTGGATGCCGAGGTGGAACTCCATAAGGAAAGGCGCGGCCGAGCCGACGATAGGATTCTTTACCTAGAGTCTTCTCGGGTCCAGCAGAAGGCTCAAGTTGCCGAGCTTCAGCGGATGTTAAGTTCGGAGAGGGCCATGACCGATAAGAAGGTTGAACGGGCTGAGAAAGGGGTGATGCGCAGAATGGCAAAGAAGTTTCAGGCTAAAGTCGACCGAGCCAAGGAGAAGGTTAAAAGCTTGGACGGGTCATCGAAGAACAGCATGGTCGATCTTGCCCAAGTTGACGGCAATCTTGAACTCCTCGCGCTGCTTTGCAGAGACGAACCACCTTCACTGGATGCTGAAGTTGAGAAGCTCCAGGGATGGAGAGCTAAGTACGCTGCTGCCGATGACGAGTTTGACGCGTTGGTTGCCTTATTGGGGAATGACCTAGCGGTCTCGCCGATCTCTGAAGATTCGGCCGACGTTGCGCTTGGCAACGAGCCTGTTGAAGCGTTAGCAGGGGATGTCGGCGTTCGCGTATTTTCTGGATCCAATAGGGGTTACCCTGGTTTGACTTTGCTCGGTCCGAATGAAGCCTCCGAATCCGAGACAACCGAATCATCCGATGAAGAAGAGGGCGTATCTTCAAGGGGGAAGGTGTGATAATGATGGGGACCCACCCAAGACCGTGGCTTGGTCTGCCTTGTTTTATTTATGCTTTGATATTATTCAGACATGGTGCCTGGATGACTTTATCCGTATTCACTTGTTATGTTTGCCTAGTGGCTTTTGCTTTTGTTGTGTTGTTTCCTTGTTTCGAAACTTGTTGTTGGAATGCTCTTCATCGAAAGAGGATTGATTTGTTTCACTATATCTTGTTGGGCTTAAGATCATCCCGATTCGTGGGCATGTTAACGTGAATGTATCTGCTCTGATTATGAGCGTAGGTGTCTCGACCAACGATTTGTTTGCTGGGTTTTCAGATGAATATTTCGGTTTACGGATACGCTACCGTAAGCATATCCGCTCCGACAATGGACACGTAGTACTATTGCGACCAACGATTCGTTTGTTGGGTTTAGGATGAAATTTTGATTTATGGATACGCTACCGTAAGTATATCCGCTCCGACAATGGACATGTAGTACTATTATGACCAACGATTTGGTTTTTGGGTTTAGGATGAACATTTCAGTTTACGGATACGCTACCGTAAGTATATCCGCTCCGACAATGAGCATAGACATTTATATAGCGCGCACTTTTAATCCGCTAGGATGTAATAGTTAGATCCGCGAAGGATGTGGTAGTTCGTTGCTGTGGCCAGCAGCAACGAGAGTGAGATGACGTGCCTGTTTAGTTAGGACTTTGGGTAATCCGCGAAGGATGCAAATGTGATGCCTATTTTTGTTAAGGCTTTAGTAACCCGCGAAGGGTGTGATATGATGAACATTGCTTCAAAGAGCTTGCATTAAGTAGACGTACAGTCTTTTACAAAGGTGGGAGTATACGAGTATATGTACCCACTCCCCCCCCCTTTTTATTTGGAGGGGGGCAGCTAAACCCATCCAAAAATGAGCTGCCTACGTACCCTTTGTAGGGATAAAGCCGCCCCATAATTCATGTGAAGTAGCCTAAGGATAGTACTTCTTGAGATGCATCGCGTTCCACGATCTTGGTATTGGAACGTCATACATGTTGGCGAGTTCGTACACTCCGGGTCGGACCACTTTCGTGATTTTGTAAGGTCCTTCCTAGTTTGCTCCGAGTTTGTCGGCGTTTCGCTCTGCAGTATTCTGGAAGACTATCCGTAGGACTAGGTCTCCTTCGTAGAACTGTCGATTTTGTACGTGAGAGTTGTAGTACTTTGCCGCTGCGTTCTGGTAGTTCTGAATTCGGATCAAGCCTTGGTCTCGCCTTTCGTTGATCCAGTCCAACTCATCAAGCATCAGCAAGTGGTTGAGACCTTCTTGTTCTGGGAGTAGTCTTCGGCGAACTCCTGGAAAATTTACTTTTGGTGGAATGACGCATTCCGTCCCGTAGACGAGGGCGAATGGGGTTTCGTTGGTTGCTCATCTTGGTGTTGTTCTATGAGATCACAACACTCCCTCCAGTTCGTCTGCCCACCGTCCTTTTTTTCGTCAAGACGTTTTTTAAGATCGTCGAGAGTCGTCTTGTTTATTGCTTCAGCCTGGCCATTTCCTTGTGGATATCGTGGGGTGGATTTGCGTAGTCGGATCTTACACTTCTCGCAGAAAGCTTCGAACCTTGTGGAAATGAACTGCGATCCATTATCGGTGACGATCTCGTATGGGACTCCATGTCGGCATATGATGTTCCTCCATACGAAACTTTCGACTTGTGCGTCCTTGATACTGGCATACGAATCTGCCTCCACCCACTTTGAAAAATAGTCTGTCAGGACCAGTAAGAATTGTTTCTGCTTCGAAGGATGCAAAGGTCCAACAATGTCCATGGACCATCGCATGAATGGATAAGGCGACGATATCGAGGAAAGCATCTCTGTTGGCTGATGAATCATTGGTGCATGACGCTGACACTCTCACATCTTGCGGAGTACTTCTCGCAGTCTTGTATCATAGTCGGCCAATAATAGCCATGTCGTTTGATTTTTATCGCCAAGGCTCGTCCTCCCGAATGGTTACCGCATGAACCGCTATGGACTTCCTCCATGATTGCCCTTGCCTCCTTTTATCCGATGCAGGCGAGTAATGGCCCAGAGAATCGCCATTTGAAAACATTACCGTCGCGCAGGATGTAGCGTGCCGCTTGTGCCCGAAGCTTTCGAGGCACCCATTTGTCTAAAGGTAAGACACCGTCGCAGATGTATCTGTGGATGTCGTCAAGCCAACCTTTGTCGCAGCCGTATTGTGTGTCCGTACGTGCATCATTCATCTCCACAACTTTAGTCTCGTGACATGGTTCGACATTGGAAGGGAGGGGAGTAAAGTCCTCGTCCATAGCCGTTGTTGCAGCATTTGCAGGATTTTTGTCCTCGTCAACTGCGTCAATTTCCATTTGAGGTTCGGGTCCTTTGACCGGTGTGTTCATCTCATTTTGGACCATTGAATCGTCTGTGATGGCTTCTAGTTCTTCGGCGTCGTTCGCAGCCGTGTCTGATACACTGAGTTTCTCCTTTGCTTTTCTGGCGGCTTGAGATCGAGTAACCACACTCACTGTTTCCGTAAAAGTGATGCTTGGATGCTCGATGAACTCCACCGGTATAACCCGCTTCAAGTCTGGATCGGAAGTAGATGCGAGAGCCGCCAGTGCATCAGCTGAAGTGTTTTCTCCTCATGGAATACGCGTGAGCGTGAATTATTTAAACTGTGCAGTCAAGTCTTTGACGACTTTTAGATATGCCTCCATACGATCGTCTTTAGCTGCGTATTCCCCGCTGAAGTGGTTTGCGACTAACTGTGAATCGCAGAACGCGTGAATGCAATCAATCCTGAGTCCTTGTGCAAGCTTTATTCCGGCAATGAGGGCTAGGCGGAAGGATTGTTCAAGTATCTCGACCGTTGGTGACGTGAGGCGTATCCCGACCCCTAAACCATTTTTGGATGATGAGCCGTCAACGTGAAGTTCCCAAGTCGAATTCGGGTTTCCGTCAGCGAGGCTCTCCTCCGGAAGTTCGATTAAAAAATCGGCAAGCACTTACGATTTCACGCAGGTCCGTACGCGATACTCGATGTCGTACTCGCTGAGCTCGATAGCCCACTTCGCCAATCTCCCGGATTGACTTGGGCTGTGCAAAATCGACCGTAGGGGGAAAGGACTAAGGACCACAATGGAGTGTGATTGGAAGTACGGTCTTAGTTTTCTGGCAGACATGACCACCGATAACGCCAACTTCTCCATCTGCGGGTTTCTTGTTTCTGCGTCGGTGAGGGTTTTGCTGATGTAGAAAATTGGTTTCTGCTCTCCCCGTTCGTCGCGAATGAGTACTCCACTTACTGCCGTGGTGGAGATTGCGGTGTACAGGAAGAGCGGCTCTCCCTCGACTAGCTTTGCAAGCACCGGGGGACTGGCGAGATACTTCTTCAACTGCTGGAAGGCTTCTTCGCATTTCTCCGTCCATTCGAATTTCTTGTTTCCTCGTAAAGTGTCGTAGAACGGTATGTATTTATCGGTGGATCGCGAAATAAATCTGTTGTGTGCGGCCACCCTTCCAGTAAGTCTCTGTACTTCACATTTTGATTTTGGGGAGTTCTTTCACGTTTTGATCTGTAATTGCTATAAGAGTTTGGAGAGTTCTTCACCGGCTCTCTGTCCGTCTTCATCTTCTTGCATTCTAACTTGGCTATCGAATCAGTGACAGGATTCCTGAGTTTGTGTGCAGCTAGGAAGCATACGCGGGACACCTTCTGACTTCCCAAAATTGTTTTGACTCCGCTCGGTGTTGGGAATTTTACACAGAGATGGTAGGTCGAGGCTACGGTGCGCATTGATTTCAACCAAGGTGTTCCGACGATGACGTTATAGTTTGCCGGGTGATCGGCTACAGAAAACTCCACGATCTTGACTACTCCTCCAGCATGCACAGGCAATTTGATGGTCCCGATTGTCATTGTTGTTTCTCCGGAGAATCCAGTCAACGGCTTCGGGGTTGCCACTATGTCGGACAGATTGATGTCCATTCGTTTGAGAGTTTTCTTGAAGATTATGTCCACCGTACTGCCCGTATCCACCAGTACCCGGGCTACGTCATAGCCACTGATGATCAATTCGATCACGAGAGGATCATCATGTGGTTTATCAATTTCGGCTGTTTCTCTTTCTTCGAAGGAGATTACATCGTCTGGAAACTTGGAAAGTGCGGACCAGTTAACGCTGACATCGGCTCGTCGTTGAAAATCTTTAATCGATGAGACGGTATCCGAGCAATAGTGAGATCCACCCATTATCATGTTGATCCGTCTTCTCGATCCAGATTGTGGGGCTTCGTCATTCTGCCTCCCTCGCTGAGGAAGATCTTCAGTCGCCTGCTCGGGGCGGTTTGCGTTGGTATCCATGTCGAAGTCCTTGAGGCTAATGTCTCCTTTGAGTTTGCCAGCCGCCAGTCTTGCAGCGAGTTTCAAGCCTAGGATGCGGTAATTTGCAGTCGAGTGTCCGAAGATATGGTGATGTTCGCAGTAAGCCATTTCGTCGTAAGTTCTTTGGCCCCTGGTCCACGTGCTACTCCACGTACCTCTTCCTCGGCCTTGGCCTCGTGCTTGCTCGTATCCTGACGAGTCAACTTGGTAGTTATGGGCTCCCTTGAATACTCCTTCGTGTTAGACATATCCGGAACCTTGGTTGCCCTTTCTGTTGTTCGATGGGTTCGAAGCAGAGGGAGGATAGTTCGTGGATTTCGCCTTTCCGTGCTTCTGGGCCAAGATTATTACTTCTTCTTTGTTGGAGGTGAAGTCCGTTGCTCGATGCAATGCATCCTGGATCGTGGTTGGAGCGTTTAGTGCAATCTCCTTCCGAAAATCTGAGTCGAACCATAAAGCTTTCTTCAATGCTTGCAACGCGGCTTCGTCACTTATCCCTTCTACTTCCGGCAGTATCGACTTGAACCGCTTGATGAATGCTCGTAACGTCTCATTTTGTCGTTGCCCCATGGTCCATAGATCTGCATCGGATGTTCGGCATTCCATGAATATAGCGTAATGCTTGAGGAATGCCGACACGACAACTGATTGAAATTGTCGATCGAATTTTTTCCCAGCCTGGAGAACCATTGGAGAGCTGGGCCTTTAAGGTGCTCAACGAACAAAAGACATTGACCAGCGTCTTCTTCTCCTTCTCTGAAGGTTGCTCGTTCCATTGCTATTGCGAAGGCAGTCAAGTGCTCCTTTGGATCAGTTTTGCCTTCGTAAACTGGTATCTTCATCTTCCCCGGGTCAGAAACCCTTGCCTTGGTGATTCGAGTCGTGAATGGGGTGTTCTGTGCCTCTTCAAGCACTCGATCAAGTTCGGGAGCCTTGCTGGTAACCCTATGCATCTGAGATCAAAAAAATCTCATCTCAGCGGCGGCTCGCTCCATGCCGGCCTGAATTTCGGCCATCTCCTCCTTCTGGGCTCGGATTATCGCTTTTCGTTCTTCTTCGATCTGGGCTTGTTGGGCCCAGAGGACGTTCACCTCTTCCTCGGTAAGGTTTTGATCATGGCCTATGTTGATACCACGTCGTCCGACATGAGTTTGAGCTGCTCCTACGAGTTCAGCTTAGCGGTGGGTTTCCAGGCCGTGTTCACCCTCTGGGTTGTCCTCCAGGTCGATCACTGTTGGGGTCAAAACCCACCCAGCTGTGATCAATGGGAAAATGGCTAAGTATGAAAATACGAAGAATCGGACAAGGCCGAAATTGTGCCTAAGTCATTTCTGTACGAGTCCACTTAAGCACAAGAGGGGCCATTCTGGCCAAAGCAGCTCCATTTTCGGTCAAGGAAGCTTCACTTCGGCATGGAGACTTCGGCAAAGAAGGAAGAGACATAGGCAAGCCTTGTCTCCGCTTAGGCAAGCCTTGTCTCCACTTAGGCAAGCCTTGTCTCCGCTTAGGCAAGCTTTGGCTCACATCGGCAAAGCTTTGCACCACTTCGGCGAAGAAGGGAGAGACTTCAGCAAGCTTGGTCGTCACTTCGGCAAGGCTTGGTCTTCACTTAGGCAAGCCTTGTCTCCACTTAGGCAAGCTTTGGCTCACATCGGCAAAGCTTTGCTCTACTTCGGCGAAGAAGGGAGAGACTTCGGCAAGCTTGGTCGTCACTTCGGCAAGGCTTGGTCTTCACTTAGGCAAGCCTTGTCTCCACTTAGGCAAGCCTTGTCTCCACTTAGGCAAGCTTTGGCTCACATCGGCAAAGCTTTGCTCCAGTTCGGCGAAGAAGGGAGAGACTTCGGCAACCTTGGTCGTCACTTTGGCAAAACCTTGTCTCCACTTAGGCAAGCCTTGTCAACAGTTAGGCAAGCCTTGTCTCCACTTAGGCAAGCTTTGGCTCACATCGGCAAAGCTTTGCTCCACTTCGGTGAAGAAGGGAGAGACTTCGGCAAGCTTGGTCGTCACTTCGGCAAGCCTTGTCTTCACTTAGGCAAGCCTTTTCTCCACTTAGGCAAGCCTCGTCTCCACTTAGGCAGCTTTGGCTCACATCGGCAAAGCTTTGCTCCACTTCGGCGAAGAAGGGAGAGACTTCGGCAAGCTTGGTTGTCACTTCGGCAAGGCTTGGTCTTCACTTAGGCAAGCCTTGTATCCACTTAGGCAAGCTTTGGCTCACATCGGCAAAGGTTTGCTCCACTTCGGCGACGAAGGGAGAGACGTCGGTAAGCTTGGTCGTCACTTCGGCAAGCCTTGTCTTCACTTAGGCAAGCCTTTTCTCCACTTAGGCAAGCCTTGTCTCCACTTAGGCAAGCTTTGGTTCACATCGGCAAAGCTTTGCTCCACTTCGGCGAAGAAGGGAGAGACTTCGACAAGCTTGGTCGTTACTTCGGCAAGGCTTGGTCTTCACTTAGGCAAGCCTTGTCTCCACTTAGGCAAGCTTTGGTTCACATCGGCAAAGCTTTGCTCAACTTCGACGACGAAGGGAGAGACGTCGGCAGAGCATGGCCACATCGGCAAGCATGGTCACTTCGGCCAACGTGGAGACATCGGCGAGATTGGCCGCTTCGGCTAACAGGGCGACATTAGCGAGACTGGAGACATCGGTAATATGCAACAAGCAGCTCACTTCGGCAACGATCCACATCGGCCACTTAGGCCACTTCTGCCACTTAGGCCACTTCGGCCACTTAGGCCACTTCGGCCACTTAGGCAACTTCGGCCACTTAGGCCACTTCGGCCACTTAGGCAACTTCGGCCACTTAGGCCACTTAGGCAACTTCGGCCACTTCGGCCACTTCGGCCACTTCGGCCACTTAGGCCACTTCGGCCACTTAAGCCACTTCGGCCACTTGGACAACTTCGGCCATTCCGCCACTACGATCCACATCGGCACTACCACGGCTTCGGCAAGCCTCCACTTCGGCAACGAGGCACATCGGCAAGCCCTCACTTCGGCAAGCCTGGCCGAAGACGGTTTTGCCAAAGTCACTTCCATACGAAGGTAATCTGGCCGAAGTCAAATCTATACGGAACTGTCTGGCCGAAGTCAAAGCTACCGAAGACAATCCTAGTTGAAGTCATTTTTATACGAAACTGTCTGGCCGAAGTCAAAGCTGCCGAAGACAATCCTGGCCGAAGTCATTTTTATACGAGACTGTCTGGCCAAAGTCAAAGCTGCCGAAGACAATCCTGGCCGAAGTCATTTCTAGACGAAACTGTCTGGCCGAAGTCAAAACTGCCGAAGACAATCCTGGGCCAAAGTCATTTTTATACGAAACTGTTTGGCCGAAGTCAAACCTGCCGAAAACAATCCTGGCCGAAGTCAGTTCCATACAGAGCTGTCCGGCCAAAGTTAATTCTATGCGAAGCTAGAAGACGACGCGGCCGAAGTCATTTCTATATGAAGACAACAAGCCCACCTTCGGCCTACAACGATACAAAGGCCCACGAAGTCAAGCCGACTTAGCTAAAAAGGAAATCCCAAAGGATTAGGAAGTTTTCCTTATCTCTTTAGGATTGACCTGGCTGACTCAGATAAGTATATATATCTATGTACATCCTTTGAAAAGGGATCCGCAACTTACTTAGCAAAAAACCCTAGACTTTTTTGCTCTCAAACTCTTGTATGAAAGCTTTTCGACACAGCTTAATAAAAACCATCTTTGGATCTCTCCGTTCGTGGTTCAACCGCAGAAATTTCATCCCTCTTAACAAACCTCCGACAAATTCTAATTGTGTTGATTTCGACTCCCACAATTTGGCGCTAGAAGGAGGGGGCATTGAAACTTTCTTACTCCAAGGAACCACCGCACGAATGATTCGAAGAAGATGACTAGCGACAGACGAGTCGACGACCTGCAGGATGTGGGGATCGATGGATCCGGAGCAACAGATACACCAACGCCTGCAGTCGTGGAGACGAGCCCAGAGGCCCTGACACAGATCAAGACGATGCTAGAGATGCTGCTCACGAAGGCGGAGGAGTAGGACAAGCTAAACACGACGGTGACCGATAAGCTTGAAATCCTTGCGACGGTGAGCCGAGCCCGTGGTAGAGGCCCAGGAGTTGACCTAATGAGGCGCCCTCTTCGACGTCTCAATCCAACGGCCCTCGATTTCTCAACACCTCACAATGCGCCAAGAACCCAAGGCGGATTACTCCCTACAAACCAACCAACCACAACCGTCGAACTGAACGCGACACCGCAGGAGGCAAACACGCAGACTATGGACGGAACGAATCCCCTTTTAATCGGGAGGAAAACCCAGAAGGGGAATACGACTTGGAACACCACCGCGGAGCCGAACTCGCGGGTGCAACCCGAGCTCCTATCAAACGAAGCGATATCAACCTCGGCCATGATCAAGACTTCACCGAGGAAGAGGAGAACATCTTCTGGGCAGAGCGAGCCCAGATTGAAGAAGAGCGTAAAGCGATAATCCGAGCCCATAAGGAGGAGATGGCCGAAATTTGAGCAGGCATGGAGCGAGCTGCCGCTGAGATGAAATTTGTTCGATCTCAGATGCACAGAGCTACCAGCAAGGCTCCCGAACTTGACCGAGTGCTTGAAAAAGCACAGAACACCCCATTCACAACTCGAATTACCAAGGCAAGCGTTTCCGATCCGGGGAAGTTGAAGATACCAGTTTACGAAGGAAAAACTGATCCAAAGGAGCACTTGACCGCCTTCACGATAGCAATGGGACGAGCAAACTTCAGAGAAGGAGAAGAGGACGCTGGTCAATGTCTCTTGTTCGTCGAGAATCTTAAAGGCCCATCTCTCCAATGGTTCTCCAGGCTGGGAAGAGACTCGATCGACAATTTCAATCAGCTGTCATTGGCATTCCTCAAACATTACGCTATATTCATGCAGCGCCAAACATCCGACGCGGATCTATGGACCATGGGACAAGGACAAAACGAGACTCTACGAATGTTTATCGAACGATTCAAGTCGGTACTATCGAAAGTAGAAGGTATAAGTGACGAACCAGCGCTGCAAGCATTGAAGAAAGCCCTGTGGTTCGACTCAGATTTTCGGAAGGAGATTGCGCTAAACGCACCAACCACGATCCAGGATGCATTGCATCGAGCAACGGAATTTGCCTCCAACGAAGAAGAAGTGAAGATCCTAGCCCAGAAGCATGGAAAGACGAAGTCCACGAACTATCCTCCCTCTGCTCCGAACCTACCGAACAACAGAAAGGCCAACCAAGGTTCCGGATACGTCCAACACGAAGGACGATTCAAGGGAGTCCATAACTACCAAGTTGATTCGTCAGGCTATGGGTAAGGACGAGGCCAAGGCCGAGGAAGAGGTACATGGAGTAGCACGTGGACCAGGGGCTAAGGAACTTACGACGAAGCCGCTTATTGCGAACATCACCATATCTTCGGACACTCGACTGCAAATTGCCGCATCCTAGGTTTGAAACTCGCTGCAAGACTGGCGGTTGGCAAACTCAAAGGGGATATCAGCCTCAAGGACTTCGACATGGATACCAACGGCAACTGCCCCGAGCAGGCGGATGAAGATCTTTCTAAGCGAGGGAGGCAGAATGACGAAGCCCCACAATCTGGACCAAGAAGACGGATCAACATGATAATGGGTGGATCTCACTATTGCTCTGATACCGTCTCATCGATTAAAGCTTTTCAATGACGTGCCGATGTCAGCGTCAACTGGTCCGAACCTTCCAAGTTTCCTGACAACATAATCTCCTTCGAAGAAAGAGAAACAACCGGAATCGATAAACCGCATGACGATCCTCTCGTGATCGAGTTGATCATCAGTGGCTATGACGTAGCCTGGGTGCTGGTGGATACGGGCATCACAGTGGACATAATCTTCAAAGAAACTCTCAAAAGAATGGACATCAATCTGTCCGACATAGTGGCTACTCCTAAACCATTGACAGGATTCTCCGGAGAGACGACGATGACAATCGGGACGGTCAAGCTACCTGTACAAGCTGGGGGTGTCATCAAGCTCGTTGAGTTTCCGGTAGCCGATCATCCAGCAATCTACAACGTCATCATCGGAACACCTTGGTTAAATTCAATGCGTGCCGTAGCCTCGACCTACCATCTCTGCGTAAAATTCCCAACACCGGGCGGAGTCAAAACAATTTTCGGAAGTCAGAAAGAGTCACGCGTATGCTTCCTAGCTGCACACAAACTCAGGAATCCTGTCACCGATCCAATAGCCAAGTCAGAATGCAAGAAGATGAAGACAGACAGGGAGCCAGTGCAAGAACTCTCCAAACTCTTATAGCAATTACAGATTGCGGAGGATCACGAAGAAGAATCAGCTGAATAGCCCTGCGACCCCGTAGTATCAGTTTGTATCGATGACAAACACCCGGAACGATGCGTAGAGATTGGATTCGGCCTCGACGAAAAAATCAAGGACGAACTGGTTTCATTCTTAAAAGAAAACGTGGACACTTTCGCATCGACAGCAGAGGATATGCCCGGAATTGATATCGGCGTAACCAGTCGTGAATTGAACGTCAACCCAACCTTCAAACCAGTCAAGCAGAAATGGAGAAAGTTGGATCCTGACAGAGCGAAAGCAGTGAACGACGAAGTCGAAAGACTCTTACGAGTCGGTTCGATAATGGAAGTCAAGTACCCGGATTGGCTGGCGAATCCTGTTGTAGTAAAAAAGAAGAATGGAAAATGGCGGGTGTGCGTCGATTTCATCGACTTAAACAAGGCGTGCCCGAAAAGACAGCTTCCCACTACCACACATTGATCGACTGATCGAAGCAACGGCCGGTAACAAGCTCCTATCTTTCATGGACGCATTCTCTGGATACAATCAGATTCTAATGAATCCCGACAATCGTGAGAAGACAGCCTTCATTACGGATCGTGGAATCTATTGCTACAAGGTGATGCCTTTCGGCCTCAAAAACGCTGGAGCCACATATCAGCGCTTAGTAAATAAGATGTTTGCTAATCAAATCGGAAGAACGATGGAGGTTTACATAGACGACATGCTGGTGAAATCGCTAGAGTCAACGGATCACGTGCTACATTTAGAGGAATGTTTCCGACAGCTAAACTCGCACAACATGAAGCTCAACCCGACAAAGTGTAGATTCGCAGTCACGTCCGGCGAGTTTCTTGGTTACTTAGTTACTCATCGAGGAATCGAAGCGAATCCAAAGCAGATCGACGCGCTTATCCAGATGGCTTCCCCGAAATCAAAACGTGAAGTACAGAGACTGACTGGAAGGGTGGCTGCACTCAACAGATTTATTTTGTGATCCACCGATAAGTGCGTACCGTTCAACGATACTTTACGAGGAAACAAAAAATTCGAGTGGACAGAGAAGTGCGAAGAAGCTTTCCAGCAGTTGAAGAAATATCTCGCCAGTCCCCCGGTGCTCGCAAAGCCAGTCGAGGGAGAGCCACTCTTTCTATACACCGCAATCTCCACCACGGCAGTAAGCGGAGTACTCATTCGCGACGAACGGGGAAAGCAGAAACCAATTTTTTACGTCAGTAAGACCCTCACGGACGCAGAGAAAAGATACCACTGATGGAGAAGTTGGCTTTATCGGTGGTCATGTCTGCCAGGAAACTAAGGCCGTACTTCCAATCACTCTCCATTGTGGTCCTTAGTCCTTTCCCTTACGATCGATTTTGCACAGCCCAAGTCAATCCGGGCGATTGGCTAAGTGGGCTATCGAGCTCAGCGAGTACGACATCGAGTATCGCAGACGAACCTGCGTAAAATCGCAAGTGCTTGCCGATTTTTTAATCGAACATCCGGAGGAGAGCCTCGCCGAAGGAAACCCGAGTTTGACTTGGCAACTTCATGTTGACGGCTCATCATCCAAAAATGGTTCAGGGGTCGGGATACGTCTAACGTCACCAATGGGCGAGATACTTGAACAATCCTTCCACCTAGATTTTCGCGCCTCCAACAACGAAGTAGAATACGAAGCCCTCATTGCCAGAATAAAGCTTGCGCAAGGACTCAAGATTGATTGCATTCACGCGTTCTGCGATTCACAGTTAGTCGCGAACCAGTTTAGCTGGGAATACGCAGCTAAAGACGATCGTATGGAGGCATATCTGAAAGTCGTCAAAGACTTGACTGAACAGTTTAAAGAGTTCACACTCACGCGTATTTCACGAGGAGAAAACACTTCGGCTAATGCGCTAGCCTCCCTTGCATCCACTTCTGATCCAGCCTTGAAACGAGTTATTCCTGTGGAATTCATCGAACGCCCGAGTATCACTCTTCCAGAAACAGTGAGTGTGGCTACGCGGTCTCAAGCCGCCATGCCTGCAAGGGAGAAAGCCTGTGCACCGGACAATGCTGAAGATGACGCTGACGAACGAAAAGCAGTAATCAACGACTCAATAATCCAGGACGAGACATACGCGGCAGACAAAGGACACGCCTCTCGGATGGAAATTGATGCAATCAACGAGAACGATAATCCCGTAGATGTCGAAGAAGAAGCAACGACCATGGACCAGGATCCAACAACCCTATCTCCCAATTCCCACCCACGTCACACAGCTGAAGCCATTACAACGGATGACACATCGCGAGAACTTGAATATGGCTGTGACAAAGGATGGCTTGACGATATCCGCGGTACATTTGCGATGGTACCTTACCTTCTTACAAATGGGTAGCTCGTAAGCTTTGGGCGTAAGCGGCACGCTACATCCTGCTCGACGGTAACATTTTCAAATGGCGATTCTCGGGGCCATTACTTGCCTGCGTCGAACAAAAGGAGGCAAGGGCAATCATGGAGGAGGTTCACGATGGCTCCTATGGCAACCATTCGGGAGGACGAGCCTTGGCGATAAAAATCAAACGACATGGCTATTACTGGCCGGCCATGATACAAGACTGCGAGAAGTACTCATCCAGGTGCGAGAAGTGTCAATGTCATGCACCAATGATTCATCAGCCAACCGAGATGCTTTCCTCAATATCGTCGCCCTATCCATTCATGCGATGGTCCATGGACATTGTTGGACCTTTGCATCCGTCGAAGAAGAAATGATTCTTACTGGTCGTGATAGACTATTTTTCGAAGTGGGTAGAGGCAGATTCGTATGCCAGCATCAAGGATGCACAAGTCGAAAGTTTCGTATGGAAAAATATCATCTGCCGACACG
Source organism: Pseudoturritis turrita (assembly GCA_900406555.1). Lineage (NCBI taxonomy): Eukaryota > Viridiplantae > Streptophyta > Magnoliopsida > Brassicales > Brassicaceae > Pseudoturritis > Pseudoturritis turrita. Next base: position 220,518 of record OVBL01000289.1, on the reverse strand, counting down.
GAGTCCCATACGAGATCGTCACCGATAATGGATCGCAGTTTATTTCCACAAGGTTCGAAGCTTTCTGCGAGAAGTGGAAGATACGACTAAGCAAATCCACCCCACGGTATCAAGCCTTGATCCGAATTCTCGACGGTCTCAAAAAATGCCTTGACGAAAAGAAAGGCCAGTGGGCCGACGAACTGGAAGGAGTATTATGGTCCCAAAGAACAACACCGCGACGAGCAACCAATGAAACCCCATTCGCCCTCGTCTATGGGACAGAATGCGTCATTCCACCAGAAATACATTTCCCTGGAGTCCGCCGAAGACTACTCCCAGAACAAGAAGGGCTCAACCACTTGTTGATGCTTGATGAGTTGGACTTGATCAACGAGAGACGGGATCAAGCCTTGATCCGAATTCAGAATTACCAGAACGCAGCGGCAAAATACTACAACTCTCACGTACGAAATCGACAGTTCTACGAAGGAGACCTAGTCCTACGGAAAGTCTTCCAGAATACTGCAGAGCGAAACGCCGGCAAACTCAGAGCAAACTGGGAAGGACCTTACAAACTCACAAAAGTAGTCCGACCCGGAGTGTACGAACTCGCCAACATGTCTGACGTTCCAATACCGAGATAGTGGAACGCGATGCATCTCAAGAAATACTATCCTTAGGATACTTCACATACTACGGGGCGGCTTGATCCCTACAAAGGGTACGTAGGCAGCTCGTCTTCGGATAGGTTCAGCTGCTCCCTCTCCAAAAAGGGGGGGAGTGGGTACGTATACTCGTATACTCCCACCTTTGTAATAGAATCCGCCGCGTCTACTTAATGCAAGCTTTTTCGAAGCAATGCTCATCATATCACAACCTTTACGAGTTACTAAAGCCTTAACAGAAACAGGCATCACATTTGAATCCTTCACGAATTACTCAAAGTCCTAACTAAACAGGCACCTCATCTCACTCTCGTTGCTACTGGCTACAACAACGAACTACTACATCCTTCGCGGATCTAACTATTACATCCTAGCAGATTAAAAGCGCGTGCTATATAAATGTCTATGTCCATTATCGGAGCGGATATGCTTACGGTAGCATATCCGTAAACCAAAATGTTCATCCTAAACCCAACAACCAAATCGTTGGTCATAACAGTACTACATGTGCATTGTCGGAGCGGATATGCTTACGGTAGCGTGTCCGTGAACCGAAATGTTCATTCTAAACCCAACAAACGGATCGTTGGTCGCAACAGTACTACGTGTCCATTGTCGGAGCGGATATGCTTACGGTAGCGTATCCGTAAACCGAAATGTTCATCCGAAAACCCAACAAAAAAATCATTGGTCAAAACACCTATGCTCGTAATCGGAGCAAGTATGCTTACCCTAACGTGATCATTCCAAATGAAGCAAACAAATCGTTGGCCTTGACATTAACAGAAAATATAGCAAAACAGATCAGTCCTCCTTGGATAAAAAAGCATTCGAGCAACGAGTTTCAACAACAAAGAAACGACAACCAAAGCAAAAGCCACAAGGCAAACATAACAAGTCAATACGGATAAAGTCATCCAGGCACCATGTCCAAATAACATCAAAGCATAAATAAAATGATGACTTGGGTGGATCCCCATCGTCATCATACCTTATCCCTTGAAGATACACCCTCATCTTCATCGGAGGATTCGGCCGTCGTCTCGGATTCGGAGGCTTCATTCAAACGAGAAAAGTCAAACCAAGCTTATCCCTATTGGATCCAGAGAATACGTGAACGCTGACATCCACCGCTAACGCTTCAACGGACTCGTTGCCGAGCGCTACGTCGGTCGAGTCTTCAGGGATCGGCGAGACCACTAGGTCGTTCCCCAATAAGGCAACCAACCTATCAAACTCGTCATCGGCACCAGAATACCTCGCTCTCCATCCCTGGAGTTTCTGAATTTCGGCATCCAATGAAGGTGGTTCGTCACCGCGGAGCAGCGCAAGGAGTTCAAGGTTTCCGTCAACTTGGGCAAGATCGACCACGTTGTTCTTCGACGATCCGCCCAAGATCTTAACCTTCTCTTTGGCTCGGTCGACTTTAGATTGAAACTTCTCGGCCATTCTGCGCATCGCCCCCTTCTTAGCCCTTCAACCTTCTTGTCGGTCATGGCCCTCTCCGAGCTTAACATCCGCTGAAGCTCAACAACTTGAGCCTCCTGCTGAACCCGATAGGACTCCAAGTCCTCCTTCTGTTTTGACGCTATCTCAATTGCAGCATCACGCTCACGTTCGGCTTCGTTAAGCTTGGTTAGAAGCTCTTCGGCCACTTTCCGTGCACGCTCGACTCTCCTCGCGTTCTTACAGATGTCCGCCTCATAACCGGACGTCATCTTGTTAATAGAGGCCACAAACTGAACAGAAAGAAAAGGGAGATCAGGCATCACATTTTCAACAAAGTAGGAGAAAAGAAGGTCAACGCAAACTACCTTAGTACCACGACAAGACATTTCGGCATATGGGTTACTCCGGGATAGAGTATCGGGAGAAGGAAAGCAATCCCCTTAGAGAGAATCTTGGAGAAGAGAGTGGCCGATGCCGACGCGTCGTCACAAATCATTTCAGAAGCGAACGGCAGAGATACGGGCTCCGAAGGCAGCTCATGCTCGGTGGCACTGCTAACCGATGCGTTGCGCCTTTTTCGTCTAGGAGCGTCATCCTTATGATGATCTTTCCCTTTGTCGGCCTTTGCCGAGGCACGTCTTTGGACTGGCCTCACCTGATCGGCATCCTCACTTGTGGCCGCAGCCTTGCCCTTTCTGCGATGAATCGGAGGAAAGTCCAATCGACCCAACACAACCTCTCTCACGATGGGGATCGACGGAGCCAGCGCGGATGGGTCTACAGATGAGTCGCCCGAGGGAAAAGCAAGGGCAGCACTTAGCTGCTCAGCAAAAATCTCCGTTCGGCTGACCTATGCCTGCTCCATAGCGGCACGGTTTTCAGCTTCCATCCTTTCATGAACAGATGACCTTTTTCCCATGGCTCTCCTCGTACTACTAGGAGAAGACGAAGGAGTTGAACTCGGAGAATAATATCCAAAGTATTGAGCCCGCGCTCTCTCTACTCTTTGAAGAGTAAAATCTCTCTGCCAATCACACTCGCCGGAAGCTAGAGTCTCGCGAAGTGTAACTACGTCTGGAGGACACGTCGGAATCGGATTAGGAACTGCAAAAACAAGCAAACAAAGCCGAAGGTCACGACAGGTTCGACGAAACAAAAAAATTCGCAAAGCTAAAGATTGGCTACCGATTTCTCTCCATCTGGTCCTAATTTTGGTAACCCAGTCCGCACCCACCGAAGCCTCGGAAATGGGTACAAAGAAGAAATAATTCTCCCAATATCTGTCTTTACTTGGAAATCCTCCGATAATTTTGCGACGGGCTTTGTTCGGAAGGATAGCAGGTTCAGCAAGTGATCCGCGGTGACTTCTTCGCCACACTCGAAGCTGCGGACCACGATCCCAACCAGGTGTCGAATTCCCCGCGGAGTTATTTGCGCCAAGGCCAATCTATGCTTCCATAGATACTCAAGGATGACCTTTGGTATTGGAAACCACAGAAAGCACATGTAAAAACAAATCTCGTACAAGGTAAAACACCCTTTTGGAGGCCCATCGGCCCGATCCGATGACGACGGAAGGATGAGTTCAATTTCTTTGGAAATGTTAAACCGGTGCCTAAGGGTCTCCAAAGACTCAGCAGTGGAGAGAGTAGATCCTGGTGGGTCAGGTGCCTCATGCTTGTATCCGCCCTTAAGAACTCGCCGCTTTGAAGAACACGCCCGAAGACTCCCGTCTTGCCTCATCCTAACACAATCGGAACTCCAATTCTCCATTTCGATTTTTACGTTGAAAGGACTATCCATTTCGTCCAGCAAAGGAAATCACTCCGGCGAAAAGGGGTTTCGGCCGACCTCCACTTCGGCAAGTAGGCGTCTTCGGCCTAGCCCCACATCGGCGGAAAAAGTCTTCGGCCAAACTTCACTTCGGCAAAGGGAGAAAGGAGACTTCGGCACCTCGATGAAGAGACAGCTCCACTTCGGCCGGAGGAGACTTCGGCAATCGAAAAACTTCGGCGAAGAGAAAGCTCCACTTCGCCACTTCGGCAAAAGACTACTTCGGCAGAGAAGGGGTCTTCGGCAAAGGACGAAATCACCTCGGCCAACCAAGCACTTCGGCCGAGAAGAGCTTCGCTTTGGCACGGGCGACACTTCGGCAAGTAGAGATGTCGGCAAGGAGAGATGTCGGCAAGGGCTACTTTGGCAGAGAATACTTCGGCCCAAGAACAATGTCAGAGGAACAAAAACAACAACCCGAAATAAAATTTTCAAAAGGAGGAGAGAGAAGGGAAGAGGAAAGTTACCTTGACTTTTTGAGAAAATGAAGAAGTGAAGAGGAAGTGAGGAGAAGTGGAAGTATATATAGGCTCATAAAGCAAAAGATGATGTCATCATGCATTGGGAATCGGGCCAAAACACAGTTGAATGAAGAAATTTCTACTGGAAGAAAGATTATCAGTCTGAAGATAGAGAACCTGGCAGATATCAAAAACAACGGACTTAGTGTCACATCGGCTCAGCTCGTACCAATCGACGAGGCACATTGATCCGAGCTTGGACTTCCTCTACCTCGGAACTATCATCACTGAGACTACCGAGCTAGGGGCTTGGTCTTCACTTAGGCAAGCCTTGTCTCCACTTAGGCAAACCTTGTCTCCACTTAGGCAACCTTTGGCTCACATCGGCAAAGCTTTGCTCCACTTCGGCGAAGAAGGGAGAGACTTCGGCAAGCTTGATCGTCACTTCGGCAAGCCTTGTCTTCACTTAGGCAAGCCTTTTCTCCACTTAGGAAAGCCTTGTCTCCACTTAGGCAAGCTTTGGCTCACATCGGCAAAGCTTTGCTCAACTTCGGCGACGAAGGGAGAGACGTCGGCAGAGCATGGCCACATCGGCAAGCATGGTCACTTCGGCCAACGTAGAGACATCTGCGAGATTGGCCTCTTCGGCTAACAGGGCGACATCGGCAAGACTGGAGACATCGGCAATACGCAACACGCAGCTCACTTCGGCAACGATCCACATCGGCCACTTAGGAAACTTCGGCCACTTAGGCCACTTCGGCCACTTAGGCCACTTCGGCCACGTAGGGAACTTCGGCCACTTAGGCCACTTAGGCCACTTAGGCAACTTCGGCCACTTAGGCCACTCCGGCCACTTAGGCAACTTCGGCCACTTAGGCCACTTCGGCCACTTAGGCCACTTCGGCCACTTAGGCAACTTCGGCCACTTAGGCCGCTTCGGCCACTTAGGCAACTTGGGCCACTTAGGCCGCTTCGGCCACTTAGGCCACTTCGGCCACTTGGACAACTTTGGCCACTTCGGCCACTACGATCCACATCGGCACGACCATGGCTTCGACCAAACTTCACTTTGGCAAAGGGAGAAAGGAGACTTCGGCACCTCGATGAAGAGACAGCTCCACTTCGGCCGGAGGAGACTTCGGCAATCGAAAAACTTCGGCGAAGAGAAAGCTCCACTTCGCCACTTCGGCAAAAGACTACTTCGGCAGAGAAGGGGTCTTCGACAAAGGACGAAATCACCTCGGCCAACCAAGCACTTCGGCCGAGAAGAGCTTCACTTTGGCACGGGCGACACTTCGGCAAGTAGAGATGTCGGTAACGAGAGATGTCGGCAAGGGCTACTTTGGTAGAGAATACTTCGGCCCAAGAACAATGTCAGAGGAACAAAAACAACAACCCGAAATAAAATTTTCAAAAGGAGGAGAGAGAAGGGAAGAGGAAAGTTACCTTGACTTTTTGAGAAAATGAAGAAGTGAAGAGGAAGTGAGGAGAAGTGGAAGTATATATAGGCTCATAAAGCAAAAGATGATGTCATCATGCATTGGGAATCGGGCCAAAACACAGTTGAATGAAGAAATTTCTACTGGAAAAAAGATTATCAGTCTGAAGATAGAGAACCTGGCAGATATCAAAAACAACGGACTTAGTGTCACATCGGCTCAGCTCGTACCAATCGACGAGGCACATTGATCCCAGCTTGGACTTCCTCTACCTCGGCACTATCATCACTGAGACTACCGAGCTAGGGGCTAACTATTGGGGTCAAAACCCACCCAGCTGTGATCAATGGGAAAATGGCTAAGTATGAAAATACGAAGAATCGGACAAGGCCGAAATTGTGGCTAAGTCATTTCTGTACGAGTCTACTTAAGCACAAGAGGGGCCATTCTGGCCAAAGCAGCTCCATTTTCGGCCAAGGAAGCTTCACTTCGGGATGGAGACTTCGGCAAAGAAGGAAGAGACGTAGGCAAGCCTTGTCTCCGCTTAGGCAAGCCTTGTCTCTACTTAGTCAAGCCTTGTCTCCACTTAGGCAAGCTTTGGCTCACATCGGCAAAGCTTTGCTCCACTTCGGCGAAGAAGGGAGAGACTTCGGCAAGCTTGGTAGTCACTTCGGCAAGGCTTGGTCTTCACTTAGGAAAGCCTTGTCTCCACTTAGGCAAGCCTTGTCTCCACTTAGGCAACCTTTGGCTCACATCGGCAAAGCTTTGCTCCAATTCGGCGAAGAAGGGAGAGACTTCGGCAAGCTTGGTCGTCACTTCGTCAAGGCTTGGTCTTCACTTAGGCAAGCCTTGTCTCCACTTAGACAAGCCTTGACTCCACTTAGGCAACCTTTGGCTCACATCGGCAAAGCTTTGCTCCACTTCGGCGAAGAAGGGAGAGACTTCGGCAAGCTTGGTCGTCACTTCGGCAAAGCCTTATCTCCACTTAGGCAAGCCTTGTCAACACTTAGGTAAGCCTTGTCTCCACTTAGGCAAGCCTTGTCTCCACTTAGGCAAGCTTTGGCTCACATCGGCAAAGCTTTGCTCCACTTCGGCGAAGAAGGGAGAGACTTCGGCAAGCTTGGTCGTCACTTCGGCAAGCCTTGTCTTCACTTAGGCAAGCCTTTTCTCCACTTAGGCAAGCCTTGTCTCCACTTAGGTAACCTTTGGCTCACATCGGCAAAGCGTTGCTCCACTTCGGCGAAGAAGGGAGAGACTTCGGCAAGCTTGGTCGTCACTTCGGCAAAGCCTTATCTCCACTTAGGCAAGCCTTGTCAACACTTAGGTAAGCCTTGTCTCCACTTAGGCAAGCCTTGTCTCCACTTAGGCAATCTTTGGCTCACATCGGCAAAGCTTTGCTCCACTTCGGCGAAGAAGGGAGAGACTTCGGCAAGCTTGGTCGTCACTTCGGCAAGCCTTGTCTTCACTTAGGCAAGCCTTTTCTCCACTTAGGCAAGCCTTGTCTCCACTTAGGCAAGCTTTGGTTCACATCGGCAAAGCTTTGCTCAACTTCGACGACGAAGGGAGAGATGTCGGCAGAGCATGGCCACATCGGCAAGCATGGTCACTTCGGCCAACGTGGAGACATCAGCGAGATTGGGCACTTCGGCTAACAGGGCGACATCGGCAAGACTGGAGACATCGGGAATACGCAACACGCAGCTCACTTTGGCAACGATCCACATCGGCCACTTAGGAAACTCCGGCCACTTAGGCCACTTCGGCTACTTAGGCAACTTCGGCCACTTCGGCCACGTAGGGAACTTCGGCCACTTAGGCCACTTCGGCCACTTAGGCAACTTCGGCCACTTAGGCCACTTCGGCCACTTAGGCAACTTCAACCACTTAGGCCACTTCGGCCACTTAGGCCACTACGGCCACTTAGGCAACTTCGGCCACTTAGGCCGCTTCGGCCACTTAGGCAACTTGGGCCACTTAGGCCTCTTCGGCCACTTAGGCCACTTCGGCCACTACGATCCACATCGGCACGACCATGGCTTCGGCGCAACCACGGCTTCGGCAAGCCTCCACTTTGGCAACGAGGCACATCGGCAAGCCCTCACTTCGGCAAGCCTGGCCGAAGATGGTTTTACCGAAGTCACTTCCATACGAAGGTAATCTGGCCGAAGTCAAATCTATGCGGAACTGTCTGGCCGAAGTCAAAGCTGCCGAAGACAATCCTGGTTGAAGTCATTTTTATACGAAACTGTTTGGCCGAAGTCAAAGCTGCCGAAGACAATCCTGGCCGAAGTCATTTTTATACGAAACTGTCTGGCCGAAGTCAAAGTTGTCGAAGACAATCCTGGCCGAAGTCATTTCTATACAAAGGAGTCAAAATCAACACAATTAGAATTTGTCGGAGGTTTGTTAAGAGGGATGAAATTTCTGCGGATGAACCACGAACGCGAAGATCCGAAGATGGTTTTTTTATTAAGCTGTTTCGAAAAAGCGTTTCGTACAAGTGTTTGTAGAGCAAAAGTCTAGGGTTTTGCTCAAAATTGCGGGTCCCTTTTTCAAGAGATGTACATCGATATATATACTAGCTTGAGTCGGCCAGGTCAATCCTAAAGTGATAAGGAAAACTTCCTAATCCTTCGGGATTTCCTTGGTAGCTAAGTCGGCTTGACTTCATGTGCCTTTGTATCGTTGTAGGCCAGAGATGGGCTTGTTGTCTTCGTATAGAAATGACTTCGGCAGCGTCGTCTTCTAGCTTCATGTAGATTTGACCTTGGTAAGATAGCTCCGTATGAAAACGACTTCGGCCAGGCAGTTTCGTATGGAAATGGCTTCGGCCAGACAGCTTCGTATAGATTTGACTTCGGCCAGGCAGTTGCGTATGGAAATGACTTCGGCCAGACAGTTGCATATGAAATTGACTTCGGCCAGACAGCTTCGTATGAAATTGACTTCGGCCAGACAGTTTCGTATGGTTTTGACTTCGGCCAGACAGTTGCGTATGAAATTGACTTCGGACAGATAGCTTCGTATGGAATTGACTTCGGCCAGACAGTTTCGTATGGTTTTGACTTCGGCTAGGCAGTTTCGTATGAATTGACTTCGGCCAGGCAGTTTCGTATAGATTTCACTTCGGCCAAACTATCTTCGTATAGAAATGACTTCGGTCGAAACGAGCTCGTATCGTGCCTAAGTGGATTCGTATCATGGCCAAAGCGAGCTCGTTGGCTGAAGTGGAGCGTGGCCGAAGTGGAGCTCGGCCGAAGTGGAGCGTGGCCGAAGTGGAGCGTGGCCGAAGTCGTTTGGGCCAAAGTGGGCATGGCCGAGGTTGATCTTGGCCGAAGTGGAGCTTGGCCGAAGTGGAGCGTGGCCGAAGTGGAGCATGGCCAAAGTGGAGCGTGGCCGAAGTCATTTAGCCGAAGTGGAGGCTTGCCGAAGTGGGGCGTGGCCGAAGCCATTTGCCGAAGTGGAGCTCCTTCTGTGCCGAAGTCGAATGCCAAAGTGAACCTCCTTGCCGATGTGGGCCTTTGCTGATATGTCTTATCGCCGAAGTGGCCATGTTGGCCGAAGTGGAGACAAGGCTTGCCTAAGTGGAGACAAGGCTTGCCGAAGTGGGTACTTCGGCCGAAGTCTCCGTGCTTGGCCGAAGTCTCTGTGCTTAGCCGATGTCTCTCCCTTCTTTGCCGAAGTGAGCACTTCGGCCGAAGTCTCCGTGCTTGGCCGAAGTCTCCGTGATTGGCCAAAGTCTCCGTGCTTGGCCAAAGTCTCCGTGCTTGGCTGATGTCTCTCCTTTCTTTGCCGAAGTGACAAAGCGGGGAAGTGGTGCCACTGCTGAAGTCTCTGTGCTTGGCCGATGTTTCTCCCTTCTTTGCCGAAGTGAGCACTTCGGCCGAAGTCTCCGTGCTTGGCCGAAGTGGCCATGTTGGCCGAAGTCTCCGTGCTTCGCCGAAGTTTTCGTGCTTGGCCGATGTCTTTCCTTTCTTTGCCGAAGTGAGCACTTCGGCCGAAGTCTTCTTGCCAAAGTGGAGTCGCCTTGGCCGAAGTGAGCTGTGCCTAAGTGGATTCATAGAAAAACGACTTGGGCACAATATTTGGCTGAAGTTGCGCCGAAGTGGGCTGTGCTGAAACCGTGGCCATGCCGAAGTGGAACCTCCGTGCCGAAGTGGAGCTTAGCCGAAGCGGAGACTTTAGCCGAAGTGAGCCCATTTTGTGCCTAAGTGGACTCGTACAAAAATGACTTAGGCACAATTTCGGCCTTGTCCGATTCTTTGTATTTCCATATTTAGCCATCTTCCCATTGATCACAGCTGGGTGGGTTTTGACCCCAACAGATTCACTAATCGTCACTCATTTGAATTAAAAGGGAGGAAAACCACTCTGGTTCCCATGACTCCATAAGAGGTTTATCAAGATCAGAAGCACTTACAACACAAGGAAGGTCGGGTAACCAAACATTCAAACTTCTTGCAAAGGCTGGTGAGATTAAGAAGGCTTTATACTCTAATCAACCTATGCTTCTGTTTGTATTTAAAGAAACTCTTATGAGTTTAACTAACCTTACACCGGTGCTGCCGAGTGAGATGACTTCCCTTTTGCAGGAGTTTGAAGATGTGTTCCCTGATGACAATCCAAAGGGGCTTCTACCAATCAAAGGAATTGAACACCAAATAGACTTTGTGCCTGGAATCTCACTTCCCAACCGTCCTGCTTATAGAACCAATCATGTTGAGACAAAAGAGTTGCAAAGGCAAATCAGTGAAATAATGGAAAAGGGACATATCCGCGAGAGCATGAGCCCTTGTGTTGTGCCAGTTCTGCTTGTGCCTAAGAAGGATGGAAACTGGCGAATGTGTATTGATCACAGAGCCATCAATAACATCACAGTGAAGTATCGACACCCTATTCCTAGATTAGATGATATGTTAGATGAATTGCATGGTTCTAGCATATTTTCTAAAGTTGATCTTAAAAGTGGATATCATCAGATTAAATTTCCTACACATCATTCTCATTCCCATTCTCATTCTCATTTCCATCCACATTCTCATTCTCAATATCAATCTCATCCTCATCCTCATTCTCATCCTCATCCTCATTCTCATTCTAATCCACACCCCATTCTCAGTCTCATCTTCAATCTCATTCCTATAATTCCTTTAAAATTCATCAATACTAGGCCAATACCCGCACATACACGCAATTTTTTAAATAAAAATTTAGTATTGGGAAAAATTTATGTCATGTCTTATTTTATCATGTTCCATCCCATTCTTGTCCTGAATTTTCATTCCATACATAAATGCATTTCCGTATGGTATAAATTTTTGATTCTCGTTTGGGAACGGAACGGGAAACAAAATTCTCAAAATTCCATTTAGGACAAATTTTATAATTAATATTACATAAATAATTGAACATGTATCTCATTTTATTTTCGTCAAGTCATTACATTATACAAATTGGAAGATGACATAGTCATGGAACAAAATACCAATTAGCCAATGCGGAGAATAAATTGGAAGATGACATAGCCATGTGCAGCGACATTTTAACACATCTTTACATGATAAAATTAAGACGGTCTGAATTTTTTTTGAACCAAAAACCAATATCTTGATATATGCTTTCCATGCTTTTATCCCGAAATGAACCATGTATAATATTTATCAGAACTTTTCCTTCAAAAACCACTAATGGAAAACAATAAAATATACACTATGTATAGCCATCAATATAGCCTTTCCTTCTGCCTCTAAAGACAATATTTTAGAGTCCAAATTCGCCGATCCCCTATATTTTGAGATCATATCATAATACCGGACAATCCATCAAGCAACGACTTGTTGTGTTGCAAAATTTTAAAAGTTGTGTTGTAATTATATTTTACCCATCCAAGACGTGGCCGAATAAAATTGAATATGTATCTCACAATAATAAAAAAGACAAAATATTACGCACAAACTTTATCTTTATTTGCTATTTTTTTATTAAATGTAACAAGTTATTAATTTTTATATTTTATATTATGTAAAATAATAAGTAATTTATATAAATTTTATGATTATCACATTTGTTTATATTTTTTGAGAATTTTTGTTTTGTCCAATCCCATCTTGTTTCTGTGCCGAACTTTAAATGAGAAATAAATGGAACAACTATTTTGCTTCTCTAATTTCCGTCACGTTTCCGTTCCTGCAAAATCTTGTCTCGAATTCTTGTTTTCTAGCTCTATAAAAATATCAAAAAATTTATTTATAACTGATATAAACTTGATAGTTAATATATACTCAGAGCCGACCATGAGTTTTCGAAGACTACAAGCGAGAAAAAAAAATGGACCGCTTTATATATTTTCATAGTAAAAAAAATATTTGATCTCATTTTCTAAAACCTCATCAATTTTAAAAATTTTACTTTTTTTCACATACCTTAACATCGTAGTAACTCGAAACTTTAATAGGCTTCTTGTTTTTTCTTTCTTCCTATTTTTGTTGCGCAGCCAATCGCAACCTTTTATCCGATACAAAGTCATCTTACTAAAAAAAAAAAAATTGTTAAATAGATGAAAGACTGTACAAAAAATAAACAAACAAATAAATAAGCATGATTAATAGTTATTATTCAAATCAAAATATGGATTTGATGAGTTGATAATCTCTTTTTGTCACACTCAATCCCGTGAAAAAAAATGATCATACTTGTGTTGAATTGTTGACGATATGAGTTAGGAGACATTTGTTTATTTATTCAATAATCAAGTGGAAGACGATGAGATCGCCTCACTACAACACAAGTCTTTGACAATCTGCAGTAAAAAAATAATCAAGGTAGACCTGAGATCTAGTAAGGCAACGTTTCTCAATGCTTGGATCTAGAGTTCGATTTGGTGCATTGTCCCTCTGGTTTCAGTTTTTTGACAAACAAAAAAAATCAAAGTCAAAAAGGAAAAATTCACCGGATAAAAAAAACTTGTAAAAATATTTATATTCTTATGTGATCTATGTGTCTCTCGGTTTAATTATAAAAGATTAAGTTCATATTAAAATTAAGGATTCTAATATAAAAGACGACACCATGATGGATCGGTTTCGATTAACAACATTAGATATTTGGTATATTGATAATCCTCCTCTCTTGCTTTAATTAAATTATTAAAAACATCTTTCTTTTTAGAGTTACACATATACATGTATGTTATGTATATGATGGTGGTGGTTACTAAATCAAAATGTAACTCCTCTTACGTTTATATATGTTAAAGTGGTGGTTACATATACGAAGAGTTACATGGGGTTTGTGATTGTTATATAAACAATCATATGATCATTAAAGAGAGATAATAGAGATCAAGAAGGATCTTAGTAACGAAAAATAAAAAAGAGAGAAAGATACGATCATTTGTCCATCAAAAGGATTATTAAAGAGAAAGGTCAGAGAGAGGACAAAATCAATTGGTGAACTGATTTTTTACTAAACCTAATCAAAGCATGGATCAAAATTAGTGCTTTTTTTATAAAAAAAAAGTATTTGTGGTTGGATTAAATAAAATCTAGATCATTTTGGGATAGATTTCATGAATTGAAATCATAAAAGTTCATTTACGTTTGATATCAGAACCAATCTAGATTTGTTTAATTCACCACAATTAAACGTAGGGGCAATTAGAAATCAATGTTGCGGTTACGGTTTAAAGGAATCGATTACGTACGGTGTTTTGATTTTCTGGATTTGTTAAGTTAACGGTTAGTGATGTTTTTGATTCGTTGAGAAAAATCACAATTAAAGAGATCGTCGTTAATAGAGTGGATTCATAATTAAAATCGGTGTTGTTTGAAAGGTTGTTAACCGCCGGTTTGGTTTATTGTCTCGTATGGTTTTATGACACACTTAAACCTTTTATATTTTATTAATTTAAAATACTATAATTGAATTAAGTGATGTGTATAAGATGCTTCGGCTTTGCAATTAATTAAAAATTTGGGTAATTGTGTTATGAAATACAATATAAATAAATTTTTACCCAATTATAATTATAATTTAATGTTTATATTATATGTAACATGTTAGTCACCAAAATAGCTTGATTATCTATCTATTATATTATTAGAGAGGTGAATATGGCTCACAGAAAAAGTTGGGACTTAGAATTACGTCTTTGCCTTAATGAAATTCTATTATATTATTAGAGAGGTGAATATGGCTCACAGCGAAAGTTGTGACTTAGAATTAAGTCTTTACCCTTAATGAAATTAGATGGCAAAATTCGATTGTTTTTAAATGATGGAAAAATGATTGACAGCTACACCATGTATAGTCCATCACATGGCTACACATCCAGACTAAATTAATGTATCAAAACTTACACAAAGAATTGAATTTTCATGGTGACATACATAAACAAACATAAGTTATGTGACTAACACCATAACCATCATTTTTGGCACTGTTCCGGTGTACCGCACGACGAAATTCGATATCGTCCGGTTAGACCCGGATTGACCCATAAAGATATCTGACCCGGTTAGTAACTAACCCAAAACTCAAGTTAATCGGCCCGATCTAACCCACCTATAACCGACTCGATCCGACATCAAAACCGACCGACATCAAACTAATAGAAAATCTTTTGATCTGGATTTCTAAAAACAGAAGAAGCTATGTCGGTTTTGTGTTCTTCGTGACCAGTATGATTCGAGTAAAAAGAGAAAGGGTTTCGTTAAGTTAGGGTTCGTGAGGGCATCAAAACTGTCACGAAGAACACAAAATTGACATCACTTCTTCTGTTTTTAGAAGTTCGGATCGAAAGATTTTTTTTTTAGTTTGATGTCAGGTCGATCGGTTATAGATGGACTGAGCTGGGTCGATTCACTTGAGCTCTGTGTTGGATCGGCTTTAAGTACTAACCGCATCGGATATTTTTTATGGATCAATCCGGGTCTAAACTGGATGGTACCGGATTCCGTCGTGTAGTACATCAAAACAGTGCCAAAATGATGGTTATGATATTAGTCACATAACCTATGTTTGTTTGTGTATGTCACCATGCAAATTTAATTCTTGATATAAATTTTAATACATTAATTTAATCTGAATGTATAGTCATGTGCTGGAACTGGAATATACTTGATGTAGCTAACAATCATTTTTCTTAAATGATTAATAACAAATCTCGATTTTTAAGCCTCATACTATTACAGCTGCATTTTAAATCCCATATTGGTATAGTAGGCCCAACACTCCAAAATAAAAAATAAACATCTTCTTAATTCAACTTAATTAAAAAAAACTCTAACTATTATGGCTGTCGGCCACAAACAATAAGAATTAAATCAATAATAAATTAAAACCCTAACCTTAAAAACCTATATATACGCATCCCTAATTCTAATTCTAAGTCAGCAAGTCTCTAATATTCAAGGTCGGCCATATTCTCTTTTAGTTTGAAACATACAAAATATGGCCGTCGTTTAGAAAAAATATTGGTTCATTGTTCTATATATAGCTCTGTTTTGTTTTTATTGTAATGTGTTTGTGTTGTCGTTAGAGGTAGATTTATTATCCGAGATCCGATCCGGTATCCGTTTCTATCCGATTCGGAAATAAGGATATATGGGACATCTGCATCCGGATAAGAATAGTAAAATCTTGGATCCGTGAAAAACGGATCCGGATTCGGATAGTAAAATTTCAAGGTCCGGATATCCGGATCCGGATCCGGACGCATTAAATATATTAAAAACATATATTTTTACATATCTTAAATTATTTTTATATAAAAATATATACATACTAGATTAGAACTTGCGTAATACGCGGGATTTAATAATAGTTTATTTATATACGATAAAAATAAAGTAAAATATATGTTGTCAGTAACCGATTAAACTTAATAAAGATAAACCGCACATCTATATACACTTTACACTAAAACGTTTAAGCATATAAATACATATATAAAAAATAACATACAAATATATTATTGTGTGAACTATTAAGCAATATAAAACAAAAACTAATAAAAATAATCGTATGATATATATATATATCTTATTATATAAAATTGGATGCGTTTTGTAAATTTATGCATGTTCATAATTTTCTTTTTATTTTATGGAATCAAGTATCATATTAAATTCAAATTTTCTATTTTACTGAAATTTACCATTTACCTAATTCTTTAAAATGAAATTTTATTTATTTCTATAAAACAAAAACACAAAGTAAAAAATATTCTATTATATTGAAATGATTGGTCATGTATTAATTATCGAATTTAAAATCAATTTTCTATTTTAGTCAAGTTCACTATTTAATTAATTATTTTAAATAAAACTTTTCAATATTCTCAATATATTATAGAGATCATGATCACATATGTTTTGCAATTAATCATCAAATTAAAAATTTATATCTTCGTCAAGTTTAGCTTTGATTTTTTAAGAATTTTTTATACTTTTTATTTTATTTTTAAAATGAATTTTTTTGTTTTCAAATCACGTATTGGAAAAAAATTTCTTAATACTTTTAGAAATACTATGTCTTTTTGTGCAACATGAAATAATATGTTTTATTTTTCTTTTTATAGTTTTTAGTTTACTATTTTCTTTTAATTATCCAATAATATGTCTTATTTTCTTTTTATTTTATCTTATTATTTCTATTTATGTGCAACAGATACAATTTATTTATTTTTTGGTAATAACGCCAAAAAGAACTAGTTTTTTTGGAATCTGTAGGCTCTAATACCTTTGAATCTTCAAAAATTTTGAAAAAAATGTAAATTTATGTTTTTAGGCTTCGTGAAAGACTCATTTACCATGTTAAATGGTCAAAATAATTTAATTTCCGATTCAGACACAATTTATTCATTTTTTGGTAATAATGCCAAAAGAACTAGTTTTTTGGAATTTGTAGGCTCTAACACCTTTGAGTTTTCGAAAATTTTGAGAAATTGTAAATTTATGCTTTTAGGCTTCGTAAGAGATTCATTTACTACGGTAAATGGTCGAAATAGTTTAGTTTTCGATTCAGACACAATTTATTTATTTTTTGGTAATAACGTTAAAAGGAACTAGTTTTTTTTTGGAATCTGTAGGCTCTAACACCTTTGAATCTTCGAAAATTTTGAAAAAAATGTAAATTTATGTTTTTAGGCTTCGTGAGAGACTAATTTACCACGGTAAATGGTCGAAATAGTTTAGTTTTTGATTCAGACAAAATTTATTCATTTTTTTGGTAATAATGCCAAAAGGAAGTAGTTTTTGGTATTTGTAGGCTCTAACCCCTTTGAGTTTTCGAAAATTTCAAGAAATTATTAATTTATGTCTTTAGTCTTCGTGAGAGACTCATTTACCATCGTAAATGGTCAAAATAATTTAGTTTTCGATTCAGACACAATTTATTCATTTTTTGGTAATAACGTTAAAAGGAACTAGCTTTTTTGGAATCTGTAGGCTCTAACACCTTTGAATCTTCGAAAATTTTGAAAAAAATATAAATTGATGTTTTTAGGCTTCGTGAGAGACTAATTTACCACGGTAAATGGTCGAAATAGTTTAGTTTTCGATTCAAACATAATTCATTCATTTTTTGTAATAAAGCCAAAAGGAACTAGTTTTTTTTGGAAGCTGTAGGCTCTAACACCTTTGAATCTTCGAAAATTTTGAAAAAAATATAAATTTATGTTTTTAGGCTTCGTGAAAGATTAATTTACCATGTTAAATGGTCAAAATAATTTAGTTTCCGATTCAGACACAATTTATTCATTTTTTGGTAATAATGCCAAAAGGAACTAGTTTTTTGGAATTTGTAGGCTCTAACACCTCTGAGTTTTCAAAAAATTTGAGAAATTGTAAATTTATGCTTTTAGGCTTTGTAAGAGATTCATTTACCACGGTAAATGGTCGAAATAGTTTAGTTTTCGATTCAGACACAATTTATTTATTTATTGGTAATAACGTTAAAAGGAACTAGTGTTTTTTGGAATCTGTAGGCTCTAACACCTTTGAATCTTCGAAAATTTTGAAAAAATGTAAATTTATGTTTTTAGGCTTCGTGAGAGACTCCTTGACCATGGTAAATTGTCAAAATAATTTAGTTTTAGATTTAGACACAATTTATTTATTTTTTGGTAATAACGTTAAAAGGAACTATTTTTTTTTTTGAAATCTGTAGGCTCTAACACCTTTGAACCTTCGAAAATTTTGAAAAAAATGTAAATTTATGTTTTTACGCTTCGTGAGAGACTCATTTGCCACAGTAAATGGTCGAAATAGTTTAAATTTTGATTCAGACACAATTTATTTATTTTTTGGTAATAACGCCAAAATGAACTAGTTTTTTGGAATCTGTAGGCTCTAACACCTTTGAATCTTCGAAAATTTTGAAAAAATGTAAATTTATGTTTTAAGGCTTCATGAAAGACTCCTTTACCATGGTAAATGGCCAAGACTCGCTGCCGGCATGTATAAATATGTTCTTGTATCACGTTTAAAAACCTAAGTATACTGATGTATAAAAATGTGTTCCTTAAAATTGGGTTTTATGCGATACTAGTCCTAGTCCGGACGAACTAACTATCGGTCATAACTCGGGTTGAGAAGCTTTGAGTTGTGCGCGTTAGGGAATGTGTACTTGGATGTTTAATCTAGGGTCTCTGGATAAGTTCTGGAAACCTCGGATTGAATATCTAAGTGCGCATCTGTGACATCTCCGGTCAATCGATAATCGGGGGTGTTACAAAGGTGATATCAGAGCATGATTTTTACGATGCTCAATGGGACTTGATTTTCAAATGATTTATCGAGTCAAAATGGGTCGCAAAAGGCAATTAGGATAAGCTGGATGGTTCCTGTACTTTAGAATAGGGTGGGTTAAGTACTTACCTTCTTTTCCGATACAACAATGCCACTGCGGCTGATTATTACGCATGGAGGACGAAGAACTCGGTGCATACATACAACTCCAATAGACATGACCCTGGAGTGTTATCATTGTAGTCGAGTTGGACATTATCCATGGGCTTGTCCAAGCATGAGACAACCCGGATTTTTTCTGAACTATGTCACCTGTTAAATCTGTGGAAGGAATGGTCATTACTCGATTAGTTGTCCGCGTACTTCTTTGACTCCTCGAAATCCTTCACAAACAATCCGAGAATCAAGGAGACGGTTGGTGATAAAGCTTCGGCTTGGTGATAAGCATCATCGGAACTCGATTAATCCTTAGATGTAAGTAATTGAACCTTTCTAAATCCATCAAAGTTTTGATTACAGGTACGTAAGGGTTTTAACTCATGATGTGATTGATTGAAATGATAATTATGTTTACTTGATGATTGATTGCATGATGAGTATAAAATTATAAATGAAAAATTGAATGCATGTCTAGTAACATTTACGTGTTAGTGGTGTTCCCACATACGTTTTGTTTAACTCAGGAGTAGCACATAGTCTTGTGTCTCCTGCGGTCGTAGCGAGTTGTGAGGGAACCTTTACGGTTGTAAAGGTGTGTGTGTGTGCCCATTAGGACACCCATAAACAAAAACTTTCAAGCCATAAGTTACTACTCGGAGTTCTAGTGTGGATTGATACAAAATTCTTCTTAGCCGTTCTATTAGTTATATCCGTATGTCAGCGTGAATCCGTTTGAATATGGATGAGTATGAAGATTCTGAGTATTTGAGTTATGAAGAAGTAAGGATTGTACAAAGACCAGAGTAACCAGTCTTCATCGGTGATTGCATGATCGGTTTAAGAATTCAAGATCAGTCAGACCCAGAGGGAAGAAGTAAAAGTTGGTTAGGGAGGTGAAGAATACAAAGGAATTTTAAACCCCTATCGCGAAGAAATATTGAGGAAGAACTAGAGATGGAAGACATTGTAAACAAAGAAGTATGGAGATGTGTTTAAAGCATTAGAAGGATTATCTTCATCTCAAAGTAATCCAATAGTGGTCTTTTAAGCCAACGCTCTATGATGGTCAAGACATTTTGGTAGATAATCTAGAAGAGTTAGAGAAAAAGAGAAATCAGTTGAAGGAAGAATGTAGTGAACGAGATTTATTATCATTGGACAACTCTAAACCGTTTAGGAAGGGAAGGAAAGAAGCAAATGATGGGGGATAATGTATCAAGGGATCAATAGAACCATAATCAAGAACAAGTATATGATATCAAGGATTGAAGAATGATTGGATCCACCTGAAGGAGCAAGTTAGTTCTCTAGGAGGGATTTAGCAACAAGTTATCATCAAACTTGTATTCCCAAGACGAATGAAGTGAGATTCATTGTCAAGCATAGTGAGGATAACCAGTTAGGTTTGGCGGTTATACCATATTATTTACCATTACACCAGCAATGCTTATGAGATCAATAAGCAAAGTTGGTGGGAATGGGTAGGCAAGTTCGACATCATGGAGACTGCCATTAGGACGCGGTATTGTCATCACGGCTTTATAGTCATGATGTTTGGACCTACCAATGCACCAACAACATTCACAAGATTAATGGATGAAGTTTCTTTGGGAATACTTGGACGAGTTGGTAATCATCTTTATCGATGATATACTCACGAAGAGACGAAGCGTAGAGAATCATGAAAAGTATGTGAAGAAATTTTAGAAGCACTTAAGGAGCCAAAAGCTTTTTCTAAGTTTAGCAAATATCATTTCTAGAAGAGAGAAAATTGGTTGTGAAGACACGAAGTATCTGAATATGGAGTCTCTTCCGATCAGGAAAAGATTAAGATGGTACATGAGTGGCTTTACCCAAATAATTTTATGAAAGGTATAGCATTTAAATAAAGCAAAGAGGAAGATCGCACGTCTAATCGATTTAAATGCGTGTTAATGCAAGACGAAAAGGTCGTTGCCTTTGAATTGAGACAGCTAAGAGGACATAACACATCATTCCTTACTTAGCACCCATCCAGGAAGTACTAAGATGTACCATGATATTCATCGATACTACCATTAGCCGGGAATGAAGAGATTAGTTGCGTAATGGGTGACACGATGTTGGACTTGTCAATAGATTAAAGCTGAGCATCATGTACCAGCGGAGAATTACTACAGTGCTTAATGATCCCAAAATGGAAATGGGAAGCAGTGGTCATAGAATTTATAACTGTATTATCAAGGGCACCAGGACGAAGTAAAGATGCTACATGAGTAATTGTAAACCGACTGATCAAGAATGTTTATTTTCTACCCATTAAAAACTTGTCGACAAACTGGGAGTAATAGTTGAACCGCACCTGAAGCACATGGTGAAATTATGTGAAGTTTTAACTAATGTAGTATTTGACAGTGAACCAAGGTTCAAAGATCAATTCTGGTAGGCCTTGCAGTAAGAATTGGGAACCAGCCTTCGTATAAGTAAATTATTCCATCTCAGGACAGATGGATTAACAGAGGTGAATTATAAGAACTTGGGAGAATTACTTCGAAGGTGTGTGTTAGATTGGCCAGGGAGTTAGGAAGGCTACTTGCCAATGTAGCATTTCATACGACAATAGCTACCATGAAGGATGTGGTATGTTTCCCTATGAAGCTTGGAATGGACGGCCAAGATATTCTTGTTATAAGATGCCAAGAGAGAAATTTAGAGTCAAGATAGAAAAACCTGATGGACATAATAGTACAGACAGTTTGTTTAATGGTAGAGGACGGTTAGGTTCAGATAAGACAACAATGCTATGATGGGTTTGGATCCTTGGAAATTTTCGGTCAAGAAAAGATTAGTTGGTTTTAGAAGAACTGCTTTTGTTTTGAGGATTTTGAGTTGGGTTAAACTGATCAGTTCAGAGTACAACCGTGGGTCAACGACAGAAGATCAGTTTATCTGATAAGATCAGATTATTAGAGAATAAAGAGTTATTATAGTATTGAAACATGTGATAAACACGGGAGCGTCTAGAAGAAAGATAGTGCGTCACTTGTCAGCATGAAAGCCAATTCGGAGTCACTAAGACAAGTGTGACAACTTTATGGACAAGGTGGAATTATTAAGAGAGTATACGTAAGGAAGTGGTTAAATTGCAAAAGGTTTTGGAAACCATTCTCCACCTGAGTATAAATTTCCATCCTCAGACCGATGGACAAAAGCGAAGAACAGAATGGGCGGTAGAAAATTACATCGGTCTTGTGAGCTGGATATATTAAGTATTGGGAATAATACTTACCCTTGGTAGAATTATCATATAATAATAACTACCACTCGAGTATAAAAGAATATGAAGAGGGAACAAAACTGTCAATAGTAATATGGAGACTATGGAAGAAGAAGAAGAATGATTTGGATGTCAGAGATGGGCTATAGTTAAAAGTAACTGCACTGCCTGGAAAGGGAAAGAGAGGTTCGGAAAGATAGGGAAGTTGGCCACAGGGTATGTTGTGTGTTATAAGAGGAGTAGTAGAAGTCACCTATTATTTGGATATTCCTTCAGGCATGTCACTTGAGCCAGTGTCCTATGTATTTATGTAACAAAAATATATTCCGCGATCCAAATATGATAGAACCCCAATGGATAGAAGCCCTTCAAACCAATTTAACTTATCCTAAAAGACCTGAACAGATGAAAAAAATGATAAGTTAGAAAGTTAAAGAATTGATACATTTTTCAAGACCAAATGTTGGGGTCAAAACCCGCCCAGCTGTGATCAATGGGAAAATGGCTAGGTATGAAAATACGAAGAATCGGACGAGGCCGAAATTGTGCCTAAGTCATTTCTGCACGAATCTACTTAAGCACAAGAGAGGCCATTCTGGCCAAAGCAGCTCCAGTTCCGGCCAAGGAAGCTTCGCTTCGGCAGAGAGACTTCGGCGAAGCAGGGAGAGACTTCGGCAAAGCCTTGTCTCCACTTCGGCAGAGCAGGGAGAGATTTCGGCAAAGGTTTGTCTCCACTTCGGCAGAGCAGGGAGAGACTTCGGCAAAGGTTTGTCTCCACTTCGGCAAAGAAGGGAGAGGCTTAGGCAAGCCTTGTCTCCACTTAGGCAAGCCTTGTCTCTACTTAGGCAAGCTTTGTCTCCACTTAGGCAAGCCTTGTCTCTACTTAGGCAAGCTTTGTCTCCGCTTAGGCAAGTCCTGTCTCCGCTTAGGCAAGCCTTGTCTCCACTTAGGCAAGCCTTGCCTCCACTAAGGCAAGCCTTGATTCCACTTCGGCCAGGAGACATCGGCCAGCATATCCCACGTCGGCAACATGGCCGCTTCGGCAGATGTGGAGACTTCGGCAACATGGCAATTTCGGCCATACGGCCACTTCGGCCAACTTAGAGACATCGGCAAGCCACATCGGCATGGAGGAGACATCGGCACAGCCCACTTCGGCCGAAGGCCTTCGCTTCGGCGCAGCTCGCTTCGGCGCAGCTCACTTCGGCAGAGAAGAGACATCGGCAAGCCACATCGGCGTGGGGGAGACATCGGCACAGCCCACTTCGGCGACATGGCCACATCGGCACGGAGGAGACATCGGCATGGAGGAGACATCGGCACAGCCCACTTCGGCCGAAGGCCTTCACTTCGGCGACATGGCCACATCGGCACGGAGGGGACATCGGCACACGGAAACGCGCCACTTCAGCGCACGGAGACGCGTCACTTCGGCACACGGAAACGCGCCACTTCGGCGCACGGAGACGCGTTACTTCGGCACACGGAGACGCGTCACTTCGGCACGCGGAAAAGCTCCTCTTCGGCCACTTCGGCACTTCGGCCACGGTTCACTTCGGCCACGGTTCACTTCGGCCAAGCTGTCCACTTCGGCCAAGCTGTCCACTTCGGCCAAGCTGTCCACTTCGGCCAAGCTGTCCACTTCGGCCAAGCTGTCCACTTCGGCCAAGCTGTCCACTTCGGCCAAGCAGGCCACTTCGGCCAAGCAGGCCACTTCGGCCAAGCTGTCCACTTTGGCCGAGCAGGCCAAGCAGGCCACTTCGGCCAAGCAGGCCACTTCGGCCAAGCAGGCCACTTCGGCCAAGCTGTCCACTTCGGCCAAGCTGTCCACTTCGGCCAAGCAGGCCACTTCGGCCAAGCAGGCCACTTCGGCCAAGAAGGCCACTTCGGCCAAGCTGTCCACTTCGGCCAAGCAGTCCACTTCGGCCAAGCAGTACACTTCGGCCAAGCAGTCCACTTTGGCCAAGCAGTCCACTGTCTTGCCGAAGTGAAATATATACGAAGTTGCCTGGCCGAAGTCAAGTCTATACGAAGCCAGAAGACGACGTGGCCGAAGTCAAATCTATACGAAGTTGCCTGGCCGAAGTCATTTTTATACGAAGCTATCTGGCCGAAGTCAAAGCTGCCAAAGACAATCCTGGCCGAAGCCAATTTCATACGAAACTGTCTGGCCGAAGTCAAGTCTATACGAAGCCAGAAGACGACGCGGCCGAAGTCATTTCTATACTAAGACAACAAGCCCATCTTCGGCCTACAACGATGCAAAGGCCCACGAAGTCAAGCCGACTTACTAAAATGAAAATCCCAAAGGATTAGGAAGTTTTCCTGATCTCTTTAGGATTGACCTGGCCGACTAAAACTAATATATATATCCATGTACATCTCTTGAAAAAGGGGATCTGCAAATTTACTTAGCAAAAAAAACCCTAGACTTTTGTGGGAGTATAAATCCACGCCAATTGAATTCGTTGTCTTTTAGCGAGATCTGAAACTTCTGAGTAAAAACCACCAAAAAACACAAACAGAGATCCAAAGTTGGTGTTTTATTAAGCTGCTTAGAAAGCTTTTTATGTCAGAGCAAAAGTACAGAGTTTTGCTAGGTAAATTGCGGATCCCCTTTTCTTAGGGTTTACATGAGTATATATACTAAGTTAAGTCGGCTAAGTTAGTATCCAAAGAGATAAGGAAGATTTCCTAATTCTTCGGGATTTCCTTTTAGCAAAGCCTGTCATCGTCATGGGCTTCGATTCATGGGCTGTCTTTGTCATCTCTTTTGTGGGCTTTAATCTGTGGGCTCGTTGTCTCGGCCCATTCTCTAACCATGGTTCACGGCTCGGGTAACGCCATGGTTCATGGCTCGGGTGACACCACGGTTCACGGTTCGGGTGAGGCCATGGCTCACGGCTCGGGTGACACCGTGGTTCACAGTTCGGGTGACGACATGGTTCACGGCTCGGGTGACACCATGGTTCACGGTTCGGGTGACGCCATGGTTCACGGCTCGGGTGATGCCATGGCTCACGGCTCGGGTGACGTACTATGGGCCGTGACCCCCGATCCGTCTATCGCGCCATGGATCGGGGTATACGTCCGAGCTTCTTCGCTGTGGGTCGTGACCCCCGATCTGTCTGTCGCACCATGGATCAGGGTATACGTCCGAGCTTCTTCGCTGTGGGTCGTGACCCCCGATCCGTCTGTCGCGCCATGGATCGGGGTATACGTCCGAGCTTCTTCGCTGTGGGTCGTGACCCCCGATCCGTCTATCGTACCATGGATCGGGGTACGCGCCCCCGATCCAACTCTCCCTCCACAGTTAGGGACCTCGATCCACCTCCTTGTCACGGTTCGGGATCCTGATCCAACTTGTCTTCATAGTTAGGGATCCCAGTCCACCTCGTCACGGATCGGGGGTCCCGATCCAACTTGTCACAGTTAGGGGTCCCGATCCAACTTGTCACGGATCGGGGTACCCGATCCAACTTCATGGTTAGGGATCCCAATCCAACTTCTCGCGGTCAGGGATCCCGAACCCACTCACAGTTCGGGGTACCCGATCCAACTTCTTGGTTAGGGATCCCGATCCAACTTCTCACGGTTAGGGATCCCGATCCCACTCACAGTTCGGGGTACCCGATCCAATTTCTTGGTTAGGGATCCCGATCCAACTCACGGTTAGGGATCCTGATCCCACTCACAGCTCGGGGTACCCGATCCAACTTCATGGTTAGGGATCCCGATCCAACTTCTTGCGGTTAGGGATCCCGATCCCACTCACAGCTCGGGGTACCCGATCCAATTTCTTGGTTAGGGATCCCGATCCAACTTCTCACGGTTAGGGATCCCGATCCCACTCACAGCTCGGGTTACCCGATCCAACTTCATGGTTAGGGATCCCGATCCAACTTCTCGCGGTTAGGGATCCCGATTCCACTCACAGCTCGGGGTACCCGATCCAATTTCTTGGTTAGGGATCCCGATCCAACTTCTCGCGGTTAGGGATCCCGATCCCACTCACAGCTCAGGGTACCCAATCCAACTTCATGGTTAGGGATCCCGATCCAACTTCTCGCGGTTAGGGACCCCGATCCCACTCACAGCTCGGGGTACCCGATCCAACTTCATGGTTAGGGATCTAGCTGCTAGCACCTTTTCATACTTAGTCATTTTTAATCGTTGATTCTCAAGGGGTGAAATATGACCCCAACAGTTAGCCCCCCAGCTTGGCAGTATCAGTAATGTTAGTGCCGAGCTGTAAGTGGTCGAGTGAGATCAACGATTCTCGTGGTCATCCCGAACTGTCCTTTTTGATGACGATCCCGAACCATTCCTTTGTAGTATTGCTGGTTCAGTTCCTAGGCAAACTCAGTTCGGGATTCTGTTGCCTTGACACCTTTATCGGGGAGTGCAAACGTTTTTGCTGGTTCCCGAGGCGAATGACGTCACCATTTGCCTATATAATCCGTGATACTTCTCATTTGTTCTCCACTTCATTTCTCCGAAAATTTCTTCAAACAGGTAACCTCTCTCTTCTTTCTCTCTCTAATTTTTTTTGCTTAAGTTTTTAGCCGAAACTCCGTTGCTCTTCCTTCGCCGCCGATCCGCTTGAATTTCCCGATCCATCTTCAACTAGCTCCGTCGCCGTCTTCAAGTTTTCCGGCAGTTTGTTTTGAAGATCTTCAACTTGTTCTTCAATGTTTAAAAGGTTTTGATCTATTTTGATAGGCCGCTGAGAACCCCGATCCGTCCTTTGAATCTTATAAACCCTAGATTCTCTTTCGCGAGCTGTTAGGGATCCCGATCTGTTCATATCTTCCAAGGACCCCGATCCGTCTTCGAATTCAACGGAATGTCTCATTCATCTGTTTCTGCATCTCCCGATCCGTATACCCGCTTGTTCGGCATTTCGGGGCAGTCTTCGCTTCCTGAACCATCCTTCTCTCCCGATCCGTTTCTCACCCGAAGCTGTGGTCGGGAGGATTCTTCTGGCGCACACGTTTCAGAAAACCTGGATGATCCAAGTGATTCGGGGGTTGGACCTTCCCTTCTTGGCAGAAAAATGGTGCTTTCTGAATCCTCTGGAGTGGGCAGCAATTCTGGGGATCCTTTGCGATTTGAAGTGCCTCAACTCTATGATTCTCCATTCGTCGAGGCGGCGAACCCTTTCACTGATGCAATGGACCCCGATCTGCCAAAAATTGAACCGGAGGATTGGTTCTTCGATCCAGTCGTGGCCAGACAGGAGTTGAAGCGTCTGATGCATCTTAACCATCAAACCCCAAGGAAGAAGAAAAACAAGAAGCGACCCGATCCACCTGGTTCAACCCTTTCAACCGTGGATTCGCTATCAGCCCTTAGGCATAGGTTCAGTATTTCGGAGGAAATCGAGTTTGTGCTTCCTTCTCCATCAGACCGAGCCAATAATCCCCCTCCTAACCATTTCACTCTTTACGAAAGCTTCTTCTACCGCTGCCTGTTGTGGTTCCCGATCCTCGACGCCATCCTCCAGTTTATCTGGAAATACAACTTAGCTATCTCTCAAATCAACCTTCGAGGAATCAGGCATATGGTCGGTATTCTGGTCAGGAGTTATGAGTGCGATCTAGAAGTCGGCGTCGAACACCTGACACACTTGCTGGCGTTCAGGCGTCGAAATAAGCGGGAGCTGAAATATTATGTGTCGGGCAAGGCTAGGAGAAACATCATAAGAGGCTTCCCGTCGAAAGACGATAATTGGGAAGATTACTTCTTTTTCGTCCCTATTTCTGAAGCATCGGTGGGTCGGAGGTGCCTTCAGTCTGTCAAGTCTGTCTGGGGAGAAATTGGTAGCCGATCCGTTGCTCGACTTGGGCCACGGCTCGGGTCTCCATTATTTAGCAGTTCCCTTTTTCCTTTTTTCTTTAGGTTTCTTTTTGACCTTGCGTAAATTTTATTGTTTTGCAGTTCGTCATCTTCGTCTTTCATTGCCTCCCGATCTGTCTGAAGTTCACGAAGCGCTTTCAGCTCGCAAGTGCAATTGGTCTAGAGATTTCAACCTTCGCCGAGTTGAGAGAGCACGAGCCCTTTCAGAAGGACAATCAGTTGAGCAATCGTCCCCTTCTCATTCTTCA
This sequence comes from Pseudoturritis turrita, assembly GCA_900406555.1. Lineage (NCBI taxonomy): Eukaryota > Viridiplantae > Streptophyta > Magnoliopsida > Brassicales > Brassicaceae > Pseudoturritis > Pseudoturritis turrita. Next base: position 192,415 of record OVBL01000289.1, on the reverse strand, counting down.
AGAGATACGATGGGAAGACCAACTTTCAGAGATCGAGCTGCCGCGAAAGCCAAGGCAGAGGCAGAAGCCGGGGAAAGAGCGCAACAAGCCAAGGCGCTGGCCCAATCTCGTCCCCCGACCCACGAATCTACCCCCGCCGCTGTCCCCGAACCAAAGGTCGCTGGTAATCACCCCGAACTGACTCCTTCATTGGCTTCTGGAGGAGTCATTGTAGGGCTTCGTCCAACCGATTCTCGATTACTGCCGCACCAGGATAAGGGCAAAGGGAAGGCAAAGGAAAAGAAAAACCCGAGCAAGAAGCGCCAGTCAGCAGACGACAAGGGGGATGCCCCGAAGCACCTGCGGCGTACTGAATCATCGAAGGCGATTCCCGAAGCAATCCCTCTTTCCGCTGCTCCAATGAACGCTGAAGGGGCATACAGTGATGCCTCAGCATCCGCGGCCATCTTCTCGAAAATCACCTGTCCAGGTGATCGCTTTCCGCCACCAGACACTTTGCTTAGGGGAAAAACCTACAGCGAGATGTCGCTTAGGGGCGTTAAGGTATGTGACATATATTGGCCTTGTTTTCGCTACCCGATCCGTCTAAACTTAGTTAAACGTATTTTCTCGTTACCGTGCAGTTCATATCCCATCTTAACAGGATGGTAATGGGATACGAATCTGACTCTCGTAAGGACCGCGAGAGGGTCGAAGATGCTAGGCGGAAAGCCATTGAGCTGGATGGGAAGCTCAAAGAAGTCGAGGCGGCTCAGGTTGCCGAACGGGAAAAAGCAGTCAAACGAATCAAAGATCTTGAAGCTGATGCGGAGGGGCACAGAAAGCACATCAAGGAAGCTGACGAACGGATCATGCGGCTAGAGTCAGGAAAGGCAAGGCGGGATGCTCATATAGCTAGCCTGACGAGGCAGCTTGAAGCTGCTAACGAGCTTCTCGAGAGCAAGGTCGAGCAAGCCGTTCTAGAGGCCAAACGGGAGACCATGATGATGCTCGAAGGCAAAGTTTCCCGAGTCAAAAAGATTCTCAGCCAAATTGACGGCGAACCAAAGGAGAATATGCTCGACCTTGCCCAGATTGAAGGCAATCTCCAGTTCGTTGGGCTTCTTCAAAGCGACGATCCGCCATCTCTCGATGCCGAGGCGAAGAATTTAGCTGAGCAGAAAGCGGTTTTGGCGGGATCTCACGAAGCATTCGCTCAGCTCGTGGCCGAAATGAGAGAGATCCTTAGACTGTCTCCAGTCCGATCCGATATTCTCAAGGAGCTTAACGATGGTGAGCCCATGGAGACTGCTGCTGCAAGTGTCGGGATCCAGGAATTTTCCGGGTCTAATAAGGGACGCCTGGTCTGGTTGATCTTGGTCCGGTGGAGGTTGCTAAAGAGATAATCTCCGATCCCGTTTCCGCGAACGCTCTCGATGCTGCCCTGGAGAAAAAGGTTGCAGAGTTTGCTGAGGCGTTGCTTGTGGAGGACAAAGCCCCCAAAGGAGAAATAGCTGAGCAGATGGTGGAGGCGGAGCAGAAGGCGGTCACGACTCCTGAGATAGCGGAGGATTACGATCCTCTTTTCTTTGTCTAGTTTTAAGATTCTTTTTGTTTAACGCCTGGACGGCTTTATCCAAGTTGTCTAAGAACTTATTATCTTCTTTTTATCACCTGGTTGCTGACTGAGCTAACTCTTGTTTTTGAATATATATGTCTTTCGTTCGTCAATAGATTCGAGAATGCCTTACTTGCATTGTTTTTGTTGAGTAGTTCTAACGAACGAATACGAACTTATGTTTGCGTAGTTACGAGATGATCAGTCTCGAGATGATCATTTCGGTTTACAGATAGATTACCATAAACTTATCTGCTCCGATAATGAACATTTGTTTGCATAGTCTAGGACGAGCATTTCGGTTTACGGATAAGTTACCATAAACGTATCCGCTCCGATAATGAACGAATACTTATATAGCGCGCTTTTAATCCTGAGACGGATGTGAGAGTTCTCTATTGTGGCCAGCAATAGTGAAGATGTGGCGAGATGCCCGTTGTAGTCAGATTTGCTCAAATATGTCTGTTTTGTTAAGACTTAGTGATCCTTGAAGGATGTTTTAGATAGAAACTGCTTGTTAGAAGCAAAGCTTTGATAGGTAGTAGAAACTGTTACAAAGATGGGAGTATACGAGTATGCGTATACGTACCCACTCCCCCCCCCTTTTGAAAGGAGGGGGGCAACTGAACCCGTCCGAAGACGAGCTGCCTACGTACCCTTTGCAGGGATCAAGTCGCCCCGTAGTTCATGTAAAGTAGCTTAGTGATAGTATTTTTTGAGATGCATTGCGTTCCATGATCTCGGTACTGGAACGTCCGTCATGTTAGCAAGTTTGTAAATGCCAGGTTTGACAACTTCTGTGATCTTGTAGGGTCCTTCCCAATTTGCTCCTAGTTTGCCAGCATTTGTTTCCGCGGTGTTCTGAAAAACCTTCCGCAAAACTAAATCGCCTTCGTAGAATCTTCGTTCTCGAACGTTGGAATTGTAGTACTTTGAGGCCGCGTGTTGATAGTTCTGGATCCTGATCAAGGCTTGGTCTCTTCTTTCGTTGATCAAGTCCAGTTCGTCAAGCATTAACAGGTGATTGAGCCCCTCTTGTTCTGGCAATAGCCTCCGGCGAATCCCTGGAAAATGTATCTCTGGTGGGATGACACACTCTGTTCCGTAGACGAGGGCGAACGGGGTTTCTCCTGTCGCTCGTCGTGGGGTGGTGCGGTGAGACCAAAGTACCCCCTCCAGTTCTTCAGCCCAACGTCCCTTCTTCTCGTCAAGGCGTTTCTTTAGGCCGTCAAGTATTGTTTTGTTGATTGCTTCGGCCTGTCCGTTCCCTTGTGGATATCTTGGAGTAGATTTGCTGAGTCTGATTTTCCATTTTTCGCAGAAACCTTCAAAACGATTTGAGATGAACTGCGAGCCGTTATCTGTCACGATCTCGTACGGTACTCCATGTCGGCATATGATGTTTTTCCAGACGAAGGCCTCCACTTGCGCATCTTTAATGTTAGCATAGGAGTCGGCTTCGACCCATTTTGAGAAATAGTCGGTCAAAACTAGAAGGAAGCGTTTCTGCTTTGACGGATGGAGTGGCCCGACAATGTCCATAGACCATCGCATGAATGGATATGGCGATGAGATTGATGAAAGTACTTCTGTAGGTTGGTGGATCATTGGCGCATGGCGTTGGCATTTTTCGCATTTAGCTGAAAACACCTTGCAATCTTTGATCATTGTTGGCCAATAGTAGCCGTGACGTTTGACTTTTATGGCTAGTGCTCTCCCTCCAGAGTGGTTTCCACATGAACCGTCGTGAATTTCCTCCATAACTTTCCTGGCGTCCTTTCCTTCCACGCAGTTTAGCAGCGGTCCCGAGAATCTCCACTTGAAGACATTTCCATCAAGTAACACGTAACGTGCTGCCTGGGCTCGAAGCTTGCGAGCTGCCCATTTTTCGGTTGGTAGGACGCCGTCGCATATGTATCCTCTGATTGCGCCGAGCCATTCCTTGTCACAACCATATTCTGGATCATTGTTGACTTCATTTGTTTCTCCGTTGGGTTCAATGACAGGGTCATTGCTGCTTGTCGTAGTTGGTGACTCAACGAGATTGTCTTCTTCCATTGGGGCAATATCTGGCTCTGTCGGTGATTGGTCGGCCAATTCTTTCTGCATTTCGTCCATCACCTCTTGCCTGGTCGAAACGTCTGTCGCTCGTCTAGCCGCTTGTGAACGAGTTATGGCATTCACTGAACCGCCGGAACCGATGCTCGGGTGTTGGATGAATTCTACCGGGATCACTCGCTTTAGATCTGGATCGGAAGTTGATGCGAGGGCTGCAAGTGCGTCGGCTGGGGTGTTCTCCCCTCGCGGAATGCGTGTTAGGATGAATTGTTTGAACTGTGCAGCTAATTCTTTGACGATCTTCAAGTAAGCCTCCATGCGATCATCCTTTGCTGCATATTCACCGCTGAACTGATTCGCGACTAGTTGGGAATCGCAAAATGCATGGAGTTTCTTGATCTTTAGGCCATTAGCAAGTTTCATCCCGGCAATCAAGGCTTCGTACTCCGCTTCGTTGTTAGATGCATGAAACCCCAGGCGGAAAGACTGTTCCAGTAGTTTGCCAGTTGGAGAGGTTAGCCGTATCCCGACTCCTGAACCGTTTTTGGAAGATGAGCCATCAACATGGAGTTTCCAGAGCTGTCCTTGCATTTCGTCGTCAATGCCTTCTTCGGGTAGTTCGATAAGGAAATCTGCAAGAACTTGCGATTTAGCGCATGTGCGTCCGCGATACTCAATGTCGTATTCGCTCAGTTCGATAGCCCAATTTGCTAGCCTTCCTGACTGACTTGGACTGTGCAGAACAGACCTTATCGGAAATGTGCTCAGAACGACGATTGAGTGAGACTGAAAGTATGGCCTTAGCTTTCTCGCCGACATAACTATGGATAGTGCCAATTTCTCCATCTGCGAGTACCTTGTTTCCGCGTCTGTAAGGGTTTTACTTACGTAAAATATCGGCTTCTGTTCGCCGCGCTCGTCCCGAATCAATACGCCACTTACCGCTGTGGCAGAAATTGCGGTGTACAGAAAAAGTGGTTCCCCTGCTTCTGGTTTCGTGAGAACTGGGGGAGTGGCTAGATAATTCTTGAGTTTCTGAAACGCTTCCTCGCAGTTGTCCGTCCACTCGAACTTCTTGTTCCCTCGCAAAGTATCGTAGAATGGCAAGCATTTGTCGGTGGATCGTGAGATGAATCGGTTAAGCGCAGCTACTCTCCCAGTAAGACGTTGGACTTCCCTTTTCGTCTTTGGCGACGTCATATTGATGAGTGCGTCGATCTATTTAGGGTTTGCCTCAATGCCGCGGTGAGTTACAAGATATCCAAGGAACTCTCCCGAAGTAACTGCGAATCTGCACTTGGTCGGATTTAACTTCATGTTGTGAAGGTTCAGCTGCGAGAAACATTCCTTGAGGTGAGCGACGTGATCCTGTTCCTTTAGTGATTTCACCAGCATGTCGTCTATGTAAACCTCCATTGTTTTTCCGAGTTGGTCCGCAAACATCTTGTTCACCAGTCGCTGGTATGTCGCGCCCGCATTTTTCAAACCGAATGGCATCACCTTGTAACAATATATTCCACGATCCGTTATGAAAGCGGTCTTCTCGCGATCGTCGGGGTTCATCAAAATCTGATTGTAACCTGAGAAGGCATCCATGAAGGATAGGAGTGCGTTTCCTGCCGTCGCTTCGACTAAGCGATCGATATGTGGAAGGGGGAAGCTGTCTTTTGGACAGGCTTTGTTCAGGTCGGTGAAATCCACGCACACGCGCCATTTGCCATTCTTCTTCTTGACCACCACTGGGTTAGCTAGCCAGTCCGGGTACTTCACCTCAGTTATTGATCCGACGCGCAGTAGTCTCTCCACCTCGTCATTTACCGCTTTAGCTCTGTCTGGCCCAAGTTTTCTTCTTTTCTGTTTTACCGGTTTGAAAGTCGGGTCGACGTTCAGTTCGTGGCTTGTTATACTGATATCGATGCCAGGCATATCTTCTGCTTCCCATGCGAAGGTGTTGATATTTGTCTTCAAGAATGCCACGAGCTCTTCTTTGATCTTTCCATCTAACTCTGCTCCAATTTCTACACAGCGTTCGGGATGTTTGTTGTCGATGCAAACTGATATGACGGGGTCGCAGGTTGGTTTAGACACCTCTTCTTCGCGATCCACCGCGATCTGTAACTGCTATAACAGTTTGGAAAGCTCTTCCACCGGTTCTCTGTCGGTCTTCATCTTCTTGCGCTTCGAATTTGCCTTTGGATCAGTCACCGGGTTTCTGAGCTTGTGTGCGGCGAGAAAGCAGACGCGAGACTCTTTTTGATTTCCTCGAATAGTTTTCACGCCGTTTGGTGTAGGGAACTTGAGGCAAAGATGGTAGGTCGAAACGGCTGCGCGCATCGAGTTTAACCAGGGGGTCCCTACGATGACGTTGTAGATGGCCGGATGGTCAGCTACGGAGAACTCGACGATCTTTGTCACCTCGCCAGCTTGGACAGGCAGTTTGATTGTTCCGGTGGTCATGGTGGTTTCTCCAGAGAATCCCGTCAAGGGTTTGGGAGTAGACATCACTTCGGACAGGTCCACATTCATCCTTCTGAGAGTTTCGAGGAAGATTACGTCCACGGTGCTCCCAGTGTCTACCAATACGCGTGCTACATCGCAGTCATTGATGATCAACTCGATCACGAGAGGTCGTCATGAGGTCTGTCGATTCCGATCGTTTCTCTTTCCTCGAACGATATCACGTCGTTTGGAAACTTAGATGGTTTAGACCAGTTGATGCTGACGTCTGCCCTTCGCTGGAACGCTTTGATTGACGAGACGGTATCTGAGCAATAGTGGGATCCTCCCATTATCATGCTAATCCTTCTTCTGCTTGATCCAGAGGGTGGCGTTTCGTCGTCCCTTCTATCGCGCTTGGTGTGATCTTCTTTTGTCAGGTCGGGTTTGTATGTGTTCACGTCCATCTCGAAATCCTTGAGGCTGACATTTCCCCCAAGCTCGCCGGCTGCTAATTTTTTAGCAAGCTTCAAGCCTAGAATGCGGCAGTTCGCGGTAGAATGTCCGTAGATGTGGTGGTGTTCGCAGTAGGCCGTCTCGTCATAGGAGCTGTCGCTTTTGGTCCATGTGCTCCATGAGCTTCTTCCACGTCCTCGGCCTCTCCCGCGACCGAATCCAGGTGCGTCGATTTGGTAGTTATGAGCTCCTCGAAAGCCTCCTTCGTGCTGGATATAGCTGGAGCCTTGATTGTTCTTCCTAGTGTTGGAAGGGGCTGAAACTTGGGGAGAATGGTTCGCTGTCTTGGCCTTCCCGTACTTCTCAGTTAGGATTTTCATCTCTTCTTCTTCGGTGATGAAGTCTGCGGCTCGATGCATAGCGTCCTGTATCGTAGTGGGGGTGTTTAGCGCGATTTCTTTGCGAAAATCGGAATTGAACCAGAGTGCACGCTTCAGGGCTAGTAGGGCTGCTTTGTCGCTCAAGCCTTCCACTTTTGACATAATAGCCTTGAACCTTCCAATGAAACTCCGTAGTGTTTCGTTCTGTCCTTGAGCTAAGGTCCACAGGTCGGCATCAGACTTCCGGGATCCATGAAGATGGAGTAATGTTTCAAGAATGCCGCAGATAGCTGGTTATAGCTGTCGACGGAATTTCGCTCGAGTCTTGAAAACCACTGGAGCGCTGGTCCCTTAAGATGCTCCATGAAGAGAAGGCATTGTCCGGCGTCTCTCTCGTTTTCCTTGAAATTCGAGCGTCCCATGGCAATAGCGAAGGCCGTCAGATGCTCCTTCGGATCGGTCTTTCCTTCATAGATCGGGATTTTCATCTTTCCAGGGTCTGGAATTCTTGTGCTTGTTATCCGCGCTGTGAACGGGGTGTTCTGTGCTTCCTCCAGTACACGATCTATCTCTGGCACCTTGCTAGTTGCTTTGTGCATCATGGATCGGACAGCTCTTATGTCGGCAGCCGCTCGATCCATATCTGCTCGCATCCTAGCCATCTCGTCTTTCTGGGCTATGACTCCTGCTTGGCGCTCTTCGTTCATCCGTGCTTGCTCAGCCCAGAGTATGTTTTCCTCTTCCTCGGTCAGCTCTTGATCTCCCTCGGGGATGGCCTCGAATCTTTCGGTTCGGGTTTGACCAGTTGCTAGGTGTTCAGGATTGTCATGGCTCTCCATGTTTTGCTCCATTCGGTTCTCCTCCTCCAGATTGATGACTGGTGCAGGCTCCTCTTCGATTGGCGTGTCGTCTGCCCCTTGGACTCTTGAGGCTAGGTTTGCTGAGCTTTGGTGTAGTGGTGGCAGTCTTCCTCGGGTCCTTGGTGGGTTGGGCGGAGTTGTGAAGTCCAGGGCCGTTGGGTTGAGACGCCTCCCGACTCGTCTTGCTGGATCCAGACCTGATCCCGTGCCTCGGGTATGACTCGCCGTTATGAGGGCCCTCAGCTCGCCCGTCATCGTGTTGTTCAGCTTGTCTTGCTCCTCCGCCTTTTTGAGCAGTGTCTCCAGCATGGCTTTCATCTCCGTGAGCGTTGTCGTAGTCTCCCCAGCGTCTGTGGATCGGTTCGCCTGATCCTCCACGCCGGCGTTTCTGGTGTCAGCAGCGCTATCGTCTCCGTCGTTGGTCATCGTCCTCAGATCGGCTTTGTGGTGGTACTTCGGTGTAAGAAAATTTCAAAGCCCCCCTCCTTCTAGCGCCAAATTGTGGGAGTATAAATCCACGCCAATTGAATTCGTTGTCTTTTAGCGAGATCTGAAACTTCTGAGTAAAAACCACCAAAAAACACAAACAGAGATCCAAAGCTGGTGTTTTATTAAGCTGCTTAGAAAGCTTTTTATGTCAGAGCAAAAGTACAGAGTTTTGCTAGGTAAATTGCGGATCCCCTTTTCTTAGGGTTTACATGAGTATATATACTAAGTTAAGTCGGCTAAGTTAGTATCCAAAGAGATAAGGAAGATTTCCTAATTCTTCGGGATTTCCTTTTAGCAAAGCCTGTCATCGTCATGGGCTTCGATTCATGGGCTGTCTTTGTCATCTCTTTTGTGGGCTTTAATCTGTGGGCTCATTGTCTCGGCCCATTCTCTAACCATGGTTCACGGCTCGGGTAACGCCATGGTTCATGGCTCGGGTGACACCACGGTTCACGGTTCGGGTGAGGCCATGGCTCACGGCTCGGGTGACACCGTGGTTCACAGTTCGGGTGACGCCATGGTTCACGGCTCGGGTGACACCATGGTTCACGGTTCGGGTGACGCCATGGTTCACGGCTCGGGTGATGCCATGGCTCACGGCTCGGGTGACGTACTATGGGCCGTGACCCCCGATCCGTCTGTCGCGCCATGGATCGGGGTATACGTCCGAGCTTCTTCGCTGTGGGTCGTGACCCCCGATCCGTCTGTCGCACCATGGATCAGGGTATACGTCCGAGCTTCTTCGCTGTGGGTCGTGACCCCCGATCCGTCTGTCGCGCCATGGATCGGGGTATACGTCCGAGCTTCTTTGCTGTGGGTCGTGACCCCCGATCCGTCTGTCGCGCCATGGATCGGGGTATACGTCCGAGCTTCTTTGCTGTGGGTCGTGACCCCCGATCCGTCTATCGTACCGTGGATCGGGGTACGGGCCCCCGATCCAACTCTCCCTCCACAGTTAGGGACCTCGATCCACCTCCTTGTCACGGTTCGGGATCCTGATCCAACTTGTCTTCATAGTTAGGGATCCCAGTCCACCTCGTCACGGATCGGGGGTCCCGATCCAACTTGTCACAGTTAGGGGTCCCGATCCAACTTGTCACGGATCGGGGTACCCGATCCAACTTCATGGTTAGGGATCCCAATCCAACTTCTCGCGGTCAGGGATCCCGATCCCACTCACAGTTCGGGGTACCCGATCCAACTTCTTGGTTAGGGATCCCGATCCAACTTCTCACGGTTAGGGATCCCGATCCCACTCACAGTTCGGGGTACCCGATCCAATTTCTTGGTTAGGGATCCCGATCCAACTCACGGTTAGGGATCCCGATCCCACTCACAGCTCGGGGTACCCGATCCAACTTCATGGTTAGGGATCCCGATCCAACTTCTTGCGGTTAGGGATCCCGATCCCACTCACAGCTCGGGGTACCCGATCCAATTTCTTGGTTAGGGATCCCGATCCAACTTCTCGCGGTTAGGGATCCCGATCCCACTCACAGCTCGGGGTACCCGATCCAACTTCATGGTTAGGGATCCCGATCCAACTTCTCGCGGTTAGGGATTCCGATTCCACTCACAGCTCGGGGTACCCGATCCAATTTCTTGGTTAGGGATCCCGATCCAACTTCTCGCGGTTAGGGATCCCGATCCCACTCACAGCTCGGGGTACCCAATCCAACTTCATGGTTAGGGATCCCGATCCAACTTCTCGCGGTTAGGGACCCCGATCCCACTCACAGCTCGGGGTACCCGATCCAACTTCATGGTTAGGGATCTAGCTGCTAGCACCTTTTCATACTTAGTCATTTTTAATCGTTGATTCTCAAGGGGTGAAATCTGACCCCAACAACTTTTCTGCTCTCGAACTCTTGTACGCAAACAGCTTTCTTAACAGCTTAATAAAAACCATCTTTGAATCTCTCCGTTCGTGGTTCATCCGCAGAAATTTCAGCCCTCTTAACAAACCTCCGACAAATTCTAATTGTGTTGATTTCGACTCCCACACCAAACGGTTAGGAAAGGAACATTGGATATGGTAGATTGGGAAGATAAAGAGGAATTGCATACAACTTACCAAGAACTCTCTGCAGACCTGAGAACCCTTATGAATTCGGGACGAATTCTGTTAAGGAGGGAGAATGTAATGACCCTGATAAGGGCTGGATTTGACCAAGAAAAATTCAGTTGGAATTCTCAGAGAATGTCAAGATAAACCTTTGGATCAAAACTAAAGAAAGTCGGGTCGAGTGAGTTTCAATTTTCACTTGTAAGGACGGTTGATACGGCTAGGCCAAGATAGGTTGGATCCAAAGTTCCAAATCAAGCCAAGTGGAATTGGAAAATTTATAAGAGACCTTAAAAGGATATTTGGTCAAAGAAAATCTGAGTTGGATCAAAGGAATTTAATTGTGGTTCAAGTTAGTTGACCATATCGACGATACGGGGTATATCATGGGCCAAAATGGTCGAGATTTGGACAAGAAGGCCAAATCAGGTTAGACACGTTAAGTAAAGGGAATATAAAGCCAAGGAAGTAATTTGAGTCGAACGATTATCAAATTGGTATGAATAAAATGGAATTTGGGTCACGCGGTACGATGAGGGAAAAACTCGATAAGCTTTATACGATCTGATGTGATCGAGATAGGACCAGATTGCTCCCAACCCATTTAGAGGATTATGGGAAGGATAAAAAGGACTTATAAATATAGATTGGATGAAGAAATATCAGTTTGGTTCAAGAGATTAACTCGACGGCCGAAACGGACTGAATCGGGCAGTTTTTTTCGAGAACCATGGGTAAGCTGTTGGGTGACTCACCTACCTGTGTGCTAGCTTGGGGGTGTGTCAGCTGTGTGTGGGCGTGTATCATCTGTATGTGGGCGTGTGTCATCCACATGCCTGGTCCTGCATCATAAGTAAGCACGACAAATCATTAAGCACGACAAATCAGTAAGCACGACAAATCGGTAAACACGTGGTGTCGCAACCGTGAGATCACCACAAGCAGCTGGACGAAACTTTTCCTATAAATATGACCCAGCTGCTCCCATTTTCGTATCCAAAAAACATAGCAAAGCTCTGTCCAAATATGTCCGTGAACCGTGACCGTGAGCCGTGAACCGTGGTCCGTCGGGAAAGTTTTGCGGGTAAGCTGTTCGACCCAAACTCACCTACCCAACTCAATTTTGCCTTCTGATCTTGAATCCAACCTTAGTTTCTTGATTTGGTGATTGGAGATACCCCAAATTACAGCCCAGACAGTCCGACCATCCAGTCCGTCGTGAACCGTTATCGAACTGCTCGGGGAAAAATTTAGGGTAAGCCTATCGAACCCAAACTTTCCAGTCCGACATGTTTTCGCGTTCTGAGCATGAATATAACCTGAGTTTCTTAATCCAAAGCTTGGAACCATCACGAAACTTAGGTGAAAGTTTCGACGGGATAATGAAGAAATAAGTCTAAAATTTGAAAATGATCCTATTCGGTCTAGGTAAGACCCGTGATCTCTTGGATCGCTAGTTTACCTTAGAATTGTGTATTTTCCTATGATAACTAGTGTAATCTATTCTAACAGATCATAATTCTAAGTTTAATCAGAAACGTGGATAGAGATTTCCAAGTTAAACTGTGACCTTTCATCAAACCAAATGTGAGTATTTGTGTATGCGTGTTGTTTTACTGCAAAACAAGTATAGTGTGCATGATTGCGTTCATGCTTGATGGTTTCTCTGTGTTTATAAGTGATGCGTTTTTGTGAAGTGTTTATGCATTTGATTATTAAGCATGTGAGGTTCTTTGACGTTAAACTATTACACTTGTTAGTTGCTTAAGAGTTCTAACTTGTGCAATACCATTATCCTTAAAAATTGGGCAATATATTTTAGATTGAAAATTATACTATGCGTTTATAAGTTTCTAGCAACTTAAGTGTTCGGTAAACTTTATAAACGGTAAGATGGAAAATTGTGTGATGCGTTTATAAGTTTACTAGCAACTTAAGTGTTCGGTAAACTTTATAAATTTTTAAGACTGAAAATTGGTACAGGTTTATTAGCAACTTAAGTGTTCGGTAAACCTTATAAACTTATAAAAATGTGGTAAGACTCTTCCCTAAATACTGTGGCTTAACTAGTCCTAATGAGTACTAGTTTAAGCACACGAAGACACAAAAAGATGGGATTGCAGCCTATGGCCGTGTACTGCATGACGATGCAGAATTTTCGGTGTGGCTCCTTATACATTTAAGGCCATTGGAACGATGAAGGATCATCAGTTCGTTTAGACTTTGTGGCTACGGGCTGAGTGATGCCTTTTGGTGTGATGTGATGGGAAGTAGTCAATCGCGAAAGGCCTTAATGAAAACTTAATTATTAAAACTCCTAAATTCAAATATGCATAATTATGTTTTCGCTGCTTATGTTATGCATGGTTGCGTGTGATTATTATTTTGGGTTTAGTTGGGATATTATATGTATGTTAGGGGAGCTCTGACTCACTAAGCAAATTAGTTTCTTATGACTCTACTTGTTTTGCAGGTGACCATTAGTGGGTAAACTATACCGGTGTACACAAGGAACGCTAGGAAACCAGCAATAGTTTATTTTTCCTTTTGTAAAGAACTACTGGTTAATATGTATGATAATGTTTTGAGTACTAGACTCACTGCCGGCATGTATAAATATGTTTTTGTATCACGTTTAAAAACCTAAGTATACTGATGTATAAAAATGTGTTCCTTAAAACTTGGGTTTCATGCGATACTAGTCCTTGTCCGGACGAACTAACTATCGATCATAACTCGGGTTGAGAAGCTTTGAGTTGTGCGCGTTAGGGAATGTGTACTTGGATGTTTAATCTAGGGTCTCTGGATAAGTTCTGGAAACCTCGGATTGAATATCTAAGTGCGCATCTGTGACATCTCCGGTCAATCGATGATCGAGGGTGTTACACTCATTACGATGGTAAATGGTCAAAATAGTTTAGTTTTTGATTCAGACACAATTTATTCATTTTTGGTAATAACGCCAAAAGGAACTAGTTTTTTTTGGAATCTGTAAGCTCTAACACCTTTGAATTTTCGAAAAAAATTTAAAAATGTAAATTTATGTTTTTAGGCTTCGTGAGAGACTCATTTACCACGGTAAATGGTCGAAATAGTTTATTTTTCGATTCAGACACAATTTATTCATTTTTTTGTAACAACGCCAAAAGGAACTAGTTTTTGGAATTTGTAGGCTCTAACCCCATCGAGTTTTCGAAAATTTTGAAAAAATTGTAAATTTATGTTTTTAGGCTTCGTGAGAGACTCTTTTACCATGGTAAATGGTCGAAATAGTTTAGTTTTCGATTCAGACACAATTTATTCATTTTTTTGTAATAACGCGAAAATGAACTAGTTTCTTGGAATTTGTAGGCTCTAACCCCTTTGAGTTTTCGAAAATTTTGAGAAATTGTAAATTTATGCTTTTAGGCTTCGTGAGAGACTTCTTTACCATGGTAAATAGTCAGAATAGTTTAGTTTTTGATTCAGTCACAATTTATTCATTTTTTGGTAATAACGCCAAAAGGAACTAGTTTTTTGGAATCTGTAGGCTCTAACACCTTTGAATGTTCAAAAATTTTGAAAAAATGTAAATTTATATTCTTAGGCTTTGTGAGAGACTCATTTACCACGGTAAATGGTCGAAATAGTTTAGTTTTTAATTCAGACACAATTCATTCATTTTTTTGGTAATAAAGCCAAAAGGAACTAGTTTTTTTGGAATCTGTAGGCTCTAACACCTTTGAATCTTCGAAAATTTTGAAAAAATGTAAATTTATGTTTTTAGGCTTCGTGAGAGACGTAGAAAAACAACAGACTCTTTTAAATAAAATGCTGGGACTAATTAACACAAAAGGAAAAGAAATAACACGCAGTTTAAAAGGAAAAAAATGCTGCAAGAACATGAAAGGAAAGTTTGGTCAGAAATAAATAATCAAATGCATACCTTAGGAGCAGAAGCTTGAAATGGTCTTGCGCTTGGTTTTGAATTCATGTCCTTCCCTAGAGTTTCTTTGAGATGATGAACACGGTAGTAGCCTTGTAGAATTGACAAGAAAGCAGTTGTTGGAAGCTCGAGCTGTCCATGAGTAGAGTCTTGCAATTCCTTGTTGATCTCATCTTCTTGTGCATTCTCCAAGTCTTGAGCAGTAGAAGAGCTTAAAATGTGCATTGGCTTGATTGGAGTGTCTCGGGTAATCTCCTCTGTGAGCAACTTCCCTTTGAGCTCTTCATGCTCCAATAGTGTGATTAAGCCCTCCACACACTGGTTAAATTCTTCTCTTAGGCTTCGGGTTCCTGACCTTGTCCTTGGTGTGTGCCTCATGGCTGGTATGGTGATGAGCTGCTCTTCGGATCCGGTTAGGCTAGCATCGATGTACTCATCATTCCCTCCCCCTTTAGAAGGTTCTGACCCCATAACAGATTCATCTGTATGGATAAGAGCTAAATCAGCAACATTGAAAGTAGGAAAAATATTTAGCTCCAGATTGTAGGCATTGTTGCTGACTTTCTCTAACACACGGAATGGTTCATCTCCTCTTGGTGAAAGCTTAGACTTTCTCTGGTTGGGAAATCTCTCATGTCTCATGTGTAACCAGACCCAATGTAGTGACCCCGACAGGCGGTAAGGAGATTTTTGATAGAAAGATCCGGAAATCTCAAAAACTCAAGGAAGGAAGGCTTAGGAAAATCTTTAGGAGTTTGGACTGGAATTTTGGTCGGAAAAATTTGAGATTGGGTCGAAGAAATCTGACTTTGGGTCGAAGAAAAAGATTTTTGGGTCAAGACGATGTACCGCGGATGGCACATTGGGTTAGACAGACCATACCAGGGATGACCCATCGATCGAACCACATCAGCAATTTGGGTCGACAGAAACGATACGCGGGTCATCCGGATATCATTTGTGGTTGTACAGTCATGACCGTGGGTCACAAAATCACTACCCAGGGTTGAGAAACTTCAAGTCAAAGTTGTGTTCGGTGGTTAGGGAACAACTTCCGAAAATTGCGCTGGATGTCGGGTGTATGGGGAACACGCCCGACACGAGTCACACACGTGTACCGCCGGTTCGACACCTATGTTGATTATGTGTTGCTGCGCATGAAATTGGATCGACAGATGGTGGATGTCGTGACACCCGTCTGGACACCCGGCTGTATGCATGGTGTTCGAGATTCTTATAAATATCGACGCAGGGGTCATATTTTCTGCACCAGAACATCCTCCAGCAAAGCTCTGAAGATTTTAGCCGAGGAAACCTACCCGAACCCTAACCCCACCGTACCAAAACGCTGTCCTGTCCGTATTACCCAATTTCACTCGAACGCTTAGGAAGCCAGAAGTAGATTCGGGTGTGCTTGTAAGATATTACTTTTTAGTATGTTTGGTTTTCACGAATGGATCCACTGTATGTAAATCGTGTTTGAAAACTATGGTTTCCGCTGCTTAAGCAATGTAAAATAAATAAAAAGGCTTTGTGAAATTTTCTTTGCGGGAACTTAGTGATATAAGCCTTATCCGGGCGAGCCAACCATTTATCCATATCCGGGTTGGCAAGCCTTGGGTCTTGATAAATGGGAAAGTATCCTAGGATAGTTGGACTTGAGGCTCTGGATTTGTTCTAGAAACTTAGGACTGACCGTCCAAGGATGCTGGGTTGTGATATCCACGGTTGGTGGTATGGGACGCTGACCGGGGGTGTTACACCCAATCTCCTGGTTCAAACGTGATCTCCTTGCGACCTCTATCTCCTTGTTCCTTGTACTTCTCGGTCTTCTTCTCTAGGTTGTCTTTGACCTTTTGGTGAAGCTTCTTCACAAAATCTGCTCTGGTTTCACCTTCAGCACTAGAATAAACAGCTTGTGGCAGTGGTGAAAGATCTAGTGGAGTCAAGGGGTTAAATCCATACCCAACTTCAAAAGGAGACAATTTAGTAGCCGAGTGCTTTGCATGATTATAAGCAAATTCAATGTAAGGTAAGCATGGTAACAAACTCTTAAGATTTTTACCAACTGTGGCCCTTAGTAGGGTAGATAGAGTGCAGTTCACCACCTCTGTTTTTCCATCCGTTTGCGGGTGACAAGTTGTTGAAAACAGTAGCTTAGTCCCCAACTTCTTCCATAGTGTCTTTCAAAAGTGACTAAAGAACTTTGTGTCACGGTAAGAGATAATTGTCTTTGGTACTCCATGTAAACGTACCACTTCTTTAAAGAATAGATCAGCTGTTTGAGTGGCATCATTGGTTTTGTTGCATGGGATGAAGTGAGCCATTTTTGAGAATCTGTCCACAACTACAAAGATAGAATTTTTGTGGTTGATCTTTGGCAAACCTAAGACAAAATCCATAGAAATATCCACCCAAGGCATGTTAGGTATAGGTAAAGGCATGTATAAACCGTAAGGATGTAACCTGGATTTAGCTTTTTGGCATGTGATGCACTTGGAGCAGAATCTCTCCATATCTCTCTTTAGGTGCGGCCAAAAAAAATGCTCTACTATCACACTTAATGTTTTGTCTCTGCCAAAGTGCACCATAAGTCCTCCTCCATGGGCTTCTCTTATCAGTTATTCCCTCATTGGCCCTTGTGGTATGCATAGCCTTCTTTCCCGAAACAAGAATCCATCTTGTTGATAGAATGCTCTAAAAGCTGCTTTGATGGTTTCTTTGTAGATTTCTTTGAAATCTGGATCATCTTCATAATATCCTTTGATATGCTCAAATCCCATGATCTTGGCTTCTATTGTTGCAATGAGAGTATATCTCCTTGATAGGGCATCTGCCACAATGTTCTCCTTGCCCTTCTTGTATTTGATCACATAGGAAAAAGTTTCTACAAACTCCAGCCACTTTGCATGCCTCTTCTTAAGTGTGGTCTGGCCTCTTAGGTGCTTGAGCGTCTCATGATCTGTATGAATAATAAACTCTTTTGACAATAGATAATGTTGCCAAGTTTCTAGAGACCTTACCAAAGCATATAGTTCTTTGTCATATGTAGGGTAGTTTAGTGAGGCTCCATTGAGTTTCTCACTAAAATAGGTACTGGTTTTTCCTTCCTGAGTTATAACAGCTCCTATACCTGTACCAGAGGCATCACATTCAATTTCAAATATTTGATCAAAGTTTAGGAGTACCAAAATAGGTGCATGTGTTAAGCTGTCTTTGAGCTTGTTGAATGCATCCTCTTGTGCTTGTTCCCATCTTAATGCAACGTTCTTCTTTATCACCGAGGTTAATGGTGCAGCTATGGTACTGAAATCCTTCACAAATCTCCTATAAAAGCTGGCCAGGCCATGAAAACTCCTAACATGTCCAATGGTTGAGGGAGTCAGCCAGTCTTGTATAGCTTTGATCTTCTCCTCATCGACTTTTAATCCCTGAGAACTTACAACAAATCCTAAAAACACAACTTGATCAGTGCAAAATGTGCATTTGTTTAGATTTGCATATAAGTTTTCTAGCCGAAGTGATGCGGTCATCAAACCAAGCATCTATCAAGATCAAGTACCCGAGGTCAAGGGAGCTATAATGACATGTTCCAAGGCTCCTAAGGGAAGGAGTCTATAAGACAGTAGAGATTCCTCTAAACACAAAGGAACCTAGAGCCATACTCAGAAACACTCCAGAAGTAGTAAACATTCAAGAAAGTTCCAATGCACCCGATTTAGACTCCATGGAAGACTCTGCACTTCTGAGCATCAAGAAAGCTCAGCCTCAAACCAACCAAGGTAAGACTATTTACTTGGCAGGAAATAGAGCTCAAAACATCAAGAATCTCACATAGATCATATCGGAGCTTCAAGATATCACAAGAACAAGCCAATGGGCCGATAAAGAACCAATGGAGCAAAAAAAAGGATTCTGAAGCTAACCACGGGGAAACACTTGAAGATCTCAACCATTTCGACTTCAAGGGACTTCAGGAGGAAGGATTCATCAAATTATTCAAGCTAAACGGACCAATATTAGCCTTGAACACGTCAGTTTCAAAGCCGGCCAATTCGCACACCAACAAGGTATATTCTATATATTATGAGTTTGTGCAGGTAAGTCAGAGTATCTCAGTGGTATTTAGCATGTCAAGGCACCTCAGTTCGAGCCTCAGCAAGTGCTACAAATCTGCAAGAAAAAGGCAGAAGGTTTCCTTTTCTAGATTCGGAGATTTTCTTTTTTGTTTTAAAACTTTCTGTTTTGTATTTTTCCTTTTTAATTTCGACTTTTATGTATTTTCCTTTTATTTTCGGCCATAGGGTTAGCTGATGGACTATTATAAGTCCCCCTGGAGCAGTTGTAAGATTTCACGTTTTATTAATAAAGATTGAACTTTCTTGCTAGAGAAAAATCCTAGCCGCCTGCTACTCTGCCTTCTCTGGTGCGAAGTCTTGAAGTCTGAGTGCATAGACTCATAACGCATCCTTACACAGATCATGTGGCGTCTCTCGATCCACCTGCAATCATCAATCCATCGATTCCCTCACTATTGAGTCCTAGAGAGTGTTGTACAGCCAGCTAGAGATTTACCGTCCATCACCCTTTGTAAGAACAAGCCCTTTGTTCTTACATCACCTGGTATCAGAGCCAAAGGTTTTACCTTTGGTTTTTTTATCCCTTCTGTCTTTTTTTTAGTTTATGCAATTTCGTTGTCAGTTTTAGTTTCGTTCTTAAGAAACACTATAAAAATCAAATCTGTTTGCTTAGTTTCTTGTTGTTTCGTTTATTTAGTTCATATAAACCAGGAAACCCAAACGAATTATGTTGTTCGCTTAGTGTCTTAGTTCTGTCTCAGTTTGCTAGTTGTTATTTAGGTTGTTTCAGTTGTCTCTTAAGGACGAAAATCCAGAAAAAGTTGCTGCTTATTGTCGTCGTCCTTGTCTTTGTTTCCATTAAACCAGAAACTCAAAAAGAGTTAAATTTCCTTCTAGTTGTTTGTGTTTGTTTGTTTTTTTTTTTTTCCTTTTTGCTTGTGCGATAGTCCTTTTTTGCTTTATAAAACGAAAACCAAAAGAAAGAGTTTGTTATTGCATTTATCAGGACTATTTTCCTTTCTATCATTCTGTGGTATCTTTGATTTGTTTGTTGTTTTTGTTGAGTGCGAGGACTTTCAAGTGATCAGGAGGTGCAATGGCTGAGGAGGACACTTGGGATCAAGGTATTGATTCTGACCTGAGCATATGCGATGAGGATGATGCCTACATGGATGAGCCATGGTCTGAGGGGAAAGAGGACTATGGTCATGAACCAGACAGAGAAGAACCTGAGCCTGAACCACCAGATCGTTTTCGATACAGTTCAAGCCAGAGGAAGTGGTACGAGGAAGAAGATGAATGGGGAGAACAAGACCAGGAGGAAAACGACCCCAGAGAAGAGTCATGGGCTGAAGATGACAACTCCCAAGGAGGATATGAAGAAGCTGCAAGACGTGAAGTGCTGAATCCCAAGCAGCCAGACAACACATGGAGTTTAACATGGAGCCGCCCACATCAAACTTTTCTCACGCTCCCAAATCTATGTTTCATTTTAATTTTGATTATCAACCAGGTAATGAAATTCAACTCTATACATTTTCAGGAAAAAGAAATTACCTAGAGTGGGAAAGAAACATAGCTGAGTGGTTTTACTACAACCACATTCTGAGGGCGGAGAGATTAGCTTATGCAATTGGCCAACTCACAGGAGATGCTTATAAATGGTGGTTGCAAGAAAAAGATGATCGTCGGTACTACAAAGAGCCAACTATCACCACCTGGGGAGATCTTAAGGAACTACTAAGGGATAAGTATGCACCCAAGGGTTTAGTACCAAAAATCAAGGAACTATATCCAAGAAGTTTCTTTAACCACAACATGCCCAGCCGTGCTCCACAAGCAAACACCAAAGGCCAAGGTAAACCGTCTGTTTCTCAACAATTACAAGGACTAACTTCTTACAGGTACAAGAACAAGGGCCACACTGCTACGGAATTTCCAAGCAAGAAAGCCACGTCCTCAATGGATTCAAGATGTGAAAAGTTAGTGACCAAAAGGCGAGCAGTTCAAGAGAAGAAACCAGTCATAGTCATGGATAAAAAGAAAACTCCAACTACCGTGATGACTAAGACACAACGGGGTCACACAGAGGTAACTACCTCCACAGCTTTTCAAAATTTTGATCAGCTTTTTGATAAAGCAATGCGCTTGATTCAGTCCACTAGAGTTGAGAAAGGTCTAGGTACCAAAGAGGAACCTGATCCAACTAATTGTTGTGATCTGCAAGTAAACAAGACACAAGAGATTGTTTCAGCCTCTAAAAATGAAAAGGTACAAGCTAAATTGTCTCAATATGTTTATGCTGATCCCATGACTATTATAATGTACTTGCCCTTTTCAAAAAGTATTGAGACAGATGCAAGACCAAAGGGAGAACACTTGTATACAATTGTGTCGTCTCCTTACCAAAGAGAACAGAGCAAGCGAGCAGAATAGGAGAAGAAGACTCCACCTGAGCCGAGTCCAACAAAGCTTGACCTACAAGAAGTTGAAACATGTTTAGGTATGACGAATGAGCAAGCGAATCAAGAGGAATCACCAACTCAAGAACCGAACCAGGAGCAAGCTCAACACACTACTCAATCTGTGCTGCCCAAGGAAGCAGAGCCGGAAGCACACATTCCACCAACTCCGAGCAGTCCTAATGCACCATGCCTGAATCCTAAGCTCCCTGAAGAAAAAGAGGACAAATATGAAGCTATAACATCTGTTGTGAAAATCCCAATGGATGAACCATATCATGAATTCAACCCGGAACCAAACAACAAATGGAAACCAAAAAAGAACAAAGAATTGTTCATGCAATGTCTAAATATGAATAACCTGTCTTGCGTGATATCCAAGTAAGTGAAACTCAAAACCTGATTCGATATTGGAATAACTCCATAATAGGTCAGAGTTTCAGATGCTCTTCTTTTGAAATTCCAACATCAAGTATAACGCACTTGCTTTTGCCCTTGAGTGTTAATAAAGGAACATGTGCCATGGAAAGTATAAAGATCTGGGAGGAGCAACATGAAAGCATAGCACATGCTCAGATCATCACCGAAACCAAGGCGTTTTAGAAACAATTTTGTGGAATCCTTCAACAAAGGGAGCTGAACGTGTCCTTAACACTTTGATGACTAAGGAAGAGCCACCAAACTCACAACAACCACATCAAATCCGAGGAGAATCTAAAGAAGAAACCAGGAGTGGAATAAGAGATTTCACTAGAGGCGATGCAGTTTTACCCCAAAGTCAAGAGCATGGAGTCATGCGTTCCATTCATATCAAGGAGAAACCACCAGACTCATACCAACGATCTCCAAAGCATCAAACTCGAGGTAATTATCTAGATTCCCAAAAGCGAATAAAGCCTAACTTGCTTTCTCTTGGTACATGTCAAACAGTTTTGAGGACAAAACTTTTTGAAGAGGGAGGGTATGATGCGGTCATCAAACCAAGCATCTATCAAGAGATCAAGTACCCGAGGTCAAAGGAGCTCCAATGACATGTTCCAAGGCTAGGAGGCTAAGGGAATGAGTCTATAAGATAGTAGAGATCCCTCTAAACACAAAGGAACCTAGAGCCATACTCAGAAACACTCCAGAAGTAGTAAACATTCAAGAAAGTTCCAATGCACCCGATTTAGACTCCATGGAAGACTCTGCACTTCTGAGCATCAAAGCTCAGCCTCAAAACAACCAAGGTAAGACTATTTACTTGGCAGGAAATAGAGCTCAGAACATCAAGAATCTCACACAGGTCATATCACAAGAACAAGCCAATCGGCCGATAAAGAACCAATGGAGCAAAAAAAGAGGATTCTAAAGCTAACCACGGGGAAACACTTGAAGATCTCAACCATTTTGACTTCAAGGGACTTCAGGAGGAAGGATTCATCAAATAATTCAAGCTAAACGGACAAATATTGTTGGGGTCAGTTTTCACCCCATCAAGATCAACTGCTAAAAATACTAAATATGGAGAAAAAGCCTAGGCCACGAGCCAAGTATTTGGCGATGAGCCAAACATTAGAGGACAAGCCAAACTTGGCTCAGCGACAAAGGAAAGGAGGAGACGAGCCAAACTTGGCTCGGCGACAAAGGAAAGGAGGAGACGAGCCAAACTTGGCTCGGCGACAAAGGAAAGGAGAAGACGAGCCAAACTTGGCTCGGCGACAAAGTAAAGGAGAAGACGAGCCAAACTTGGCTCGGCAACAAAGGAAAGGAGGAGACGAGCCAAACTTGGCTCGGCGACAAAGGAAAGGAGGAAACGAGCCAAGCCGACAAAGAAGGAGGAGACGAGCCAAACTTGGCTCGGCGACAAAGGAAAGGAGGAGACGAGCCAAACTTGGCTCGGCAACAAAGGAAAGGAGGAGACGAGCCAAACTTGGCTCGGCGACAAGGGAAAGGAGGAGATGAGCCAACACTTGGCTAGGCAGTGGAAGAAGCAAGAGACGAGCCAACGTTTGGCTAGGCGACAAGCCAACACTTGGCTTGGCAGCAAGGAGAAACGGTGATGAGCCAACATGTTAGCAAACCAACAAACGGTGACGAGCCAACATGTTGGCAAAACCAACAAACGGTGACGAGCCAACATGTTGGCAAACCAACTCCCTGGCTCGGCAATGGAAGAAGCAGGCGAGACAAGCGACGAGCCAGCGCACCAATGACCCAGTAAAGCAACCATCCATCCATAAGACGAGCCAGCGCACCTTTTTGGGCCGAGGCAACGAGCCATAAGAGATTGGTGGACCGAGGTGACGAGGCAAAGAAAGAAACCCACGAAAACCAGAGAAAGGAAGTCCCGAAGAATAAGGAAGTTTTCCTTATTCGTTTAGGAAGAAACCTAGCCGACCTTTTCGTGTATAAATAGACAATGTACCTCTTTGAAAAGTGGATCCGAAAATTGACCGAGCAAAACACTTATTACTTTGCAAACAGCTTTCGAAACAGCTTGAATAAAATCTCCGTCTTTGGATCTCTGTTCTTGGTTTCTTTACATAGAAGTTTGTCGAAATCCCTAATTTTCCTTACCAAATTTAGTTGTGCGAGTTTCGACTCCCACAATTTGGCGCCGTCTGTGGGGAGTCTCAAACTTTCTGACACCTAAGAACCACCGAATACGAGATCTGAAGCAATGACTACCGACAGAGATCGAACCGGCGATGACGCAAGCAACACTGGCATCGATCTTCCTAGGACAGGAACCAATCTGCCTCCGACGAACACGGAAGGCACCTCAGAAGTGCTAACAGAATTGAAAAACATGATGACTACGTTGCTGAAGAAGGCCGAGGAGCAAGATAAGCTGAACAGCTCGCTGACGGAGAGAATTGAGACACTGGCAACGGAGAGCCGAGCCAGAAACATATGATCCGGAGGAATTGGTTCGACCATGAACCCACCCGTTAGCGGAATAACCAGATGACTTGGCTTAAACCCGACGGCCCTGGATTTAGCAACACCACGCGATGCACCGAGGACTTTTGGAGGACTGCGACCGCCATATCCAACTAACGAGCAAACACCCGTGGTGACAAGATCAAACATCACCGATCCACCTCAACTGATCCGAGGAGGAAGGGGAGCCAGCGGTGAACATAACCTACGCACCGATGCTGGGTTGGCTGCGGTAATCATTCTCGATGAAGGATTCGCACCAGCAACGACAGGAGTCCGAGCCAGCGAAGGTAATACTAACCTAAACCGAGCCAGGAATTTGGCAGAGGAAGAAGAAAATCTCCTATGGGTCCACAAGCGCAATACGCTGACGAGCAGAGGACAACGGGAGCCGAGGACAACGAGCCGAGCCCAGAGAGAAGAGTTGGACCAAATCCGAGCCTCATTGGATTGTGCCACTGCTGAGATGAAAACCGTCCGATCCCAGGTGCACAAGGCAACCAGTAAAGTTCCGGAGATCGATCGCGTGCTAGAAGAAGCACACAACACCCCGTTTACAGCTCGGATTACCAAAGCGAGAATTTCTGACCCAGGAAAGATCAAGGCCCTAGTTTACGAAGGAAGCACCGATCCAAAGGAGCATATAACGGCGTTCATCATAGCAATGGGCCGAGCCAATTTAAGAGAAAAAGAGAGAGATGCCGGTTTCTGTCTGCTGTTTATGAGCATCTAAAAGGCGCAGCACTCAAATGGTTTTCCAGGCTTGAGCGGAACTCCATTGACAATTTCCAGCAACTGTCTGCTGCCTTTCTGAAACATTACTCCATGTTTATGGATCGAGGAGCCTCTGATGCTGATCTCTGGACATTAACTCAAGGCCCTACGGAGACATTATGTAGCTTCATGGGAAGATTCAAAGCGGTAATGTCAAAGGTTGAGGGCGTCAGTGACAAGGCTGCCATGCTCACATTGAAGAGGTCACTGTGGTACGAGTCGGAGTTCCGAAAAGAGATTGCTCTGAACACACCACTATCAATCCAAGACGCTCTGCACCGAGCCTCGGATTTCATAGTCAACGAAGAAGAGATGAAGGTTTTGTCTCAAAAATATGGAGTCGCCAAAGAGACGAACCGTACCTTCAAAACTCTGAACCAACCACCTCATAAGAAGAGTATTCAAGGAAACGGATATGTACACCACGAGAAACCCAATTTTGGAGGAGCCCACAACTACCAGGTGAAAACAGGCCGAGGAAAAATACCATGGAACACCTGGACACGAAGTCAAAGTTCGTACGACGAAAAAGCTTACTGCGAGTATCATCACATGCACGGTCATTCAACTGCCAACTGCCGAACCTTGGGAATGAAGCTTGCGGCGAAGCTAGTAGCCGGAGAACTCGGTAACGCAGTCAGCCTGAAGGACTTTGAGCAAGAAAGCAAAAAGGATCAGCCGAACCTGACAAATCAAAATGATGATACCCCCAAGCGAGGAAGGCGAGATGACGAGGTGACGCAGTCAGGTTCTCGAAGAAGAAATAATATGATAATGGGAGGATCACAATAATGTTCGGACGTCTTCAATCAAAGCCTTCCAGCGGCGAGCCGATGCGAGTGTCAACTGGTCAGCACATTCCAAACTTCCTAACGATGTTATCTCGTTCGAAGAAAGGAAAACCACCGGCATTGACCGACCACATAACGATCCCTCGTGATAGAATTGATCATAGACGATTGCGACGTCGCCCGAGTTCTGATAGACACAGGAAGCTCCGTAGATGTGATCTTTCGGGAAACTCTCAGAAGGATGAACATAGACCTATCCAAAATCACAGCCGCACCGAAGCCTTTAACTGGATTCTCGGGAGAAACGACCATGACCCTTGGGTACACCCTGGATAACCTCCATGCGAGCCGTACCATCGACCTATCACCTCTGCATCAAATTTCCGATCCCCGGAGGAGTCAAAACGATTTGGGGAAACCAAAAGAGTCCCGCATTTGCTTCCTAGCCGAGCATAAACTCAGGAACCCCGTCACGGAAACCACCACCAAGAGAAAGAAGATGAAGACTGACAGGAAATCCGAGAAGGAGTTGGAAAAAATCTTATAGCATTTACAGATTGCGGAGGATCGTGAGAGCAAGAACAAACCCACCTGCGATCCCGTTATTTCAGTAAACATCGATGACGATCATCCAGAATGCTACCTTGAGATAGGGGCCGAGCTGAAAGATCCGATAAGGGGAGAGCTGATTTCTTCCCTTAAAAAGAACGTAAACACCTTCGCATGGGAAGCAGAAGACATGCCCGGCATCAGCATCAACGTGACATGCCACGAGCTAAACGTGGAGCCAACCTTTAAACCAGTCAAACAGAAAAGGAGAAAATTCGGACTAGAGAGAGCACAAGAGTGAATGACGAGGTGGAAAGGTTACTACGCGTGGGATCAATAATCGAAGCAAAATACCCTGTAGTGGCCAAGAAGAAGAATGGAAAGTAGCGTGTATGCATGGACTTCACCGACTTGAACAAAGCCTGCCCAAAAGACAGCTTTCCACTACCACATATTGATCGATTGGTGGAAGCAACAGCAGGCAACAAACTCCTTTCGTTTATGGATGCTTTCTCCGGATACAACCAAATCCTAATGAACCCAGACGATCAAGAGAAGACAGCGTTCATCACAGCCCGCGGGATATATTGCTACAAAGTGATGCCATTCGGTCTCAAACACACCGGAGCCAACTTACCAGCGATTAGTGAACCGAATGTTTGCTGGCCAACTGGGGAAGACGATGGAAGTATACATAGACGACATGCTGGTAAAGTCTTTAGACGAGAAGGATCACGTAGCTCACCTAGAAGAATGTTTCAAGCAACTGAATATACATAACATGAAGCTGAACCCGACCAAGTGCAGATTTGCGGTCATGTACGGAGAATTCCTTGGATATCTGGTCACCCACCATGGAATTGAAGCTAACCCGAAGCAGATTGATGCGCTCATACAGATGGTGTCACCAAAAACAAAGCGGGAAGTCCAGAAGCTAACAGGACGGGTCGCCGCGCTGAATCATTTTATCTCTCGGTCAACTGATAAGTGTTTGCCTTTCTACGACACACTGCGTGAGAACAAGAAATTTAAATGGACAGAAAAATACGAGCAGGCGTTTCAACAACTGAAAGAATACCTAGCCAGCCCTCCAATACTTAAGAAACCAGTGGAAGGCAAACCATTATTCCTTTACACGGTCGTTTTGGTAACAGTAGTAAGTGGGGTACTCATCAGAGAAGAGCGCAGCGAGCAGAAGCCTGTTTTCTATGTAAGCCAAACTCTCACCGACGCTGAAACCCGGTATCCACAGATGGAGAAACTAGCATTGTCTATGATAATGTCCGCTCGAAAACTGAGACCATACTTCCAGTCGCATTCAATTGTAGTTTTGACTACCTTTCCACTGCGATCCATCTTGCATAGCCCTAGCCAATCTGGGAGATTGGCAAAGTGGGCAATAGAGCTGAGCGAATACGACATCGAGTATCGAAGCAGAACCTGCGCAAAGTCTCAAGTCCTTGCAGATTTCCTGATAGAAATCCCAGAAGTGAAGAAGAGCTGGCTCCGAGCCCAATATGGAGGCTTCACGCGGATGGATCATCATCAAAACAAGGATATGGAGTAGGAATACGCTTAACCTCTCCGACAGGCGAGATCCTCAAACAATCATTACGTTTGGGTTTTTGCGCATCCAATAACGAAGCAGAGTACGAAGCTTTGATTGCTGGAATGAGACTTGCTCTTGGACTTAAAATTTCGCACATCCAGGCCTACTGTGATTCATAGCTGGTGGTCAACCAAGTCAGCGGTGAGTATACGGCAAGAGACGACCGAATGGAAGCTTATCTGAGGGTCGTCAAAGAGATGGCCGCACAGTTCGAAGAGTTCACATTAACACGGATACCACGCGGGCAAAACACTTTAGCAGACGCGCTAGCAGCACTCGCATCGACCTCCGATCCGGATTTGAAAAGGATAATCCCAGTAGAATTCATCAAAAACCCAAGTGTCAACCTTTCTGACACCGTGAACGCAGTCACTCGCTCCCAAACAGCCACACATGCCGAAGGTATATCCAGGTACAATCTCGTAGAAAAGGGCAGCACCAACACCACCGCTCTAGATGACCAGAACATGACACCATCAGTGGAAGACAAGGCAATTGAGATGGGAGGAAGAGCCTAAAATAGATCCTCCGGCCGAAGGTGAAGCAGTGGAGATGGAGGAAGACCCACAACAAACAGAAACAGATTACGGATGCGATAAAGAATGGATGGGAGCAATTCGCGTATACATCATGAACGGCGAGGTACCATCAGATAAATGGGCTGCCCGAAAACTCAGAGCTCAAGCCGCCCGATATGTTATATTAGACGGGAACGTCTTCAAGTGGAGATTCTCAGGACCACTGATGGCATGTGTCGAAGGCGTCGAAGCTAGAAGAATCATGGAAGAAGTCCACAACGGATCATGCAGCAACCACTCCGGTGGGAGAGTTTTGGCCATCAAGATCAAGCGTCATGGTTACTATTGGCCAACTATGGTCAAGGATTGCGAAAAGTTCTCTGCTAGGTGTGAGAAATGCCAACGACATGCCCCAATGATTCACCAACCCACGGAATTGTTGTTCTCAATCTCAGCACCCTACCCCTTCATGCGCTAGTCAATGGATATAGTCGGGCCTCTGCATAAATCAAAGCAAAAGAGATTTCTGTTAGTCTTGACGGATTACTTCTCCAAATGGGTCGAGGCAGATTCTTACGCCAACATAAAGGACGCCCAAGTCAAAAGTTTCGTCTGGAGAAATATCTTATGCCGACATGGAGTTCCCTACGAAATCGTCACAGACAATGGCTCACAGTTTATCTCTACAAGGTTTGAAGTCTTCTGCAAAAAATGGAAGATACGACTCAGCAAGTCTACACCACGCTACCCACAAGGGAATGGGCAAGCAGAAGCAATGAACAAAACTATCTTGGACGGTCTGAAAAAATGCCTTGATGCAAAGAAGGGACGATGGGCGGACGAACTTGAAGGAGTATTATGGTCACACCGAACCACTCGACGGCGAGCCACCGGTGAAACACCTTTCGCTCTCATCTATGGTGCAGAATGTGTCATCCTAGCTGAAGTCCAATTTCCCGGAGTTCGTCGCAGACTTCTTTCAGGGCAGGAAGGACTGAATCACCTAATGTTACTCGACGGATTGGACTTGGTTAATGAACGAAGAGATGAAGCACTGGTTCGTATTCAAAATTACCAACATGCGGCGGCTAAATATTACAACACCAACGTCAGAAGTCGCAAGTTCAAAGAAGGTGATCTGGTTCTCCGCAAAGTTTTTCAGAACACAGCCAAAACAAATGCTGGCAAGCTAGGAGCAAACTGGGAAGGACCATACAAAATCACCAAAACAGTTCGACCAGGAGTACACAAGCTCTTAAACATGTCTGATGTTCCGATACCAATATCTTGGAACGCAATGCACCTAAAGAGGTATTACCACTAAAACACTTCGCATGAACTATGGGACGACTTGATCCCTAAAAAGGGTACGTAGGTAGCTCGTCTTCGGACGGGTTCAGTTGTCCCCCTCCTCAAAAAGGGGGGGGGGAGTGGATACGTATACATGTATACTCCCACATCTCGCATCACTCTTCAAAGGTAATAACTTCAAACTTCTTCAGACACAACGTTACATCCTCCATGGATAATCTGTCACCTCGTTTGTTGCTGGCCACAACAGACGAACAACTACATCCTTTACGGATTTTAACCACTATCTCTATACGGGATAGGGTTCTCAACACCCTCTTACGGGTATAAAAGCGTGCTATACAAATTCTGATTGGGTATATCCTGGTCTAATATCTGAAAGGTATATCCTGGATGATATTCTGGCAAGTTTATCTTCGAGAGGGACCCGTAAGTCGAAAGCCCGCAAGTCTTAAAACTCGAAGTATAACTCTTAAACCCAGTAAACACCTCTTGGTACACTGGTCATAAACATCTCAGAAACATGATACTAAACCTAAAAAGTTAGTATGAGATTTTAAACATGTTTCATTGTCAAAAGAACAGAAATGTAAGTCGGAACACCGCAAACCCTAAAACTGACACTAAAGCGCCTCGATACAAAGACAACCATACGTTTCCTAACACGATGGTTCGCAACATCACGCCAAAATGGCGTTAAAAATACTTAACTGGAAAATCCAACAAAAGATAAAGAGGAATCGTGCCAACGGACGGCAACTTTTACATAACATAGTTGATAAAGCCATCCAGGCATTTTTGTTCACAAAAGAAAAAAAAAAGAAAAGAGAGTTCAGAATCAAAGAAGCATTAAGGAAGAGGTTGGTTGGAAGGATCTAGCTCGGCAGTCAGTTCCTTGGCAAGATCTAAAACTCCGGGTGTGCCGATATTAGAGCCTGCAAAGTCTGTAACCCCAGCTGTTGCCGCCACATTCTCCGTTGGTTCGGAACCAACAAGAATATCTCCAGAATCGGAGGAAATGGGTGAAAGTGTTAGATTTTTCTTCAGCTCGGCCTCGATCCTCTCGAATTCATCAGCCGCGTCTGTCAGATCAGCCCTCCACCCTGTCAGCTTCGTCACCTCGCAATCAAGAGCAGGTACATCCTCTTTCTGAAGAATTTCAAGCAACTGAAGCTTGCTGTCGACCTAGGCTAGATCAAGCTCCGCCTCCTTTGCTGCCTTCAGCTCGTCCATGCTTCTCTCGATCTTGGCAAGCCGCTCCTAAAATTTCATCGACAACTCTCGCCTCGCTGCCTTCTGGGCCTTTTTAATGTTATTTTCGTGCAAGGCCTTTACGGCGTTGAGCTGTCTTTTCAAGAATTCGATTTCAGCAGCTTTCTTCTGCTTAGATCGATCTAGCCTCATAGCCAAATCACCGGCTTTGTTCCACTCATCCTTAAGGAACGCCTTTTCCTTCTCGAGAGCTTCAATCCGGGCTGCAGCAGTCGCCAGCTCGTCAGCATGCTTGCCTTCCAGCTCGGCAACTCTGCTTCAGAGGAAAGATCCGTCCTTTTGAGAATCCTCGATCCGGCGTCTGTCCTTCCTCACATCTTGCTCAAAAGCGACGACAATCTTGTTGATAGACGCGACAAACTGATCGCAAGAAGAAATAATCAGCATTTAGGGCTTGTCACATGGTAAAATATTCAATTTACAAACATACCTTGGTGCCTCGGAGCGACATATCAGTATACAAGTCGCCATGAGATAGAACATCAACAGGCGGTAGTCTATCTCCTGAGCAGCGAACCTGCGAGAAGAGAGTCGCTGAAGCTTTCGCATTATTACAGATCGGTTCAGATCCTTCTTGTCTAAATGACGCTAGCTTTGGCTCGGCAGGAGTTGGATCGGTAGATTTTTGGCATTTTCTTTTTTGTTTTTCTTTGGCTTTTTCCTTATCAGGCTCGGCGGCAGCATGTCTCTTCCTGTCATCGTTATGTTGGATAAACACCGAGCTAGAAGGCCTAGCAACGGGAACAATAGCAGAAACTACTTCCCTGGCTTCGGCGTCGAGAGTGGAAGGCTCGGAAAGAATTTGTTGCTCCACCTCAGTGACAGCCTGGCCAATCACCCCGGCAGCCATCTCGGCATTTTGGCCCATGACAGTTACCTCGTCAGCTCGGCCAGCTGCCTCTTGTTTCTTCTTCTCCTTCAGAGCCTGTTTGTCGCAGATGGTTAACCTTTTTCCCATGCTTCTTCTCGGAGGACTTCGCGGTGGAGATTCGGATTCTGAGCTGTCAGATACTTCAACGCCGGCAAAGATGGCTCGGGAAAGTGGTTTTCCCAATGGCACTTCCCTGCAGCAAGTGTGTCCTGAAGCGTGAGTGTATCTACTGGGAAATGTGGAAGAATCTGCCGCACTGAAAAAATAATAGCAAAGAAAGTGGTCAGCTCGCTTCGAAATTAAAAAAAAAACTAAAACTATACGTTTCCTGAAAATCTATGGCTCGCCCACCAATAGTTTCCCATTCAGTTTTAGCATGGCAGACGCATTTGGCTTCTACCGTAGCATCATTAAGGGGAACAAAGAAAAAGTAGCTCCCCTAGTCGCTATCTTTGCTTCGGAAACCTTCGATGATTTTTCTCTGCTTCTTGAGATATAATAGGCTCGGGAGTTTTTGATCTTCTGGAATTCAAGAAACTACCGAAGATGGGAAACGCGAACGGTCACGTCACACTCATAACTACGAACCAGAATCCCAACTAAATGACACATTCCCCGAGGAGTAATTTGGCTCGGCGCTAACCCATGTTTGGACAAGAAGCGGATGATCAATCCAGGCATTGGAAGCTAAAGCAAGCTTTGGTAGAAGAAACTCTCATAAAGGACAAAACACCCAGACGGCGGAGTTTCAGCTCGGTCTGCAGAGGTAGGAACAATCAAATCGACTTCCTCCGAAATATTGAATCGATGTCTCAATGCATCCAAGGATTCAGCTGTGCACAGAGGTGAACCAGGCGGGTCAGGTTGGCTCTTAGGAGCTTTCTTCTTAGGCTTTCGCCTCGTCGATGTGCTAGCTTGGTGGCTCGCAAACAATCTCTCCAACCATATTTTTTCTGCCTCGTCAATGATGTACTCTTCTGGTTCGGCTTTAAATTCTTCAAGAGCCTTTTGTATCAAGGCTGCCTCAGCATCCGCCTCGGCATCAAATGCTTCGTCTATCAGAGGTGGGAAAACAATCTGCAACTGACCTGGCGGAGAAATGGCTTCTGCTGGTTCGGTACTCTGCGGGGATAACACCATCTTGCGTCCAAGCAACGAGGCAGAATTTGCCGAGCCCACAGAATCTTCCAGCTCGGTGATATGAGACATTGGGGATTTTGGCTCGAGAATACGCCCTTTACTTAGCAGGAAATTATAAAAAAGTGTGGCTCGGGAGCACACTGATACTTGGCAGAAATTGAAGAACTTTCGGCTCGGAGGAACATAAGATCAGGGCAGAATCACGACCCAGATGAAGATGGATCGGAAAAAACAAATGATCGACGGAAGAGCTTGAAGGTGGATCGGAAAATGCGAGGAGCCACCGAGCCATGCTTGAAGATGGGTCGGAAAATTCAAAGTGGCGGCGGTGGAAGAAAAGAATCGATAAAAACCTAGCCGAAACTTGAAAATAAAAAGAGAGAAAAGAAGAGAGATAAGAGAGCTACCTGTTTTTTGGAAATATGGAGAAGCGAGTTATGAGGAGTGAGACAAGGATATGAATTTATAGACGTTTAAAAACACCGCGCGTGACCTCACGCGGCCTCGGGAACATGCGAGAACGTTTGCAGTTCCCAATAAAGTTATGGTCATGATAAGAGAAATACTCCAAGCAAACATTGCTGCCAAGCCAAAGGTAAAGCAAACGGCGCGATGTTTCGGCAATGTCAAAGAAAAGATGGCTCGGCATCATGACTGCTTGAAAATATCGCAAGCCAAACGATTCGGGGACATGACATGCTGGCGTGGCTCGGCAAACAAAAATAATCAGGCGAAATGCCGAGCCGAGACAGTATGCCTCGGCAACATGATTGCCTAGAATGGCTCGGTGAAATGCCATCTAGTTCAAAAAAAAAGCGGCTTTGGTAGAACTTCTGTTTGGCTCAGCAACCCAAAGAACGTTGATCTCGATTTTGACTCTTCACCTCGTCACTATTATCAATAATACTACCGAGCTGGGGGGCTAACTGTTGGGGTCAGTTTTCACCCCATCAAGATCAACTGCTAAAAATACTAAGTATGGAGAAAAAGCCTAGGCGACGAGCCAAGTATTTGGCGACGAGCCAAACATTAGAAGACGAGCCAAAATTGGCTCGGCGACAAAGGAAAGGAGGAGACGAGCCAAACTTGGCTCGGCGACAAAGGAAAGGAGGAGACGAGCCAAACTTGGTTCGGCGACAAAGAAAATGAGGAGACGAGCCAAACTTGGCTCAGCGACAAAGGAAAGGAGGAGACGAGCCAAACTTGGTTCGGCGACAAAGGAAAGGAGGAGATAAGCCAAACTTGGCTTGGCGACAAAGGAAAGGAGAAGACGAGCCAAACTTGGCTCGGCGACAAAGGAAAGGAGGAGACGAGCCAAACTTGGCTCGGCGACAAAGGAAAGGAGGAGACGAGCCAAACTTGGCTCGGCGACAAAGGAAAGGAGGAGACGAGCCAAACTTGGCTCGGCGCCAAAGGAAAGGAGGAGATGAGCCAACACTTGGCTAGGCAGTGGAAGAAGCAAGAGACGAGCCAACATTTCGCTAGGCGACAAGCCAACACTTGGCTCGGCAGCAAGGAGAAACGGTGATTAGCCAACATGTTAGCAAACCAACAAACGGTGACGAGCCAACATGTTGGCAAAACCAACAAACAGTGATGAGCCAACATGTTGGCAAACCAACTCCCTGGCTCGGCAATGGGAGAAGCAGGCGAGACAAGCGACGAGCCAGCGCACCAATGACCCAGTAAAGCAACCAGCCCAATACTTTTTTGGGCCGAGGCAACGAGCCATAAGAGATTGGTGGACCGAGGCGACGAGGCAAAGAAAGAAGCCCACGAAAACCAGAGAAAGAAAGTCCCGAAGAATAAGGAAGTTTTCCTTATTCGTTTAGGAAGAAACCTAGCCGATCTATTCGTGTATAAATAGACAATGTACCTCTTTGAAAAGTGGATCCGAAAATTGACCGAGCAAAACACTTATTACTTTGCAAACAGTTTTCGAAACAGCTTGAATAAAATCTCCATCTTTGAATCTCTGTTCTTGGTTTCTTTACATAGAAGTTTGTCGAAATCCCTAATTTTACTTACCAAATTTAGTTGTTCGAGTTTCGACTCCCACAAATATCAGCCTTGAACACACCAGCTTCAAAGCCGGCCAATTCGCACACCAACAAGGTATATTCTATATATTATGAGTTTGTGCAGGTAAGTCAGAGTATATCAGTGGTATTTAGCATGTCAAGGCACCTCAGTTCGAGCCTCAGCAAGTGCTATAAATCTGTAAGAAAAAGGCAGAAGGTTTCCTTTTCTAGATTAGGAGATTTTCCTTTTTGTTTTAAAACTTTCTGTTTTGTGTTTTTCCTTTTAATTTCGACTTTTATGTATTTTCCTTTTATTTTCCTCCATAGGGTTAGCTGATGGACTATTATAAATTCCCCATGCAGCATTTGTAAGATTTCACGTTTTTATTAATAAAGATAGAACTTTCTTGCTAGAGAAAAACCCTAGCCGCCTGCTTCTCTGGTGCGAAGCCTTGAAGTCTGAGTACATAGACTAATCACGCATCCTTACACAGATCATGTGGCATCTTTCGATCCACCTGCAATCATCAATCCATCGATTCCCTCACTATTGAGTCCTAGAGAGTACTGTACAGCCAGCTAGAGATTCACCGTCCATCACCCTTTGTAAGAACAAGCCCCCTTGTTCCTACATCATGAAGCGTCTCAAGTACTTGTTCTAGATGTTTTAAATGATCAACAAGGCAAGTACTATAGATAAGTATATCATCAAAATATACTACCACAAACTTACAGATGTATGCCCCTAAGCCATGGTTCATGAGTCTCATGAATGTACTTGGTGCGTTTGTGAGTCCAAATGGCATGACTAGCCACTCATATAAGCCTCTCTTTGTCTTAAACGCAGTCTTCCATTCATCTCCTTCCTTCATCCTCACCTGATGGTATCCACTTCTCAAATTGATTTTTGAGAAGATTGTAGCTCCGTTGAGCTCATCCAACATGTCATCAAGTCTGGGAATAGGATGCCTATATTTGATTGTGATGTTGTTGATTGCTCGGCAGTCTACACACATCCTCCATGAGCCATCCTTTTTAGGTACTAGAAGCACAAGAACAGTACAAGGGCTTAAGCTCTCTCTAATATAGCCTTTAGACATCAGGTCTTGTACTTGTCTTTCCTACTCCTTTGCTTCTTCTGGGTTAACTCTATAAGCAGCTCGGTTGGGTAGAGGTGCACCAGGACTAAGTCTATTTGATGCTCTCTCCTCTGACCGGTGGCAGCCCTGGTGGTAATTCATCTGGAAATACAACACTAAACTTGTCAAGAAGCTCAAGAACAGCAGCTGGTAACTTTTGTTGCTCCTGACCTGAAAACAATCCTTCCTTGAAGATCATTAGTAGCACATGTTCTTGTAACTCAAGAGATCTCAAAACAGTAGTAGGTGTTACATAGAGGTTAGTTTTACTTACCTCTAAGCCTTTAGCCATGGTTGTGTGCATCTCGTGTACTTCATGTGGGGTAAGAGGAGCTAAGTTGTGCTTCTTGTTTTTATGCGTGGAAGCACAATAATTGGTGCGGCCATTATGTAATGTCTCCTTATCAAACTGCCATGGTCTTCCTAGAAGTAGATGACCAGCTTGCATAGGAACCACATCACACACTGCCTGATCTGTGCTGAAGGGTATTGTAACTTGCTCGGCAATCTTGAGCTCAGTCTCATCATTTAGCCATTTAAGCATGTACGGCCGAGGATGCTTGGTCTTTTGTAATCCTAGCTTGTCAACCAAGTACTTACTGGCCACATTAGTACATGAACCACCATCTATTATCAAACTACATACCTTGGAGTTGATTGTACAACGAGAGTGGAAGATGTTTTCCCTTTGAATCATTTCTGGCTCAAAGAGAACGCTGAGAGCTCTTCTCACCACTAGAAGTTCTCCTGTATCAGGATAGTCTACAATATCCTCATCAGATTCTATGGCTTCTTCCTCCTCATCTTCTGATTCATACTCGCCATTTGATTTGAGAATCATAACTCTCTGATTCGGACATTCCCTTGCATAGTGTCCCTTTCCTTGGCATTTAAAACAAGTTATGTCTCTAGCTATTTGAGTAGGAAACTTACTTGTCTCTGGCCTGTTAGTCTTAATAGCCTCGGGTATAGGCTTCTTGAACCGATTGTCTATTTCAATAGACTTCCCCTTGTCCATAGCCTTCTGAGGTTGTGGTGGAGACATTCTTCTGCTTAATGTGTTGCTCGGCTTTTACAGCTAGGTGCAACAACTCCTCCAGGTCCTGGTAAGCTTGTCTCTCCACCTTTCTACCAATCCTGTCATGAAGACCATCTAAAAATTGTGCCATTAGTGTTTCTTCAGAATCCTCTACCTCCAACCTGTTCTTAAGGGTCTCAAATTCATCAAAATATTCTTCAACTGATTTACTCCCTTGTGTAAGCTTGCAAAATCGCTTTTGCAAGTCTATGTGGTAGTAATTAGGAACGTATCTCTTCCTGAGTTGAAACCTCATGTCTCCCCATGTAGTAATCTGCCCATGCCTATGCCTTCTCCTCTCGGACACATCTCTGTCCCACCAGGCTAAAGCATTTTTTGTAAGTTGAGCAGCAGGGACACCTTCCTCTGGTCCGAGTAGTTGTAGTACTCGAATATGTACTCCATGCGTCTTTTCCAATCGAGGTAAGCATCAGGGTTAATCTTTCCCGCAAGTGTTGGGGCATTGAGATTGATATCTTTGCCACCTTGCCTTGTGTAATCCTCATCTTGGTCTCGGCCTCTGCCTCGATCTCTCTCGATGGTTGAACCTCCTATGTTGCTGGTTAAGGTTAGGAGCTGGTGGTGGATCATCATCCAGTGCTGGCATATCCTCATCAGTCTCATCTTGTGCTCGTTGCACATTGGTACGTCGAATAGGTCCTCTTCTTGGCGGTGGAGGTGGTGGAGGTTGCTCTAGTCGGGTCAAGCGATCTCCTAAAGCTTGAATAGCACCGAGTAGCTGATCCATGTTAACTGGTCCAACTTCTTCTCCCATTGTACTCTTCTTCCTGTGTCACAAAAGCAAACAGATCAAGTGCAAAAGGACATTGAAAGAAAAAGGCCAAACAGAGCAAAAAGGAAAAATTAGAAACTAGTAAATTATCTTTTCTAGGTGATGCAACGAAACAGAACAAAGACCAAAAAACAAACTTTTAATGAAATTTTCGTTTTAGGGTTCTGAAACACAAAGCAAAGACAACTAACTGGAAAATAAGCAATGATTTTTTTTTTTTGATTTTAATGAAAGAAAACACTAATATGAATGCAGACAGATCGAATTGAGACACAAACACTGATGATGTAGACTATGCAGAACAAACGCAGCAAGAACAAGTAAATCAGAAACAAACGATTTCTAGGGTTCTTCTGAAATTTTTTTTTTTTTTGTTTAAGCTAAAAACGATTAAGGTTGCAACTAAGGAAACTTTTTATGGCTTTTCTAGTTATTAAAAGAGAGTCAAACGAAACAAGCAACTGAAACAAAATATAAAAAAAATAAGAACTGAAACAGAAACAGATTACTTTTTTTTTTTGATTTTCTGGGTAACTAAGAACACAAAACAAAATAGCATAACGAAAAGGGGTAGATTCACCTGATTTTCGAGCCTAAACTCTGATACCAGATGATGTAGGAACAAGGGGGCTTTTTCTTACAAAGGGTGATGGATGGTGAATCTCTAGTTGGCTGTACAGCACTCTCTAGGACTCAGTAGTGAGGGAATCGATGGATAGATGATTGCAGGTGGATCGAGAGACGCCACACAATCTGTGTAAGGATGGGTGATGAGTCTAAGCACTCAGACTTCAAGGCTTCGCACCAAAGAAGGCAGAGCAGCAGGCGGCTAGGGTTTTCTTTAGCAAAGAAAAATTCTATCTTTATTAATCAAAACATGAACTGTTACAAGCTAAGAAAGGGGCTTTATAAACAGCTCAGCAGCTTAGGGCTTCTCTTTGGCCGAAATTCAAATAAAGAAAGTAGAAAAACAACATACTCTTTTAAATAAAACGATGTGACTAATTAAGACAAAAGGAAAAGAAATAACACGCAGTTTAAAAGGAAAAAAATGCTTCAAGAACAGAAAAGGAAAGTTTGGTCAGAAATAAATAATCAAATGCGTACCTTAGGAGAAGAAGCTTGAAGTGGTCTTGCCCTTGGTTTTGAAATCATGTCCTTCCCCAGAGTTGCTTTGAGATGATGAACACGGTAGTAGCCTTGTAGAATTGGCAAGAAAGCAGTTGTTGGAAGCTCGAGCTGTCCATGAGCAGAGTCTTGCAATTCCTTGTTGATCTCATCTTCTTGTGCATTCTCCAAGTCTTGAGCAGTAAAAGAGCTTAAAATGTGCGTTGGCTTGATTGGAGTTTCTCGGGTAATCTCCTCTTTGAGCAGCTTCCCTTTGAGCACTTCATGCTCTAACAGTGTGATTAAGTCCTTCACAGACTGGTTAAATTCTTCTCTTAGGCTCCTGGTTCCTGACCTTGTCCTTGGTGTGTGCTTCATGGCTGGTATGGTGATGGGCTGCTCTTCGGATCCGGTTAGGCTAGCATCAATGTCCTCATCAACTAGGGACCTATTAAACTGAAGAACAAGTATCACATTTTTCTTTTTCTTTTTATTTCTAGGTTTTAGGGTTTCGGGAAATTAAATAAACAAAACAAGCAAGCAAAACATGTGCAATTCTTTTTTTGGGATTTCTCTTTAGGATTTAAACAAAATCAAAACAAGAAAAAAAGTAAAACATAAGCAATTTTAATGGGATTTTCGTTAAGAAATCAGAAACAGCAACATAAACAATCTAATAAGCAAATAGAAACGATATTTTTTTTAGAGTTTTTTTTATAAGGATTAAGTGAAACAAAGCAGAGAAGAAACAAGTAAGGATCACGAAATAGATTAAGAACATATAGAACCTGGGTTAGGAGCTTTTGTGCTCTAATACCAGATGATATAAGACTCTTTGCAGAGACTTATAGAGATGGTGTGATGGGAACAATAAGCTGGCTTTCACGCTCTCTCTCTTATTGCTGCAGTGGATGGAGGTGAAGAGATGGGATCTAACAAGCTGGCTTTCACGC
Source organism: Pseudoturritis turrita (assembly GCA_900406555.1). Taxonomy (NCBI): domain Eukaryota; kingdom Viridiplantae; phylum Streptophyta; class Magnoliopsida; order Brassicales; family Brassicaceae; genus Pseudoturritis; species Pseudoturritis turrita. The sequence continues at coordinate 152,757 of OVBL01000289.1, read as the reverse complement.
TCTCTCTTGTTGGATCAGAAGATGGAGTTGAAGATGGATCGATGGCACCACAGAGATGATGAGAAGATCTCTGATACTGCAAGGGTTGCTCAGTTCTTAGGGGAATCTACACACAAAGAACATAAGCAAAAAGTTTTCTCAGCAAAACTAGCTTGAAGAGGAGAACTGCGTTATTTTATTGATAAGCAAAAAAAAGGTGGAGTATACAAGGCTGCAGGGGAACCTTATATATGGTTCTTCAGCTAAGACCTAAATTAGGTCGACTCAAAAAAACAGCAAAAGACTCAAAAAAACAACAGGACATTTAAAGTAAAACTGCAAAAAAAAACACAAGAACACCAAAAAAGAAAAGTTCAGCTAAACAAAAGGAAAACTATCTAAACGACTTGTAACCTTTTCTGGGCTCGAACTGTGGTCTCTTGCAGCTCTAAATACCACTGAGCTGGTCCATCTTACCTGCACAAATTGAATAAATTGAAATACCTTATTTTGTCTCGAGATGGGCAGTTTTGGAGCTGGAGTTTTCAATTATTGTTCTGGTCCGTTCAGCTTGAATTCTTTCATGAATTCTTATTTTTGAATTCCCTTGAAGTCGAAATGTATGAGATCTTCAAGTTTTCCCACGTGGTTAGCTTCAGAATCCTCTTCTTGCTCCATTTGCTCGTTAGCGGCCGAATGGCTTGAACGGATGATATCTTGTTGCTCCGACGTAATCTCAGTGAGATTCTTGAAGTTATGAGCTCCATCTCCTGCCAAGTAAACATACTTACCTTGGTTGGTTTGAGGCTGAGCTTCCTTGATGCTCAAACGTGCTTAGTCTTATGTGAGGTCTAAATCGGGTGCATCCGAGCTCTCTTAGATGTTGTTCACTTTTGGAATGTTTCTGAGTCTGTCTCCTAGTGGCATTGTGTTTAGGAGAGTCTCTACTACCGTGTTGAACCCTTCCCTTAGCCTGCTCGTCTTGGAACGTGTCATTGGGCCTTCCTTAACCTCAGGTTTGCGATTTTGGTCTGGGCTTGGTTCAATGACCTCATCACTTCTATATATTATGATTTTGTGCAGGTAATTCAGAGTATCTCAGTGATATTTAACATGTAAAGGTACCTCATTTCGAGCCTCAGCAAGTGCTACAAGTTTGCAAGAAAAAGGCAGAAGGTTTCTTTTTCTAGATTAGGAGATTTTTCTTTTTGTTTTAAAACTTTTATGTTTTGTATTTTTCCTTTTAATTTCGAGTTTTGTGTATTTTCCTTTTATTTTTGGTCCTAGGGCTAGCTGAAGAATCCCTTTATAAGGTTCCCTTGTAGCATTGTAAACTGTACCCTTTTGATATTAATAAAATAGCCATTTTGTTTTTCTTCAAGCGCAGCCTTGGGATAAACATTTGCTCTGTTCTTAGTGTGTGTGATTCACATAAGATGGAGTGTCTAACTATATTAGAGATTCTTCCATAATATTTGTGGTGCCATCGATCCATCTCGATTCAGATTGCTTGTGGAATCAAGTATTTTTGATCGATTGTTGTTTGTGGATTCATTCAACAATCCTTCACCCTCACCTCCTCTATCATTCACCATCCATTCAAGTCCAAGGCCTTGAAACCGTGTGTTATAAGATCAGGTGGAATCCGATCTTATATCACCTCGTCCCGAGCAAAGCTGACGCATGTTCTTAGGCAGTCAAGCAAGGCTTTATGGCACATCAGGTGATCCATGCCCAAGATCACTTCGTAGCGTCGTACTCCATGTCAATGAGATCTAATATTTCTAAGAAATCAAACACGAGAAGGAAGAACTAGTCTCGAAAGACTGACTGACTGACTCGAAAAAAGTTACACTCGGACTCGGCGGTGGCGATGCTTTACAACTTGTTATACAGATAGACTCAGTATCTTATTATGTTTCTTATTTTCAACTTGCTATTTCAAATATACTTACCCGTTATGTACAAAATAAGATACATAGTATATCTGTATAACAAGAACTTCTAGAAGACGGAGCCAATCACAAGAGGGACCCACTACTGGACCCGTAAAGAAGACGTAAGCAATGACGTAAGCAACCACTCAATATGACAATGTAAGCAATGACGCAAGCAACCACTCAATATGACAACGTAAGCAATGACGCAAGCAAGCACTCAGAGTGTCGGCACCACTACTTGACGACATGTAGCAGATACAATATCAAGCACCACTAAGTAGCGACACCTGCAATCTTAATCAACACTCCGCTTCCCCTATAAATACCCAGCTCTGCCAAAGGAGGAAGCACAAGCGATTCCGCACAATATCTCTCTACTTTCTCACTCTAAACTCCTTGTAATCTTTTAGCGAGTTTTTCAAACTTCTACTTTGTAATCAATTTCAATGTTTTAAATTTTATTAAAAAAAAAAAAAAAATGGTAGCAAAGCCAAACGATCTTTTAAACAAAGATTTTGTGATTTCATCCAACAAAGAAAACCCACCTAGTTAGATTCTCACCCTCTACTAAACCACCAAAGCTGATGGTGTTCTAGGCAGCAAGCCTTCGGAGAACGCAGTAAGACCGTTGGCAAGCCAACAGCAGTGATCAAGTAGAATCGGTAAGTTTCTCTCTAGCATGAGTTTAATTTCAGATTAAATCATGGCTTCTTTGTTTAGAAAAATCTTTAAGCCAAAACATGCATCAACATCTGCATCACAGAATACTATTAATTCTAGAGAAATTATGTCAAAAATAACATCATTTAATCACGAAATAACTAAAAATAAACTACCTCATATTAATCCAGAAAATATATATCAAATCGGAACTTTCGATTTCAAAACTGCTTATTCAATAAAAGAACACGAACAAACTCTATCCCTTCAGAATGAATTTGAAGAGATTAAGTTATTATCATCTCTCGCCTTAGATAAATATAAACAAAAGGGATTCAATTACCTTCATTTTGGACTTATTCAAATAGCCATTAAACCTCTATCAAGAGCAGGTATAGACTCACCTATACTAATGCTATTAAGGGATAAAACCCTTTTAAAGTTTGAAGATTCGCATCTTGGAGCGGTCCAATCAAACTTATGCAACGGAGCTGTTTATTTTAATTGTGCTCCAAATTACCAAGTTAGTTTACATGTCCCTACGATACTAAACACTTTAGTACTAAATGTTCATTTACCAGAAATAAAATTTCAAAATGAACGACATGGATATTTATTACTCTACCTATTTTATTTTAAACAATCAGCCTCCGAATTTAATCCAAGATGTTTATTACAAGACGATAAAGGAGAAACAACTATATTAGCAGTTCATAGTAAAGATACTCCCACACATACACTCCTAAACAATTAAATTGGGAAGAAATAACTACTGCAGATCAATGGAAAATAGAAATTACTCAACATCCTAGGAATTTTGAACAAAAGAGAATTTCTAGAGTAATAGAACAAAGGGATGGGAAAATATTATTACAATTTGGATCTTATAGGGAACCTATTCCTCCTAGAATTAGTTCATACTATTCTAATTCAAGAGCTTCCTTTTCCGAATATCGTACTGGTCAATCTAGTGCTAGTTCGGAATCAGAAAGTGTAAATCAAAATATTCAACAAGACAATTCAATAAGATTTAAGGCTCCTATAGCTGAACCTGATCAAGTAAGGTATCCAACATCCCCCACGCCATCAGATTTCAAATCTGTCAATGTAATATTAAAAGAATATGCAATAAATAAACAATACATTAAAGAAGACTATTATTCAAAAGAAAATGAGGAAAAAAGAAATTGGTACTTCCAAATATTCTCTAAACAACAAATAACTGAATTTAGACAAAGATGGTATGATTGTATGATAACAAAGGAAATAGATATTCCATTTTTTACTTGGTTTGAGACATATGCAATTGCACATAATATCAGCTATCCATTTAGAACAATCTATACCACCACATCCTTAAGTCAAACATGGGAAACAACAGATGGAACTAAGACTAGATCAATTCATCCGCCCTTAAGAGAATTAAAAATAAGTACATCTAATAGAATAATATTAGCCACACCTTTTAAAACAGGAGCTAATCAAGAGGATAAGAACCCGGTAACTCAACAAGATATTAAAGCAATATATCAACAAAATAATTATCAAAGTCAGTTACTTTATACAATATCTAAACAAGTAGACCATATAGATAATAAAATAAATGAAGATGATAAATCAGCTTCATATAATCAAACTACTCAACATCCTTTTTCATCTATAACTCCTTCAATATTTAAACCAATCACTAGACAAGTTAAATTCGGAGAAAGCGAAATACTAAAATCAATAGCTAATAGACTAGAAAATCTAGATAAAGGTAAAAATATTAATATTATAGACGAAAATGATAATAAATCTATTCAAACGACTATACAATCAGAAAGTCATATAAAAGAAATTAATCGAATAAAAAATAAAATGATGAGGTCTAACAAACCTTATTACCCAAGACATACTCCACCAGATTTATTATTCGAAGAACATCATAAGTATTCTAATCATATGTATACTGGAAATGGTATATATGAATGGAATATCGATGGACGTTCCGAATATGAAATAATGAATTTATTACAAGAAATGAGTATGGCATCTGTAGCCTTTAAAGCAACTAGCAAAGCCATAACAGATAGACGAACCTGCGTCATGTTAATAGCAGGATTTACAGGAGCCCTAAAATATTGGTGGGATAATTCACTAGATTTAAACACACAAAATTCTATAATCAATCATACTGAAATAATTCAAACAGAAGACCAAGACGGTTTTGTTATTGAAACAGAAAAACAGAATGCAGTAGAAGTATTAGTTCATACTATCATGATGCATTTTATTGGTAATCCAGCTGAAGAATTAGAAAGTAAAAAAATAGTGTTAACAAATTTAAGATGTCCAACTTTAGGCGATTTTAAATGGTATAAAGATATTTTTGTAACAAATATATTCCAACGACATGATTGTAATCAATCTTTCTGGAAAAAACGGTTTATCTCAGGATTACCGACTTTCTTTGCAGAAAAAGTAATCAACAAATTAAAAGAAATCTCTGGAGGACAACCTGTCCCCTGGAATACTATTACTTATGGTCAATTATTTGCATTTGTTAAAAAAATAGGATTATCAATATGCCAAGAGCAAAAAGATAAAAAACGTAATGATAAATTCAAATTTAGAGTAACCATGGGTTCATTCTGTGAACAATATGGTTATGAAAAATTTAATCCACCATCTAGGACTAAGCGAATAAAGCATAGGCATCAAAGCCCTAACAATATAGAATATTATAACAAGAAAAAGAGTTTTAATAAAAGAACAGCTAATCAATACAATTCAAAAAATCGACATTATTCTAAAAATAATAAAAGTTTTAACCCAACTAATAAACAAAAAATAGTATGCTGGAATTGTAAACGCCCTGGACATAAGTCCACTGAATGTAAAATGAAAAAGAAGATAAACAAAATAAATATTCCAAGATCAACCTGATATTCAAGAAAAATTAACTAAATTGCTAATATCAGACTCTGAACCTTCAGAAGAATCTGATAGTGAATATTCAGTAAATGAAATAGGAAATTCAAGCGATTTATCCAAAGAATCACAAGAATTATCAGATAACTTATGTAATTGCAAAATAATCAACGTGATAACTAGAGATAGTGATAAACAATTTTTATTAGATATCATAGATAAGATAGATGATCCAGAAATCAAAACGGATTATTTAACAAAATTAAAGGATTTAATAAATCAAAAAAATCAAATATCCACACCACAACATTTTAGTCTTAATAAAATATTTGAAAAATATCCGACCCAAAGCCTATTTAAACAAGTATCAACAGGAGAATTACAGAACGAAATTAAACAAATAAAGTCACAGATTAAGGAATTACAATTGACCCTTAATCAACAAGATCTTAAACAATTGCAGTTAGATGCAAGATTATCTTTGATCGAATCAAAGAATAATTCTCAAGCATCATCAAGTAATCAAAACCTAGAAAATAACGATGAGACAAAACAACATGATAATGAAGATTATATTCAAATAATCAATAAAATTAATTATCAAAAGTGGTACACAAATATTACTTTACATATAGGACATGATTTTAAGATAAACATAATTGCTTTAATGGACACTGGTGCAGATTATAACTGCATCTGTGAATGAACTATTCCAACAAAATATTATGAAAAAATCACCGAAAAGTTAAGCGGTGCTAATGGTTGTAATTTGAAGGTACAATATAAGTTATCATGTGCAAAAATATGTAACCAAGGATATTGTTTTAAAAATCAATTTATTATGGTAAAAAACTTGACACAAGAAGTTATCTTAGGAACTCTATTCTTTACTCAAATTTATCCATTCAAAGTAACTGAAACAGGCATAACTACAAAAGTTGTAGGAACAAAGTTATTATTTAACTTTTTATCCCCAATAAAAACCAAAGAAATTCTTAACCTTCAACAAAACACTATCCATAAAACAATTAATTTAATAAAAGGAAAACAAAATCATATTCAACATTTACGGGAAAAAATATCATACAAAAAAATAGAAAAACAGCTTAAAACAACCTACATATTAGATAAAATAAAATCTATAGAAAAAAGATCTTTTAAATCAAATATGTTCAGATTTACCAAACGCCTTTTGGGAAAAAAAACAATATACTGTTGAACTCCCATACATAAAAGAATTTAGTGAAAAAAATATACCAACTAAAGCACGACCTATTCAAATGAATAAGGAGTTACTAGAAACCTGTAAGCAAGAAATAAATGATTTACTCAAGAAAAAACTTAATTAGGCCATCCAAATCCTCTTGGAGTTGTTCGGCCTTCTATGTAAATAATCAAGAAGAAAAAGAAAGGGGAGTACCACGATTAGTAATCAACTATAAACCACTTAATGATGTACTCCAATGGATTAGGTATCCAATATCCAATAAAAGAGATTTGTTAAAACGATTATACAATGCTAAAATATATTCATAATTTGATATGAAAAGTGGATTTTGGCAAATCCAAATAACTGAAAGGATAAGTATAAAACTGCATTTACTGTACCATTTGGACATTACGAATGGAACGTAATGCCTTTTGGCCTTAAAAATGCACCATCTTAATTTCAACACATAATGAACGATATATTCAATCAATACTCAAAATTCACTATTGTCTATATTGATGACGTACTTGTATATTCAACATCTATATATCAACATTTCCATCATTTAAATACGTTTTTAAATATAGTCAAAAAAACATGGTTTAGTGGTATCTGCTAAAAAGATGTCATTATTTCAAACAAAAATCAGATTTCTAGGTCATAACATCTACCAAGGAACTATTATTCCTATTTCAAGGTCAATAGAATCTGCAGATAAATTCCCTGATGAATTAAGGGAAAAAACGCAATTACAAATATTTTTAGGATGTCTGAATTATGTTTCAGATTTTCTACCAAACCTTAGAAAAACTATTCAACCATTATTTCAACGTTTACAAAAAAATCCAAAACCATGGACCAGTCAACATACTAAATTAGTTTAGCAAATTAAACAAAAAGTTAAAACCCTTCCTTGTCTAACTATACCAAACCCTGAAGCATCTATGATTGTTGAAACTGATGCTTCTGAAATTGGTTATGGTGGCATTCTAAAACAAAAACTCTCGGAATCTAGTCCGGAAACGATAGTCAGATTTCACTCTGGTATCTGGTTAGGACCACACAAAAATTATTCCACTGTTAAGAAAGAAGTCTTTTCCATTGTTAATTGCATATCCAAATTCCAAGATGACTTAATCAACAAAAAATTTTTACTCCGAATTGATTGTAAGTCGGCAAAAGAAATATTAAAAAAAGATGTTAAAAATCTTGTTTCTAAACAAATATTTGCCAGATGGCAAGCTATTTTATCTGTATTTGATTTCGATATCCAATATATTAAAGGCGAAAATAATTCATTACCAGATTTCCTAACAAGAGAATATTTGCAGGGCAAATCCGCAGATATTCAACGGCATATCCAAGATGACTGATAAAAAGAACAAAAGGCCGATGACCGCATCGGACTATGTCAAGAATTAACCACATCTCCAGGGAAAACCCCTCACTATTCAAAACCAATATTCAGCTCTTGCTGAATTTCCACCATTATCATACTCAAAGGCAGTTGCCTCCGATAAAGGCCAAGCCTCCAAACCTATTCAAGAGTCTCAAAAAAAATCAACCTATATCCTCAAACCCCACAAACACCGTATTCAAACAACCCATTTTCTTGAACCCATTAAAATCAGAGAACTTCAAAACTTCACCAACAGAATCTTTTACGAAGATTGCCTTTGTCCAACCGATAATATAACGAAAAACCGCACCTTCTATGAGTATATTCTGGTAGACTCAAAATCTATCGAATTACTCATTACCCCGATAAAACTAACCCAAATCTTATATCTTACTCAACATGTAAAATACTCCGTATAGCTTCACTACAAGACCTTGGTATGCTACACCTTCATACCACAACACAATTTTCAACACCCGGATTTTTACCATCCGGCTATTCTTATACAGATTATCAAAACGCCTTTTTCTGATTTCTCTACCTCAGACCCTATGACCACTCGTGGTTTATAACCTTTGACCACAAATTCAATAAATACGTCCCAGGTTGGTTCAATGAATGGTGGCATTGGTTCGGACCATGCAACCAAATCTACCCACCTGATCTACTCAAAACATCTTATCCCTACTACCTTAAACATATACCCAAATAGACCTTAGGCCCTTATCAAAAAATCATCTTCCACGCAGACATGGGCATACCATGGATCTATTCGTGGCATTTCAATCTTACCCTGGCCTTACCAAATATGCCATATTCTTTTGTCAAAGAGTATCGTGTTAAATGGTGGGATAAGTATAATCTCGACCATTGCTCCCTATCCAACATCCAAAAAAATTTCAACAATCTTCGACAAGACTACCATCTTGTCCAAACTATATCCAAATCCATTCCATTGTTGACTCCTAGTCAACTTACACAACCCTTAACCACTCCCATACTAGCCAAACCGCCAAGCCCAACAAAATCAACCGCATCAACCAAATCTACCAAATCAACTAGCCCCAAATCATCCCGCAGACATAAAAAAATGCAAAATTACAGCAAGCCCTCACGGCCCTTAGTCAAGAACTACTCGCCTCCTCCAGCGATGAGGGTAGTATTAATCAAGATGACCACCATACCGACCCCAACGAACTTTATGGTGGTCCTTTATCTCAAGACCCCTTTGAAGACCTGTAAATATATCTAAAGTTAAAAATAAAATAAAAATAAAAAAATAAAAAAATAAAAAAAATCCAGGACTCACGATTCCAGATGATGTTCCAGGCAGCAAGCCCTCACGGCCCTTTGTCAAGAACTACTCCCTTCCTCCAGCGATGAGGGTAGTATTATTCAAGATGACCACCATACCGACCCCAACGGATTTTATGACGGTCCTATATATATAAAAACCCAAAAGTAGTGTATATTGAACTTTTCAATGTATATTCTGGTAGACTCAATATCTTATTATGTTTCTTATTTTCAACTTGCTATTTCAAATATACTTACCCGTTATGTACAAAATAAGATACAGAGTATATCTGTATAACAAGAACTTCTAGAAGACGGAGGCAATCACAAGAGGGACCCACTACTGGACCCGCAAAGAAGACGTAAGCAATGATGTAAGCAACCACTCAATATGACAACGTAAGCAATGGCGCAAGCAAGAACTCAGAGTGTCGGCACCACTACTTGACGACACGTAACAGATACAATATCAAGCACCACTAAGTAGCGACACCTGCAATCTTAATCAACACTCCGCTTCCCCTATAAATACCCATCTCTGCCAAAGGAGGAAGCACAAGCGATTCCGCACAACATCTCTCTACTTTCTCGCTCTAAACTCCTTGTAATCTTTTAGCGATTTTTTCAAACTTCTAATTTGTAATCAATTTCAAAGTTTTAAATTTTATAAAAAAAAAAGCCTGGTATCAGAGCCAAACGATCTTTTAAACAAAGATTTTGTGATTTCATCCAACAAAGAAAACCCACCTAGTTAGATTCTCACCCTCTACTAAACCACCAAAGCTGATGGTGTTCCAGGCAGCAAGCCCTCGGAGAAGGCAGTAAGACCGTTGGCAAGCCAACAGCAGTGACCAAGTAGAATCGGTAAGTTTCTCTCTAGCATGAGTTTAATTTCGGATTAAATCATGGCTTCTTCGTTTAGAAAAATCTTTAAGCCAAAACATGCATCAACATCTGCATCACAGAATACTATTAATTCTAGAGAAATTATGTCAAAATAACATCATTTAATCACGAAATAACTAAAAATAAACTACCTCATATTAATCTAGAAAATATATATCAAATCAAAACTTTCGATTTCAAAACTGCTTATTCAATAAAAGAACACAAACAAACTCTATCCCTTCAGAATGAATTTGAAGAGATTAAGTTATTATCATCTCTCGCCTTAGATAAATATAAACAAAAGGGATTCAATTACCTTCATTTTGGACTTATTCAAATAACCATTAAACCTCTATACTAATGCCATTAAGGGATAAAGCCCTTTTAAAGTTTGAAGATCCGCTTCTTGGAGCGGTCCAATCAAACTTATGCAACGGAGCTTTTTATTTTAATTGTGCTCCAAATTACCAAGTTAGTTTACATGACCCTACGATACTAAACACTTTAGTATTAAATGTTCATTTACCAGAAATAAAATTTCAAAATGAACGACATGGATATTTATTACTCTACCGAATTTATTTTAAACAATCAGCCTCCGAATTTAATCCAAGATGTTTATTACAAGACGATAAAGGAGAAACAACTATATTAGTAGTTCATAGTAAAGATACTCCCACTGCTACATACACTCTTAAACAATTAAATTGGGAAGAAATAACTATTGCAGATCAATGGAAAATAGAAATTACTCAACCTCCTAGGAATTTTGAACAAAAGAGAATTTCTAGAGTAATAGAACAAAGGGATGGGAAAATATTATTACAATTTGGATCTTATAGGGAACCTATTCCTCCTAGAATTAGTTCATATTATTCTAATTCAAGAGCTTCCTTTTTCGAATATCGTACTGGTCAATCTAGTGCTAGTTCGGAATCAGAAAGTGTAAATCAAAATATTCAACAAGGCAATTCAATAAGATTTAAGGCTCCTATAGCTGAACCTGATCAAGTAAGGTATCCAACATCCCCACGCCATCAGATTTCAAATCTGTCAATGTAATATTAAAGAATATGCAATAAATAAACAATACATTAAAGAAGACTATTATTCAAAAGAAAATGAGGAAAAAAGAAATTGGTACTTCCAAATATTCTCTAAACAACAAATAACTGAATTTAGACAAAGATGGTATGATTGTATGATAACAAAGAAATAGATATTCCATTTTTTACTTGGTTTGAGACATATGCAATTGCACAAATATCAGCTATCCATTTAGAATAATCTATACCACCACATCCTTAAGTCAAACATGGGAAACAACAGATGGAACTAAGACTAGATCAATTCATCCGTCCTTAAGAAATTTAAAAATAGTACATCTAATAGAATAATATTAGCCACACCTTTTAAAACAGGAGCTAATCAAGAGGATAAGAACTCGGTAACTCAACAAGATATTAAAGCAATATATCAACAAAATAATTATCAAAGTCAGTTACTTCATACAATATCTAAACAAGTAGACCATATAGATAATAAAATAAATGAAGATGATAAATCAGCATCATATAATCAAACTACTCAACATCCTTTTTCATCTATAACTCCTTCAATATTTAAACCAATCACTAGATAAGTTAAATTCGGAGAAAGCGAAATACTAAAATCAATAGCTAATAGACTAGAAAATCTAGATAAAGGTAAAAATATTAATATTATAGACGAAAATGATAATGAATCTATTCAAACGACTATACAATCAGAAAGTGATATACAAGAAATTAATCGAATAAAAAATAAAATGATGAGGTCTAGCAAACCTTATTACCCAAGACATACTCCACCAGATTTATTATTCGAAGAACATCATAAGTATTCTAATCATATGTATACTGGAAATGGTATATATGAATGGAATATCGATGGACGTTCCGAATATGAAATAATGAATTTATTACAAAAAATGGCTATGGCATCTGTAGCCTTTAAAGCAACTAGCGAAACCATAACAGATAGACGAGCCTGCGTCATGTTAATAGCAGGATTTACAGGAGCCCTAAAATATTGGTGGGATAACTCACTAGATTTAAACACACAAAATTCTATAATCAATCATACTGAAATAATTCAAACAGAAGACCAAGACGGTTTTGTTATTGAAACAGAAAAACAGAATGCAGTAGAAGTATTAGTTCATACTATCATGATGCATTTTATTGGTAATCCAGCTGAAGAATTAGAAAGTAAGAAAATAGTGTTAACAAATTTAAGATGTCCAACTTTAGGCGATTTTAAATGGTATAAATATATTTTTGTAACCAATATATTCCAACGACATGATTGTAATCAATCTTTCTGGAAAGAACGGTTTATCTCAGGATTACCGACTTTCTTTGCAGAAAAAGTAATCAACAAATTAAAAGAAATCTCTGGAGGACAACCTGTCCCCTGGAATACTATTACTTATGGTCAATTATTTGCATTTGTTAAAAAAATAGGATTATCAATATGCCAAGAGCAAAAAGATAAAAAACGTAATGATAAATTCAAATTTAGAGTAACCATGGGTTCATTATGTGAACAATATGGTTATGAAAAATTTAATCCACCATCTAGGACTAAGCGAATAAAGCATATGCATCAAAAACCTAACAATATAGAATATTATAACAAGAAAAAGAGTTTTAATAAAAGAACAGCTAATCAATACAATTCAAAAAATCGATATTATTCTAAAATAATAAAAGTTTTAACCCAACTAATAAACAAAAAATAGTATGCTGGAATTGTAAACGTCCTGGACATAAGTCCACTGAATGAAAAATGAAAAAGAAGATAAACGAAATATTCCAAGATCAACCTGATATTCAAGAAAAATTAACTAAATTACTCATATCAGACTTTGAACCATCAGAAGAATCTGAAAGTAAATATTCAGTAAATGAAATAGGAAATTCAAGCGATTCATCCAAAGAATCACAAGAATTATCAGATAACTTATGCAATTGCAAAATAATCAACGTGATAACTAGAGATAGTGATAAACAATTTTTATTAGATATCATAGATAAGATAAATGATCCAGAAATCAAAAAGGATTATTTAACAAAATTAAAGGATTTAATAAATCAAGAAAATCAAATATCCACACCACAACCGTTTAGTCTTAATAAAATATTTGAAAAATATCCGACCCAAAGCCTATTTAAACAAGTATCAACATGAGAATTACATAACGAAATTAAACAAACAAAGTCACAGATTAAGGAATTACAATTGACCCTTAATCAACAAGATCTTTAACAATTGCAGTTAGATGCAAGATTATCTTTGATCGAATCAAAGAATAATTCTCAAGCATCATCAAGTAATCAAAACCTAGAAAATAACGATGAGACAAAACAACATGATAATGAAGATTATATTCAAATAATCAATAAAATTAATTATCAAAAGTGGTACACAAATATTACTTTACATATAGGACATGATTTTAAGATAAACATAATTGCTTTAATGGACACTGGTGCATATTATAACTGCATCCGTGAAGGAACTATTCCAACAAAATATTATGAAAAAACCACAGAAAAGTTAAGCGGTGCTAATGATAGTAATTTAAAGGTACAATATAAGTTACCATGTGCAAAAATATGTAACCAAGGATATTATTTTAAAAATCAATTTATTATGGTAAAAAACTTGACACAAGAAGTTATCTTAGGAACTCCATTCTTTACTCAAATTTATCCATTCAAAGTAACTGAAACAGGCATAACTACAAAAGTAGTAGGAATAAAGTTATTATTTAACTTTTTATCCCCAATAAAAACCAAAGAAATTCTTAACCTTCAACAAAACACTATCCCTATAACAATTAATTTAATAAAAGGAAAACAAAATCATATTCAACATTTACAGGAAGAAATATCATACAAAAAAATAGAAGAACAGCTTAAAACAACCTACATATTAGATAAAATAAAATCTATAGGAAAAGATCTTTTAAATCAAATATGTTCAGATTTACCAAACGCCTTTTGGGAAAAAAACAACATACTGTTGAACTCCCATACATAAAAGAATTTAGTGAAAAAAATATACCAACTAAAGCACGACCTATTCAAATGAATAAGGAGTTACTAGAAACCTGTAAACAAGAAATAAATGATTTACTCAAGAAAAACTTAATTAGGCCATCCAAATCCCCTTGGAGTTGTTCGGCCTTCTATGTAAATAATCAAGCAGAAAAAGAAAGGGGAGTACCACGATTAGTAATCAACTATAAACCACTTAATGATGTACTCCAATGGATTAGGTATCCAATACCCAATCAAAGAGATTTGTTAAAACGATTATACAATGCTAAAATATATTCAAAATTTGATATGAAAAGTGGATTTTGGCAAATCCAAATAACTGAAAAGGATAAGTATAAAACTGCATTTACTGTACCATTCGGACATTACGAATGGAACGTAATGCCTTTTGGCCTTAAAAATGCACCATCTGAATTTCAACACATAATGAACGATATATTCAATCAATACTCAAAATTCACTATTGTCTATATCGATGACGTACTTGTATATTCAACATCTATAGATCAGCATTTAAATACGTTTTTAAATATAGTAAAAAAACATGGTTTAGTGGTATCTGCTAAAAAGATGTCATTATTTCAAACAAAAATCAGATTTCTAGGTCATAACATATACCAAGGAACTATTATTCCTATTTCAAGGTCAATAGAATTTGCAGATAAATTCCCTGATGAATTAAAGGAAAAAATGCAATTACAAAGATTTTTAGGATGTCTGAATTATGTTTCAGATTTTCTACCAAACCTTAGAAAAACTATTCAACCATTATTTCAACGTTTACAAAAAAATCCAAAACCATGGACCAGTCAACATACTAAATTAGTTCAGCAAATTAAACAAAAAGTTAAAACCCTTCCTTGTCTAACTATATCAGACCCTGAAGCATCTATGATTGTTGAAACTGATGCTTCTGAAATTGGTTATGGTGGCATTCTAAAAAAAAACTCTCGGAATCTAGTCCAGAAACGATAGTCAGATTTCACTCTGGTATCTGGTTAGGACCACAAAAAAATTATTCCACTGTTAAGAAAGAAGTCCTTTCCATTGTTAATTGCATATCCAAATTCCAAGATGACTTAATCAACAAAAAGTTTTTACTCCGAGTTGATTGTAAGTCGGCAAAAGAAATATTAAAAAAAGATGTTAAAAATCTTGTTTCTAAACAAATATTTGCCAGATGGCAAGCTATTTTATCCGTATTTGATTTCGATATCCAATGTATTAAAGGCGAAAATAATTCATTACCAGATTTCCTAACAAGAGAATATTTGCAGGGCAAATCCGCAGATATTCAACGGCATATCCAAGATGACTGATAAAAAGAACAAAAGACCGATGACCGCATTGGACTATGTCAAGAATCAACCACATCTCCAGGGAAAACCCCTCACTATTCAAAACCAATATTCAGCTCTTGCTGAATTTCCACCATTATCATACTCAAAGGCAGTTGCCTCCGATAAAGGCCAAGCCTCCAAACCTATTCAAGAGTCTCAAGAAAAATCAACCTATATCCTCAAACCCCACAAACACCATATTCAAACAACCCATTTTCTTGAACCCATTAAACTCAGAGAACTTCAAAACTTCACCAACAGAATCTTTTACGAAGATTGCCTTTATC
Source organism: Pseudoturritis turrita (assembly GCA_900406555.1). Taxonomy (NCBI): domain Eukaryota; kingdom Viridiplantae; phylum Streptophyta; class Magnoliopsida; order Brassicales; family Brassicaceae; genus Pseudoturritis; species Pseudoturritis turrita. The sequence goes on along the minus strand of OVBL01000289.1, from coordinate 136,739 downwards.
CAACCGATAATATAACCAAAAACTGCACCTTCTATGAGTATATTCTGGTACACTCAAAATCTATCGAAATTGCTCATTACCCCGATAAAACTAACCCAAATCTTATATCTTACTCAACATGTAAAATACTCTGTATCGCTTCACTACAAGACCTTGGTATGTTACACCTTCATACCACAACACAATTTTCAACACCCGGATTTTTACCATCCGGCTATTCTTATACAGATTATCAAAACGCCTTTTTCTGATTTCTCTACCTCATACCCTATGACCACTCGTGGTTTATAACCTTTGACCACAAATTCAATAAATACGTCCTAGGTTGGTTCAATGAATGGTGGCATTGGTTCGGACCATGCGACCAACCCACCTGATCTACTCAAAACATCTTGTCCCTACTACCTTAAACATATACCCAAACAGACCTTAGGCCCTTATCAAAAAATCATCTTCCACACAGACATGGGCATACCATGGATCTGTTCATGGCATTTCAATCTTACCCTGGCCTTACCAAATATGTCATATTCTCTTGTCAAAGAGTATCGTGTTAAATGGTGGGATAAGTATAATCTCGACCGTTGCTCCCTATCCAACATCCAAAAAAATTTCAACAATCTTCGACAAGACTACCATCTTGTCCAAACTATATCCAAATCCATTCCATTGTTGACTCCTAGTCAACTTACACAACCCTTAACCACTCCCATACCAGCCAAACCGCCAAGCCCAACCAAATCAACCGCAGACATAAAAAAAAAACAAAATTACAGCAAGCCCTCACGGCCCTTAGTCAAGAACTACTCGCCTCCTCCAGCGATGAGGGTAGTATTAATCAAGATGACCACCATACCAACCCCAACGAACTTTATGGCGGTCCTTTATCTCCAGACCCCTTTGAAGACTTGTAAATATATCTAAATTTAAAATAAAATAAAAATAAAAATCCAGGACTCACGATTCCAGACGATGTTCCAGGCAGCAAGCCCTCGGAGAAGGCAGTAAGACCGTTGGCAAATCGCCATTGTGAATCTTGAACTTTGGAAACATCTCTGTATATATATATATAAAAAACCCAAAAGTAGTGTATATTAAACTTTTTAATGTATATTCTGGTAGACTCAGTATCTTATTATGTTTCTTATTTTCAACTTGCTATTTCAAATATACTTACCCGTTATGTACAAAATACGATACAGAGTATATCTGTATAACAAGAACTTCTAGAAGACGGAGGCAATCACAAGAGGGATCCACTACTGGACCCGCAAAGAAGACGTAAGTAATGACGTAAGCAACCACTCAATATGACAATGTAAGCAATGACGCAAGCAACCACTCAATATGACAACGTAAGCAATGACGCAAGCAAGCACTCAGAGTGTTGGCACCACTACTTGACGACATGTAGCAGATACAATATCAAGCACCACTAAGTAGCGACACCTGCAATCTTAATCAACACTCCGCTTTCCCTATAAATACCCAGCTCTGCCAAAGGAGGAAGCACAAGCGATTCCGCACAACATCTCTCTACTTTCTCACTCTAAACTCCTTGTAATCTTTTAGCGAGTTTTTCAAACTTCTACTTTGTAATCAATTTCAAAGTTTTAAATTTTATTAAAAAAAAACTGGTATCAGAAGCCAAAACAAGCATGCAAAACATGTGCAATTCTTTTTTGGGTTTTCTCTTTAGGATTTAAACAAAATCAAAACAAGAAAACAGTAAAACATAAGCAATTTTAATGGGATTTTCGTTAAGAAATCAGAAACAGCAACATAAACAATCTAATAAGCAAATAGAAACGATTTTTTTTTCAGAGTTTTTTTTTATAAGGATTAAGTGAAACAAGGCAGAGAAGAAACAAGTAAGAATCACGAAATATATTAAGAACAGATAGAACCTGGGTTAGGAGCTTTTGTGCTCTAATACCAGATGATATAAGACTCTTTGCAGAGACTTATTGAGATGGTGTGATGGGAACAATAAGCTGGCTTTCACGCTCTCTCTTATTGCTGCAGTGGATGGAGGTGAAGAGATGGGATCTAACAAGCTGGCTTTCATGCTCTCTCTTGTTGGATCGAGAGATGGAGTTGAAGATGGATCGATGGCACCACAGAGATGATGAGAAGATCTCTGATACTGCAAGGGTTGCTCAGTTCTTAGGGGAATCTACACACAAAGAACATAAGCAAAAAGTTTTCTCAGCAAAACTAGCTTGAAGAAGAGAACTGCGTTATTTTATTGATAAGCAAAAAAAAGGTGGAGTATACAAGGCTGCAGGGGAACCTTATATATGGTTCTTCAGCTAAGACCTAAATTAGGTCGACTAAAAAAAACAGCAAAAGACTCAAAAAACAACAGGACATTTAAAGGAAAACTGCAAAAAAAAAACACAAGAACACCAAAAAAGAAAAGTTCAGCTAAACAAAAGGAAAACTATCTAAACGACTTGTAAGCTTTTCTGGGCTCGAACTGTGGTCTCTTGCAGCTCTAAATACCACTGAGCTGGTCCATCTTACCTGCAAAAATTGAATAAATTGAAATACCTTATTTTGGCTCGAGATGGGCAGTTTTGGAGCTGGAGTTTTCAATTCTTGTTCTGGTCCGTTCAGCTTGAATTCTTTCGTGAATTCTTCTTTTTTAATTCCCTTGAAGTCGAAATGTATGAGATCTTCAAGTTTTCCCATGTGGTTAGCTTCACAATCCTCTTCTTTCTCCATTTGCTCGTTAGCGGCCGAATAGCTTGAACGGATGATATCTTGTTGCTCCAACGTAATCTCTGTGAGATTCTTGAAGTTATGAGCTCCATCTCCTGCCAAGTAAACATACTTACCTTGGTTGGTTTTAGGCTGAGATTCCTTGATGCTCAAACGTGCAAAGTCTTCTGTGAGGTCTAAATCGGGTGCATCCGAGCTCTCTTAGATGTTGTTCACTTTTGGAATGTTTCTGAGTCTGTCTCCTAGTGGCATTGTGTTTAGGAGAGTCTCTACTACCGTGTTGAACCCTTCCCTTAGCCTGCTCATCTTGGAACGTGTCATTGGGCCTTCCTTAACCTCAGGTTTGCGATCTTGGTCTGGGCTTGGTTCAATGACCTCATCACTTCTATATATTATGATTTTGTGCAGGTAATTCAGAGTATCTCAGTGGTATTTAACACGTCAAGGTACCTCATTTCGAGCATCAACAAGTGCTACAAGTTTGCAAGAAAAAGGCAGAAGGTTTCTTTTTCTAGATTAGGAGATTTTTCTTTTTGTTTTAAAACTTTTATGTTTTGTATTTTTCCTTTTAATTTCGAGTTTTGTGTATTTTCCTTTTATTTTTGGTCCTAGGGCTAGCTGAAGAACCCCTTTATAAGGTTCCCCTGTAGCATTGTAAACTGTACCCTTTTGATATTAATAAAATAGCCATTTTGTTTTTCTTCAAGTGCAGCCTTGGAATAAACATTTGCTTTGTTCTTAGTGTGTGTGATTCACATAAGATGGAGTGTCTAACTATATTAGAGATTCTTCCATAATCTCTGTGGTGCCATCGATCCATCTCGATTCAGATTGCTTGTGGAATCAAGTATTTTTGTTCGATTGTTGTTTGTAGATTCATTCAATAATCCTTCACCCTCACCTCCTCCATCATTCACCATCCATTCAAGTCCAAGGCCTTGAAACCGTGTGTTATAAGATCATGTGGAATCCGATCTTATATCACCTCGTCCCGAGCAAAGCTGACGCATGTTCTTAGGCAGTCAAGCAAGGCTTTATGGCACATCAGGTGATCCATGCCCAAGATCACTTCGTAGCATCGTAACTCCATGTCAATGAGATCTAATATTTCTAAGAAATCAAAGATGAGAAGGAAGAACTAGTCTCGAAAGACTGGCTGACTGACTCGGAAAAAGTTACACTCGGACTCGGCGCTGGCGGTGCTTTACCCTCTTTTCAAAACCCCTTTTTGTCCCCCGAAGATTAAAACATCAGAAAACCGTGCTGAAAAATATTTAGAACAAATTTGAAATCCTTTAGAAACCCGTTTGAAAACAATTGGAACATGTTTTGAAATTTTTTGAAAACATGATTTGAAAACATGAGCAAAGGTGGACCCTCCGGGTCATAACCAGAGTGGCCATAACTTAGGCTCTGGTACCAATTGTGATACCCCGCTCCCGGGTCTTAAACCCGAAGCGGCAATATCAATTTATAATAAATAATCCTTAAATCTGAAATGCATTTATTAAAATTAAACCGAGAAAGCAAAAGGTCTTAACAATGTAAACCGAAATCCAAAATTAAACCGAAATAAATACCCAAATACTGACGTCTTCACTTAAACTGAAACGTGGCATTTCCCAAAAATAGCACCGCACCATCCCAAGTCCAAGTTCCTACTCCGATTCATTACATGAAAAGGGTAATGAGGGATGAGTAACAAGTTACTCATTGAGGGCATTCACGCTGCCCACATAATTCACAGAATACGTAGACCATCCGGTATACGAATATACCAGACCAAGAAATAGACATGCAACGGTCGCACACAGACAAGTTGCACATCAATCTCAACAATCAATAATGTGGCCAAACCACACCACAATAGCGGGGCCCTATCCACCTAATAATGTGCCATATCCGCACAACAACATAAAGGCTCTATCCACCCAATAATGTACCTTCTCCGCATAATAATAATATATATATATATATAATTTACAGACCGCACGGTACCTCTTACCGTCACGATCCGACACCAAACTATACACGGTCCACTTACCCATGACATGCCACTCAATCCTACATCACATCTATTATCACCAAACACCAATCATCATCATTCAACACCATTCATGCCACACAAAACCTAAAATGCATACTACAAGCAACATCATATATCTATCCCTAGGAATAATATAAACATATACAAGAGAGTTTAACGAGTGATGTGAATCCACAGATCACCACCTCACCTTAGCATTTTGGATGAACAAGTAAAACTGGAAACATAATAGAAGCACCTACGGATCTCAGAATCAGGGGCTAGAAACTGTTCTAGAAATTAGAGAACGAGAGCTTTCTATTGATATATAGCTCGTCTCCTAACTTTTTCTATATCGACGAAAATTCGCCTCCAAAATGGATTGGTCGCAGATTCGATTCTGCAAAGATTTGTCCCGGTAAAACAAAAATAACTCTCAGAATACATATCGGAATAGCAAGCCGTTTTCGCCTATAGATATATCTAAGAGTTAAGGATTTATCTTAAAAATTTCACTCTGATCGGATCTGTTTTGCCTGTCTGTTTCTCTCATCCTCTAAAACGGGTCAGATCTGTCTTCTCTTCCTTTTTAGACACCGACGGCGGCTTCTCCTCTTCGGCTGTGACTCTGGCGAAATTCCGGCAGGGCTTCGATTTCGTCCCATTCTCTGCCTCTTCTCCATCTCTAGGCTCCTCTATATATAGAAATGAAGGAACACTTCTTAAATTAGGATTTACTACTTAAGCTCTAGGTTTGGGTTTTAGTTAAGGTTTGGGCTTCAATCTAAATATATCAGGCTTTAATTCAATAGGATTTTTGAACCCCGGATTAGGGGTGTTACAAAATTAGTCTAGGAAAGAATAGATTCAATCAATAGTATTAGAAATGTTAGGTGCATGTAAAGACAAATTGGAGAAAGTCGTGAATATGTCTTTATTAAAAAAAAAGTGTGTGCTACATCTAAATAATTCACGTACACGTATCATGTGTAGTGATAAATTATAATTTGATAATGATAGCCAATTAGCATGTGATGATGACAGATGCTCCCACGTCAACCAGCTTCTTGTCGGTCCATTTCATTAATAAGAGATTAACCATCGTTTTTAGGAAAAAAATCTACACAAAAAGTTTCTAATGGCGAAATAATATTACAAAATAACCTTTACACAGTCAATGATGATAATTAATTAGACTTCTCTAAAAAAATCTTAAAATTCATTTTCTGATTTTTCTCAGCTGTCACAACTGTTTTTTTACTGGCACTAGCAGTTATTTTAACGACGGTACCGGTTCTCAGTTATTCGCTTTTCCTTCTTTTTTAGTTTTGTTTTTGGTTTCTCGGATTTTGGCCCAGACGAAGAGCAGGATCGAGACTTTGGTCGGATTCTCTTACCTTTGGAGCAAGGGCCACCGGAGTGTCAGAACCATTACGCCGACGGTTCTCACGCAAACGTATTCTTCCTTCTCTCCTTCAGTGGTTCGGGCTAGATCTATTTGACATATCTGTTCGGAGCTGGTTTCTTTGTTGGCATGGGTCGATGCAGTCGGGTTTAGACATGGGTGTGTTGTCTGGTTGCTTCTCTCTTATACGGTGATCGTTGGGTTTCCCCGGGAAGCTTCATCATGTTACTCTTATTTCTTCCCTTTCGTACGGGTTTTTCCCTTTCGTGTTTAAGGGTGAGCCTCCCCTGTCCGAAGAAGGGACTTCGTTTTGATTGGTTCTACTTGACTCTTGTATCTGACATTATTGCTTTGGAGTTCTGCTGGTAACCTTTTATACATCTCTAGTACGATCTCTTGTCGATTTCAACCGAGTTCGGTGCTATCCGGTTTGACATTGTTTTCCTCTTTGTTTCTACGTTTATGATCTGATCGAGACTTGACTAGTTCAAAGGCTTTTAATGAAGCGTCCAAAAGTCATGCCTCTTTCGATATCACCACTTCGAAGAAGTGTGGAAAACTTGATATTTAGTCATGATTTTTTCTTTTCAGAATAGAAGCTTAGCAACCCTTAGTTCTAGAGGTAGTATTGCTTCGCTATAGAAGAATTCGCTAGTCATTGCTTTGACTCGTATTGTCCTCTTCGATTTTTTTAGATCATCAAGGAGTTAGCGAGCTTTGTTGGTGTGACATTGTCGTTAAATTTCATGCATAAGTTGGTGTCCTATAGTTTCGCTTTTGGTATATGTTTCCCTTTTTCTTTTGTTTTGGCTTTGTTTGTTGGAAAGTTTGTTTGCTTTTCTTTTTACGGGCTTAGTCTTCGGGTATGTAATGCTTTTCCGCCAGCTTAGTTCCTGGGGTGTTTCTATTAGCTCCGCGTTTTACTCCGTCATGTTTTTATAAAAATATATTAGAGAAAAAAACCTTTAGACTGATTTTTTAATCAAGAACTGCAGCACGGAAAAAACGCAAAGAAGGAGAAACAAAAGAGAAGGACCGTTCTTCCCCTCCGATGCCGACGCGTCGCCGTCGGTACTGTGAGGGGCTTGTAATTTTTATTGTTTTTTTTTTTCGTCTTGCCATGGATTTTAGCGGTGGTTGTGGATGAAGCTTTTGATTTTTGTGGAGTTCTTATTTTGATAGATGATTTCCATATCTGGAATCGGCGATCTCACTACCAACGGAGATGGGTTTGCCGGAGGCTCACTAACGGCTTCCGACCATAACCAAGGTTGTGTCCGTTGTGAACAAGCCGCTTCTCCTCTTTCTAATCTTTTTTGTAAATCGGAATGATAGAGGCGCGTGAAGAGCCAAAATCAGTGTAGTGGTTGAGTTTTCGGCGGAACTGATTCAGATTTGTGGCGATGGTTCTCGGTGGCATCCGTTACTAGATTTGTCTTCCCTAAGTCTTTGATTCCCTACTCTTTGACTTAGTCGATTATCGTTAAGGTCTGGTTTGGTTTTATGGGTTGTTTTGGGTCTCTGGATTATGTTTCGAAGTCGATTGGTTTTTTTGATGTCCCTTTTGCTTTTAGTGGTCTCCTTTTATAGTTTGATGGCTTATTCTCAGGCCTTCAAACGGCCGATCTATAGCTTTCCACCGTCGGTGGTAAGTGAAGCGGTTAAGCGACTTCCCCAGTTTCCTCCACTCAAGTTCAAGAACAGATATGGGTTGAGATCTGTTTAGTTTTTGCTTTCTCTCAGTCGATCCTTTGTTGAGTATATCTCAACGTTAGCGGTGTCAGCAAGAGAATGATAGTTCCAAAACCTCAAGAACGAGGCCCCGTCAAACCAGAATAAAGTAAACAATATTCTAATCTTCAGAAGTCTACCAACCATTAAGAGAGGACAGCTAGAATAAAAGGAAAATAGATAACTGGTGTAGAGACAGTTGTTTCTCATCAGAGCTTTTATCTTATACTCGATTACAAAGAATCTTATATAGTACTTCATTATTATAACCCCATCGAATTTAGACATGTTATGAAAATAAATAGTTTTGATTTCTTTTAAAAACCTAGCTGGATCCTCTTGAATCGTCTCTCCGTCAAAAAAGAATGTGGCGGGGAAAAGTAATGGTTTGAGAGAAAAGTATCGGCTCCGGCCATTTCTGGTGAGTCAGACGGTTTCCGTCAACTTCAAAAAAATTATCTTCTCGGAGAAGCTCTAGTAGATGATTCACAGATGATACACGTGGTAATATTTTTAATGTTAAATTATCTATCGGTTTAGATTTGTCAGATTGGTTTTGGTTAAAATATCTATCTTTTGGTATTGTTTTGTTTGCTTTTCTCGTTTGGGCGTTGTGGATTCTTTTGGGATTTAAATTTCGGAAATATCATTATTATTTTCGGCTTTATATCCGTCAACGTTTTTTTAATAAAATTGTAGATGAAAAAGAAAAAAGAGACTAATTCTTCAATCTGTTTAAGAAAAAGAAATCTAAATCTCAAACCGGTGAATAGAAAGAAAGAACAGAAACGAACATCTCAACAAAGCTAATACGACGGCGTTTTCTGTCTCAGCCTTGCGCTTCCTGTTTCCGGTTTTTCCCCTTAAATAACAGTCGGGATCGTAGTTCTCGCCTCCGCCGGTGAACAGTTCTCTCTCTCTCTCTCTAAAGTGCGTGGTCTAATTTCTGCCACAAAACCCTAGTTTTCTTAAACCCTAAATTTGTGTGACCCTTGAATAATTGCTTCAAATCTGAAGCCGGAATCTCTTATCTCTGGGAATCGTTTATAGGCGAATCAATTTCTGGGTCGCTGACTCGGGGGTGGGTTGACTCGTTAGCTCTTTGCTTATTGCTGTAGAATTTTATGTGGGTTTCGTTTTTCCTTTGGCGAGATGCGATGATGGTGCAAAATGGAAGAAACTAGAGGGATTTGTGATCCGGAGAATGGGAGTTCGAGTTACGGCGGGAAACCGCCGAATCCTCTCTCCTTCTCTTCCTCCTCTTCCTCCGCCGCCCCATACAGACAGAGGTTGGACGGCGAGCGCTTGTTGGCGCCGTGTAATAAAAAGTCCTTGGTTCGACACCCATCTCTCGTAAGATTTTGGATTTTGTAGTACAAGTAGTTAATGCGACATCATCGTTATTCAATGCCTTTGATGTTTTTGGATATAGGAATCTGGATGTTTAATTTTGTAATAATTGGCCTGCTTTGACTGATCATTTTGGTTTCCTAATCTGCTTCAAGTTCTTCCTTCCAATTGAATTGGAGATATTTCAACCGTCTTTATCTAATTTAAACAACTTTTGTTTCTATCGATGCTTCATGTTTCTGACTGCTCCATTTCGTAGGTGAAGACAAAGGTGTCAGATATCTCTCTTGAGAATGAGTTCACTTTGGATAAGAATAAGTCTGAGTTTGTTCCTGCTATGCGTTCTGGAGCTTGGTCTGATGTTGGCTCCAGGTCAACCATGGAAGATGTTTATCTATGCGTCGATAATTTCATGGATAGTTATGGCCTCGAGAATTCTGGTTATGGACCAAGTGCCTTTTACGGGGTAAATTCTTTCTTCGCTTTTCTTGATTTTTACATTTTTGTTGCCCCGATTGGAAAACAAAGCGATATAGATGTTACATTACTTTTATTTTCTCCCTAGTTTGTCAATGCACAGTCTTCTGTTGATACGGATTTTCTTTTCGGATCTTTTTGGCCAATTTGTTGATTCTTGTTCTTCCTATAGTCATTCGTTATGATTTTGAAAGCCCGTTTGATTCCGGCAAACCAAATTGATTTTATAGAATAAGCAAACCACCGTCAATGTAATAAAAGTCTGGAATCTCTTATTCAATTTGTGTTTATATTAGGTATTTGATGGACATGGTGGAAAGCATGCCGCTGATTTTGCATGTCACCATATACCAAGGTACATTGTTGAGGATCAAGAGTTTCCTGGTGAAATCAATAAGGTGATTTCTTCAGCATTTCTCCAAACAGACTCCGCCTTCTCAGAGGCTTGTGCATTGGATGGGAGTCTTGCTTCAGGAACTACTGCTTTGGCAGCTATTCTTCTTGGGAGGTTTGCTGATTCAACTCTTACTATCTTTCAGTTGCATATAACCTAAACTCTAAAACTCTAAATGACAACTACCTAAGACTGCATAGGTAGGCTAGCAATGTGCTACACAATCTCTTTATTATTGGCCAACATGTTGTGTGGACATCTTTTGGGGGAAAGTGGAAAACTGTTATTCTGAATGTTGTCTCCCATATAAGTTGTTCTCTACTTAGCCTTGCATTGGTTAAGTAACGACGAAAGTAATGGAGAAGAGATGCAAGTTATCCTCAACTGCGTAGTGCGCATAATCTCGACCTTGAGCACAATTCTGTACCACTATTCCGCTTGTAGTTGTTACTCTCTGCCTGTCTTTGCTGTTGCTACTCTGTAGTTATTGTCTCAGCTTTACATTGCTAATCTTTATTGAAGTTTGTATATCGATGCTCAAATACAAGTTATTATCTTCTAGTCTTGTGTATGCTCTCATTTTCATACTATTTTTTTCACGGTATGAAACCTTTTTTCAATTTCTTTTGTGGTAACAGGTTGCTGGTGGTGGCAAACGCTGGAGATTGTAGAGCAGTCTTGTCCCGTCAGGGCAAATCCATTGAAATGTCAAAAGACCACAAACCCATGAGCAGTAAAGAGAGAAGACGCATTGAGGCATCGGGTGGATATGTATATGACGGCTATCTAAATGGGCAACTTAATGTGGCTCGTGCGCTCGGGGACTTTCATATGGAAGGCATGAAGAAGAAGAAAGACGGTTCTAATGGTGGACCTCTCATTGCAGAGCCTGAGCTCATGACAGCCATATTAACTGAAGAAGACGAGTTCCTCATCATCGGGTGCGATGGGGTTTGGGATGTGTTCATGAGTCAGAATGCTGTAGATTTTGCTAGAAGGAGATTGCAGGAGCACAATGACCCGGTCATGTGTAGCAAAGAATTGGTTGAGGAGGCTTTGAAGAGGAAGAGTGGGGATAATGTGACGGCGGTGGTTGTGTGTCTTCAGCCACAGCCGCCCCCGAATTTGGTTGCACCGAGGTTGAGGGTTCACCGGAGCTTCTCGGCAGAGGGTTTGAAAGATTTACAGAGCTACTTGGATGGCTTGGGGTGCTAATTGGGGGACATGGTGACGAATGATTGATTCTCTGTTTCGTTTTGTCTTTTGTTACAATCTATAGATTTGGTTTTCGAAGTTTTGTTCTATTAAATTCTTGCATTTGAGTAAGTTATAACATGAGGCGGCATACAATAAATTCTTGTTTGGTAGGATTTTTTTTTTTTCATACTTGATAAAATCCTGCATTAAGATAAATTCTATATCAGTCTCACTTGTTTGTATTTTCCGAGATTGTAATTTATAACCGGTGTGGATACTTATCATGGCACTTAGGCCTGGGCATTCGGCCTAAATTGAAGAGAACCGAACCGACCAAACTGATTTTTCGGTTTTAGGCTGTAAACCGATTGGCAACTCTCAAATTTTGGTTCGGTTTCTAGTTCGGTTCGGTTCCGTATTAGGAAACCGATCGGTTTTAAGTAAACAATTAAAACCTATTTTTTTACCTTTCTTCTTTCTCCTCTCAAGTTTGGATCTAAAATACACTCAAAAATCAAAATTTCAAAACCTTACAATGAAACTTCTCAGACGGCGATATCTTCTTGGCAAGCATCGAACGAGACCATCGATTCATCTCGGTAATCCAAAAATCAGAAGTAACGGTTCTGGATTTGCATCTGATTTCACTATTGCCGCATTTTTTTTGTTTTTACAAATGAAACTGTAATTATAGCTAGGGTTTTGTGTGGTCACCAAAGAATCATAAAAGTTCGGTTCAATTCGGCATAGTATTTATAACTGATAACCGAACCGAAAAACCAATTTTCGAATCAAACCAAACCGAATTTTTATTCGGTTTAGTTCGGCATAATTTCTCCAACCCGAATAAACCGTAAAAATCGAATGTCCAGGCCACATTGTGGTGTATCTTCTCTTATTGGGTATGGTTTAGGCCCATTTTTTTAACCATATACGGTATTTTGGCCATTTTAATTAAAAGTAAGCTTCTAATAACCGAATAAACCGAACAACTTTTAAAAATCGGTTCAATTCGGCATAGTTTTTTTGGCATAAACCGAACTGAACCGAACCGAAAAAAATTTCAGTTCAATTCGGCAGAATTTGGGACAAACCGAAAAACCGATTACCGAATAAACCGAACCATTTTGAATCCAAAAACCGATTGCCCAGACCTACTGACACTTCACCACAAATTTAGTTATTTATATTTAAGCACTCAAAATAGAGGTTATCGGAGCTCATTTTACATTTTTAGGACAAAATAAATCATAGAACAACGTGGAAAACTTGCAAAAAAAGAGACTCAACATCGGGTTGCTCGTGACAAAAATCTCGAACAACTAGTCGTACTCGAACTTATGTTGAGCATTAGAGGCTTGCTACTCCCGGAGTGTCGCAATCTCCCCGTGCGCAACATTAAGTTGCGTACCAAACTCAGTCGGATCCTCATAAGTGAGTCGCGGGACAGACGAAGAAGAGACGAGACGTCCTGGATCGAATACATTCCTAAGGTCTGCCCTTCTTCTTGGGGGCAACCTAAAATATGAAAACATCTCAGATTTAAAACTTTAATAAAAAATTATGTATTGAAAGATTAGCCCATAATTTACCTCTTCGAAGATACGGTCGATTTCGGGTGTGGTCAGTCGCCCGGCTGGACCGAGTTACCACCCAAAAATAAATGAAACTGTAATCAACGCTCGGCGACTCTTGCTGTAATATCATTGTAGATATTCTATGATCGGGCGTCCACAAATGTTTAATTATTCCTCTTGTGGGTTGGTCAGTCCCCTAGACTGGACCGAACTACCACCCAGAGATAACTAGAGCTGTGACCGACGCTCGACGACTCTCGTTGTAACGTTATTGTATATATGCTATGATCGGGCATCCACAAATGCTCAATTCTTCCTCTTGTGGAAGAGAGGGGAATTTCCTGCCGTTTGCCAACTGAATCGAAAAAAATGAAGTTAAATCGAATGTTAGGAATGGAAGAAAAAATATAAATATTGTTTAAAAAATAAATCTTACCATATGTAGATGCCTCCCCGCAAAAGACGCCTGTCCGAAAATATAGACAGTAGGCGGGAGTACGTCTGGATCCACCGTGTTCCGGGATACCGAACACTTGCGAAAAAACCACTTGTGAGTGCGGATTCACCTAGTGGTGAACAGGCCAGCCTAGAGTTGGGCTCACGAAGACGGGCTGCGCCTTGTCGCCTTTGATCTTTCACGCCTCCTTCCATTCCACCATGTTGTTAGAAATCCGCTTCAGAGGAGGAAATTAATCTTAGGCTAGTGGAAGTGGTGGAGGTGGCGCCATGGGCGGCTGTGGAGGTGCGACCGGTGTCTGCCTCTTTGTCGGTGATGATGACTACATGCTTCGAGCTGTCTCCGGCGTACTAGAGCTCGTGATCGGTCCTCCTATATCATGTTCATTCAGAAACTGAATGTAAAGGGGACGCCTACGATCAGCCATCTACAGAAAAAATATCAAATAAATTAATGTTAAATAATTTAATAACTATATAATAATATAAATAATTTAAAAACATTATAATAAATTAAAATTAGATATATCAAATTAATATAAATGGTTTCACAAATGTTATATAGTTTCACATATCAAATTTAATTAAAACATAATATATATATTGCTAATTTTAATTCCCTATCTAATTAATTCCAAACCTATCGAATTTCCTTAATATCTCCAGACATATCTAATTCCAAACCTATTGCTAATATTAAAAAATTCTAACATTTAATTAGTTACTGCTAATAAAAAATTAAAACCTTACCTTCTTTAAGAGCCAGCTAGAGAGAGAGTGTGTGAGATTTTAGAGAACGAGGAAAGAATGAAATTGGGTGGATATATGATATACCTCGTATTTTATCGTTTTTAGTATATTTTTAATATGTTTGTAATAAATAAAATACTTGGTTTTTACATTTTATTAGTGGTTTTTAGTTTTTTTGTAGTTTTTATAGTATTTACTGTAAGTTTTTATGAGATCGAGCTCAAGAACAAGGAAGAACAAGATGAGAACAAGTTTATGTGGGGGAGAATGAGCTGAATAATTATGTGTATCTAATTATCTTGTTTTCTGATCAGTCAATATTATATACACAGATCTAGCTTATTGAGGAGGCTAATCTAGATATTTATCTAGATTAAACAAGTAATATCTAGCTTTGACTATTCTTTGACATTGTGCATCTAAAGGCAGACTTGTTCGAGACATACTTGTCTTTATCCTTCAGCAGACTTGTTTCAGGCAGACTTGTTAATCAGTGGAGACTCTACATTCAGTTTCTGTCCTTAGCAATGCTGAGTGAATTTAGGATGGAGATGCTAAGAAAGAGAACAAAACAACAGTTTTTGAAGTGCTGGAGGTTTAAGTACAAGAGGGGACACAAGAAACTACATGTTCCTACTTTGTCCAGTAAGGTCAGACCACCTGGTTTTGGTTTGTCACCCAAATTGTTATACATACAGTTGGAAGAGAAGACTAGAATTGATAAGGATGTTGATGGGGTTTCTAAGAAGAGTGTGTCTGATTTGCTGATTCAACATGAACTCAGTGAGAGAGGAAACAACAAGTACAACAGTTCTTGTTCTAATGTTCAACTGGAAGTGGTGACGAAAGGGAGAAGAAATGAGAGCCTGAGCATGATGAAGCAAAGACACATGTCAATGTTGATTTTTCTAGTTGTTGAAGAAGAACAAGGGTTGTTTCAGAGAGGGATGGATACTTCTATCAACTATTTGGTAATGTCTCAGCAGAAGGACAACCTAAGTACTAGAAAGAAGAGTAAGTGCTATAAGTATTGGCACTTCAAATACAAAATCAAAAGAAACAACGTATTCGGATTAGCTGTTGGACTTATATATGCAGTTATGGGTCACGATAGTCGTGATGAACCTGCTGCAACATGAGTAGCAATGTCCTCAACATACACTGGATTAGAACACCATGGTTCAGAGAAGAATTTGTGGCTGCTGTTACGTGACCATAACAGAGAGATTGAAGCAGGCCATGGGATAAAAGCTGCATTATAGCAGATTATACAAGGGCACAATGTGTGGGACGATTATACAAAGATGTCTGAGAAGCTGCAGTTACAAACCAGACCGGAAATGGATCTTCAGGAGTATGAAGAGGACTTACCACGGGATGCTGAGTTTGAAACAACTTTGCAAGGCATAGATGCATTACGAGTTTAAATGAAAGATTATTACAGGGAGTTTAAGCATGATTCTATGATTCTAAGGGGAGTGGCATTGATCATCATTTGTGATGAAAATGCTTGGGATTGCATAACAGGGAGCTGGACTTTCACATTGACTTTTACATATTCTACTTGGAGACAAAGGAAAACTTGGAAGCATTCCTTATACGACATGAGAATTTTGCTTGTGGTTGAGAAATTGCAGACTATTCCACAACTTATGTTACTGAAACTGGTCAATTTTCAGTTTCAAACCAGTTTTCGAGTGAGGAGTGTGAAGCTGTTGTTTTGTACCATTTTGTCACTAGGTTTTGGAGGAGGTCCATATATGGTTAGTAATCAATCGGCAGCTAGTTGGTCTGAAGATATTGAGTTGTTTGCTTTGATTCTCAAATGGTATTATGCAATTGTAGACACGAGAGTATATTTTTTAGTGTGGCATTGCTCGAAAGACAAGCAACAACATCATAGTTGTCTGAAACAATGGCTATTCCGAGCTTTATTTCAACAGATTGTACAAGATTACATAGTTGGGACATGCTCTACAAGGATACAACAGCCTAATTCACACAAGCTACCACAGTGTTATGTGATGATAGTACAGAGAACTTGGGGAAGATACAACAAATTATGAGATATTGTCAACACAAATCAGAGACAGCGAGGCTCAACCTATTTCTGGAGCTTCGACTTCAAGGAGTAACTATGATGTTGCAGATCAGGATTTGCGTAGTAGCTCTATCAGTGCATCAACGAGTGTGTTCATTGATTTATGTCTTCCCAACATTTGCTACTTCACAGCTTGAGGACAAGATGTCTTCAAATGGGGGAGTATTGATACGCATGGAAGAGCTTAAGAGTGAAGAAGAGAAGTGCACGTGAAGAAGAGAAGATCTTTTATTCTGCAATTGTGTTGTCAATAGTATAAATAGGAGCAGAGAGAGAAAGAGAGAGGTATCGATTGTTTTGGGTATTGGGAACAAACATATGAGTTTATTGAGAGACATTGTAATCTCTCTCTGGATCTTGAGCATTTGATGTATTCTTCTCTTGATAATCAATAAAGCTTGGATTTCCATAGCTTTGTGCTTATCACTGGGCTTTAAAAGCCAAGAAAACAACAGTTATTCATGGATGTTGCAAGAAGTGCTGAAATTGCGGGTCAAGGCTGACTAATTCCAAGGATAAAAATCAGCAATAAAGAGGAGACTTTCTCTTGGTGGGATCTGTGTACACTATTGAATTCCTAATTCATTATTAGGTTGTCATAGGTTTTCATGGGTCTGGATTCCTTGGTATTCCTACAGTAAAGAAAAATGGTTCTATTAAGGGATGATGAATGTCTCTCACGAGATATGATAAGCAACTAATTTTTTACTCTTTCATTACCACGCTTTATCTCTCCGCTAACAATGAAGTCCCCGTGTGGTCTATCGAGATCACATACATAAAATCCTTCTCTTCCAAAGAAATTTGGAACTCGTGTTTTTGCCTTTTTGGCTCTTTTGATTTTGGAATAAAGTGGTTATCCCAAAAGACAGTGACCTACCGATACCATCCCTTTAAAATTTTCATTGCTTCTTTTTGTTTATTCTTTGTGATTGATTTACGGTTCAATTTTGATTTTGTTATGTATACATCTATACTATTAATTGGAAAGCATTTTTAGGAAAACAAACTTTTTTTTTGTCAACAGCTTTTATAAAAACTAACGCAGTTCAGAAGTCCAAACCGGTGGTTCAGAGTTTACAAGAAAAACAAACTTTAAAATGGTAAAATATTACAAAGAATTCCATTGAAAAATAGACAATTTTAATTATCTTATTAACGGTAGAATAGTCAAATCATTTTCGAATTAATTTATTCCTAAAATACAATACTTTTAAATAAGTATAAAATATAGACAATTTTAATCATTTCATTAAAGGTTGAATAATAGGGCGTGTTAAAATTGATATTTTTACGATCGTGTTTTTCGAGGGTTGTCCCGTCAAAACACGTAAAATATTCTAACATGATGTGTGGCTCGTTAAATAGAACATATTAGCATGTTAAATGGAGTAGATTATCCCGTTTTACACCTTTAAATGTGCAATTGCATAAATATGAAAAACAATTGCAAATTCAATTATGAAACCCTATAATAAGCCAACATATTTATAATTGCATTACGAACCTAAAAACTAACTAAAAGTGGCATATGTGGCAAAATCATAGATACTAAATTTAGGGGAATTAGTTAGGTTTTTAGATATAGTTTTTTTGCTAGATAGTTTTGCCAATTTCTCAAACTAGGCTTACGAGGCTCATATCATACCACTTAAGCGAACTCACGCGCCTTCCTCAGCGCGTGATTTACACTTGCTCAATCTCGGATCACATTCACAGTTTTCTTTTCTCCAACGAGAGAGAAAGAGACAAAGCAGATCATATCGTCACGACCATTTGAGAAACAGAGAAATGTCCGGTGTGGCTGTTCATGCGAGTTCGTGGGGCGCAGCTCTGGTGAGGATTTCGCCATACACTTTCTCCGCCATCGGAATCGCCATCTCGATCGGCGTCTCCGTTCTTGGGGCTGCCTGGTAAATCCTTTCTTCCTCCTATATTTTCTCAAAGCATTTGTGTTTACGGAGCTATTTGCTCTGTCTGTTTTAGGGGAATTTACATCACGGGAAGTAGTTTGATCGGTGCGGCCATAGAAGCACCTCGTATCACTTCGAAAAATCTCATCAGGTATGTTCCAGAAAACCAATCAGAGTTGTGTTGCATCTTGTTTTCTACCACTGAACTAGATTGTTGCATACCGAATCGAAGAAAGAAAGGTTTGACTTAGAAATTCGTTAATTGGCTTTATGATATATTTCATTGGTCATGTAATTTGGTTTACAATGTATACAAGAAACTGACTATGTAATGAACAAGTGTTTTCATTGTCTTTGGAACTGTTTTTTTCTTTTTCAGTGTTATCTTTTGCGAAGCCGTAGCTATATATGGCGTTATTGTTGCAATCATTCTACAAACAAAGTTGGAGAGTGTGCCATCATCAAAGATGTATGATGCTGAGTCTCTAAGAGCTGGATATGCAATCTTTGCTTCTGGAATCATAGTTGGATTCGCAAACCTTGTATGCGGGTCTGTTTCTTCTTCATCCTCTCTTGCATCTTCTAAACCCTCCAGGATTTGTAACCGGGAAGTCTCACTGTTTTTAATGGGGACTGGCTTTTGCAGATTATGTGTAGGAATCATTGGAAGCAGTTGTGCGTTGTCTGATGCTCAAAACTCAACCCTCTTTGTGAAGATTCTTGTGATTGAGATATTTGGGAGCGCTCTCGGGTTATTTGGAGTTATTGTAGGGATCATTATGTCAGCACAAGCTACATGGCCTACAAAATAAATATATAAACTGGTAACTTATGGTCTTGTACTCATTACCTTTTATGATCTGTTTTCAAAATCCGGAAAGAATTACACGTCTTTGTTATATCTGTTTTGTAGAAGAAAAACTATTTGTGACTAAGTTTTTCTTTGAATCCCAATGTTTTGATAATGTTCAAACTTGTGAATAAGTCACTTGGAGAGACCTCTTCATGTTTGTATTCTTTTGCTTTCTCTTATGAGTTATGATCAAAGATAAGAGTTTGTATATGTTCTGCAGTCACTTGAAAACAGTTATTTTTCCCCGCCTGATCATTGAATGAAGTCAAAACTCAAAGCTCTGGATTGTTTCAGAAGCTAGTTTCTTTGTTTGTGTTTACATTTTATGTCAAAGAAGAATGCAAAAGAAATTTCATATATTTTTAGTATATCATTATATGCACGTAGCAAACAAAGCTGGATTCCATCAATATATAACTTGCATTCATAAGAAGCTACTCTGTTTGTTATGTTCACAACACTGCAAAAAACAGCTTTCCTACACAGCAACGTATAATTCTAATCGCGTGTAATATTAACATAAACTTACAAGACCCTGTCCTAACATTTACGCATATGATCGGGACGGAACAAATTGGTAACCTGACAGAGATGAAGCTCAGTAAGCCATTCCTCCTGAAAACACATCTCCGTCATGAAGCAAGCTCTCTGTCAACCAATAACCGTCCCATGAACCGCCTATCCGCTGCCAATACACACATTCCATTTCTTATTTAATCAAACTATCATCATCATTGCTGATCACAACATCAACAACTTATTAACAATCCAAACTTTTAGGGTCTCAATAGTGCCATAGGAATCAACCTGGACCATTGTGAATTCAAATATCTCTTCTTCCTCGGGCCGAGTTCCTTCAATCCAAATCCTCTGCTTGAACCGATTCTGTATATACCAGTTTATCCAAAAAGAGGATATCAGGATCAAGAACAAAGGAGCCTTGAAATGATTGCAACATCTTCAAAAGAGATTATGATACCTCCTCCACGAACAAACTGCTTAAGATTTTTCTGTCCTTGTGACCAAGCAACACACGGTAGGACGAGTGGTGAAATATACGCCTAAACCTTTCAAACTGAACCAACCGATGAAAGGCAGAGGATGAGAACATTTGTAGTAGCTAAGAACAAAATGATCATCAAAGTGTTGAGAAAGAAAGATTAAAATTGACCTGTCCCAGATCAAAGAAAGGGCCAAAATAGGTGGATCTCTCAAATGGGTCGAATCCAGCAAACTGTTTTTTCGACAAAAGATGTCAAAACATCACAAGAGCTGTAATAATAGTCGAAAGAAGGTTTGTAATGAAAGTTTACCCGATACATGACCTCGATGCCATAATCATCACGAGGATGGTCATTATACTTCAATGCATCAAGCTGATGCCGAACAGCTTCTTCCGCACTAAACTATTATAAACAATCTAAACCTCAGATAAATACACCACAACAGAGACAAAGTGATACATATGTTACTGGTAAACAATGTTTCATTACATCAAGTCTGGGGCCAAAAGGACGTTTCCTACGACTCTCCAACCTGTAAAACCAGGAAAAGTAACCATCCAACAACATAAACTATGAAGAAGAATGATGGAGAAACATAGAACGGATCTCCAATGCTAAGGCAAGCAACTAAGGCTTTGAAAAAAATCGAATTTAGATGGTTTAGCTACTTGGAACCAGAATTCTCCAAACCAATTGATCGAAGCTAAAACCCAAAGCTCGAAACCCAGGAAAAACCAACGAAATTTGAGGTAAAAGAGATGGAAGAAGGGAACGATGAGCAGTTGTGGAAATAAGTAAAAGTGTACCAATCCGCAGAGAGGAAATCGGGAACATCGGAAGAAGCTCGCACGAGACAACGATCGAACTTTCCGTAGCCATTGAAAGGTTTGAGCTTTGCAGAAAAGGAAGGAGGAGATGGAAGCACGAGAGACCAAAACGACATCGTTGAGCTTCTGATGATCTTTGCGTTGCTCTCGCCGGCCGTCGTCTTTTCACTTCTAATCACTCTAATGTCCCATTCGACGGCGACGAGAGATCCAGAGGTAGGGGTTTCACCTACAAACGGAATCAAACCAGAAGTTATTGAAAAAAAAAAAAAAAAAAAAATTCTTTTTTAAAAATTGTATTCAATAACCAAAAACAAAATTATAATTAAATCCCTAACCATTTAACCTAAATCTAATGATTGATATTTTGCCATATACGACTGATTTTTGTTACTTTTTTAATTATTAATTTTTTTTTGTTAGTTGGCAAATTCACCTTTTTGTATTAAATGTAACAAAAATTAAATTTTACATTCAATACAATTTTTTTTTTTTTGGAATTGAATATCATTTTTGATAAATTAAATTTTACATTCAATATAAATTTTTTTTTTTTTTTGATTGAATATCATTTTTGATCAAAAATGTTTGTTACAATGAATGAATGTAAGTTTGAAATCTACAGATTTTAATTACAATTCAAACTGTTTCAAGAACCATTATAAGAGAATCTTCTCAACCAGATTTTATTGTGTATTTGAACCACCGGATTAAGCTCCTATCATAGAAATTGTCACCAGCTCTGCGAATTGAAGTTAGTCGATTATTCACATTTTTATCGACAAGCTTCACTATACGCGTGACTAGGAGAGGGATTTCGCCATGACGTCGATTGTTTTTCTCCCGGCAAATGTGATATACTGTTGTTTGGAAAGCATATTTCAGGATGAGAAGCATGATAGAGATGATCCCAATCCGTAGTATCATCCCTTCCAAGAAACCGCAGCATTAGTGACCTCCAAATGCGCAGTCTCTGCTTTTACTCGCAGAAGAAAAACAAAGCGTTCTCAGTCTCTGCCGTTGGAAGCAGAGTATACGCAAACACTGTCTATATTCTACTTGTATTATGCAAACATTTGGTATACACTGCTGTGCTTTTTTACAGTTAGGGTTTCGCAGACCAAACCACCTAACGGTAGATCAAAGCCAGACTGGTATCAGACTTTAGGATAATTCATTACAAAAAGAGCTGAACATTGACTCCTTCCAATTAGCTTTGCACTTATGTTTCTTCATAATAAAACATAAACTCCCGACAAAAAAAAACAAACAAACATAAACTCATAAACAGTTTTATTAGAAGTGATCAGAGTTGTAATCTTGAAGGGGTGGAAGAAACAACACAAAGGCGTCTCGTCCTCATCCATGAAACGCTATGCGAGCGTGTTGTTAGGGAAACGGGCCGAAAGTGAGTGAGTATTGGTTAGGCCCAACCATGAAGTAGACATATCCATGTCCATTCGCTTCATCCTCAATGAACTTCACCGTGGCAAGGAAATGCATTGTTGGCGCGGGGTAGGTCAAGTAGTCCATATATCCTCCAACTCCTTCAAGTGCTTGAACCCTTCTTGTGTCCGCTCCTCAAAATCGCAGGTGCCTTGAAAAGAATGGTGACTGATTCTTGTTGAAGTGCTCGTGGTTGTGAAATAAACCCTAATTTTAGTTATGTTCTAAAATAATTTTGAAAATACTAGCGCTACCCCTTAAGGTCACCAACGGCAGAAGACAATCACCAGTAGTGCATTAACCGGTATAAGCCGAAACCAGAAAACTCGAGAAACTCGGTGAAAACCGAGTGGGTAGGGTATGAAAACCGAGTGGATAGGGTTTCGCAGACTGACTGAATATCACCAACGGCAGACCGAATGCAGATCGCAATCGGAGAATTCGTTTGTAGAGAGTTTTTGTTGATGTATATTTGTATATACTTCCACTTCCTTTATACATTATTTCATTAATTTCTAATTGTTGTCAAAGTACAACTTATGTTAAAAAGAAAAACTCCAAAGTGAAAACCGAGTGGTTAGGGTATCGCAGACTGAATGAATGTCACCAACGGCAGACCGAATGCAGATTGATATAGGATTTGTAGTGATTTTTTGTTGTTGTATGTTTGTATATACTTCCACTACCTTTATACATTATTTTTTACTGGTTTCAAAGTAAAACTTATGTTAAAAAGAACAACTCAGACAAAAAAAATCGTTATCATATGTTTCTTCGTGTATCTTTGTTCAACACGACACTATGTGAAACATTTCCTTGGTATTTACCATGGTTATCGATTTTTCTTCCATTCTGTGTTTTCAATGTAAATAAGCTTTTAAACACTTAGATTGAAGATCACTTTGGAGTTATGACGGCTAAACAAATATTAATCGAAGTTTTTGAAGAGTTTTGAGTGGTTTAGGGTTTCGCAGGCTGTATGCCGATGTAGCGCAGCGTTTTTGAAGAGTTTCAACTAAAAGAAAAAGGCAGCGCTTATTTAACTGTACGACAAAAGGGGGCGCCGTCTTAATTAGGTAATATTAGTTTAAAAATATTTCCACAATATATATTCGGGCCTCAAAGCAGTTGTTTCAGGCCCATGAAGCCCAGAAAGCTTGGAAAACACAACATTGACTCTTCTTCTACTTCCCCTCGGCAACCCTAGAGCAGAGGAGCGTATCTTCAATTTTGTCGATCTCTTTCTTCATTTTCTTCATTTCTCCGATAATTCTCCGATCTCTTCATTTTTCCGATATTTCTCCTTCGAATATATCATGTATATGAATGATTACAAGATGGATTTTCCTGCCATTATTTTTTCCAAAGAAAACGAGCCAGATCCAAATACCAGAATAAACTACAGTTCGAATTTCAATCATCTTTCACTGGTGGAAAGTGTAGTGGGTGAGGAAGTGTGGGATTATGTCCGCAAGTCACAGCTAGGAGTTATTTGTAAGTTTGAGAAGTTGGGTTTCGGATGGAGTGCGAAATTAGTGCATCACCATCTTATTTGCAAACAATTGGAGTGTGAAAGCCCATTTGAGTTGTGGTTTTTGATCGCGGGGCAGCCAGCACGGTTCTCGCTCTTCGAGTTTGAAGAGATCACATGTCTTAACTGTAATGAAATTACGCAGTTGGATGGGTTGGAATCTTCTGAAGCTAATCACCAAACCTGGAATCGCTTTCGGGGTCTTCTCAAAATACGCCGTCCTAGCCCTTGTATTGAGGACATAGTGAAATTGTGTATGAAGCATGGTGGAGATATAAGTAAATCTTGGTCCAGGGAAGATAAAATTAGGTTTAGTTACCTAGCTATTCTGTCTGACGGTCTGTTGGGTGTTGATCAGCGTACATAAATTCCCCTTAACCTAGCTAGGTTGGTGATAGATTTGGCAACTTTCGAAGGGTATCCTTGGGGGAGGGTTGCTTTCAAAGATCTTGTTGAACAGGTTAAGTTAGTAACTAAAGAGAAGATATGGCAAGACTCTTATGTTTTGAAGGGGTTCGTGCAAGTTCTACAGGTCTGGGCGTATGCTTATGTGCCCAAAGTGGGAGAAAATTTGGGAACACCTATAGCTTTTGAAGGTACATCTGCTAAGATACAAGGGAAAAGTTGGCAGACCCGATATGGAGAAGATCTTCTCGAGTGAAGAGGTATGTATATCTTTGGCATAGTTTGTAAAAATATAGAGTTTTGGCAGAGTAAGCCACAGTGGCAGCGTCTGCAAAAAGACTCTGCCACAAGTTTACATATTCCCATCGCTAGACTTTTGGCAGAGTTACGCTGACTTCTGGCTGACATTTATGTAATCATATGTTGTTTTGTAGGTGATTGTAACTACTATGTGTGAGAGATCCCGGGCAGAAATCTATCCACGTTGGAAAGGTAACGACGTAATAGATGTCAAGCTTGATAATCTCATCAAATACATTCTCTCTGGCCAGCCGTTGTCGGACATCAAATGGAGGGTCTCAAAAGCACCGCCAGTCCCAGAAAACCGCACTGGAAAAAAAAGGAAAGGAAAGTTGATAAGAAAGGAAAGAGAGGAAAAGGGAAAAAGAGGAGGAAGAAGAAGAAGAAGAAGACTAGCTAAAATCCCATCTACTGGTTCAACAAATTTCGTCGACATCATTGAATTTGTCCTGGATAAACATCATACTGTTTTGGGTGAAACCTTAAACAAGTTGGCACAGGTCGTTGAAAAGCTGATGGAGAAGATGACTTGTTTCGAGCAAGATACTCGCTTTTCTAACAACAAACTAAAACCTGACAATCGGATGGTATGTCCAACTCAGCAATTGTTGAAATAAAAGCACTGGCATGATATGTGATATCATGCTCTATCAGATGTGGTAAAACAATAGAGGGGCAAGGCATACTCTGCTTGCATAGGTTGTATCATTCATTTATGTGAGACATGTAATTGTTACGGCAGACTAATAATGGCATTCAATTCTATTCATCATTGGCATCCCTTAATATCCTATACGGCAGAGTATGCCCTTAAGGTGTAAGAGGTTGAAGCTGAGTTCATGTAACAGTCATTACTTTGAAATTTTGCAGAATGACGAAGAAGAGACGACGGTGGATAACAAAGGAGATGGCAAAGACAACGAAGGAGAAGGAATCAAGATTGTTGCCTCTGGCTCCTTTTCAAATGAGAAAGTAAGAGATGGCAAAGAAAAAGTAACTGATAATGGCATCGAGGCAGAGGATGCCAAACAAGAACAAGTAGGAGATGATGCAAAAATAGATTGCAGTGAAAAGGCAGATGGCATCGAGGCAAAGGATGCCAAACAAGAACATCTTCAAGATATGTTCCATGGGGAAAAAATATACAAATGTGAAAAGGCAGAGGATGCCAAAGAAGAACATCTTCAAGATGATGGTAGAGCTGGAGATGTTGAAAAAAGTGATGGGAGTGAAAAGGCAGAGGATGCCAAAGAAGAACATCTTCAAGATGATGGTAGAGTTGGAGATGTTGAAAAAAGTGATGGGAGTGAAAAGGCAGAGGATGCCAAAGAAGAACATCTTCAAGATGATGGTAGAGTTGGAGATGTTAAAAAAAGTGATGGGAGTGAAAAGGCAGAGGATGCCAAAGAAGAAAAAGGAGATAATGATCCCAAAGCATGCCTTCAGGCAGAGGATGCCACTCCGCATATGAAAGCAATGTCTGCATTAAGGATGCCGCTACAGCAGATGAAACTAATGTATGCATTAAGGATCCCATTACGGCATTGATAACCAACGTCTGCATGGAGACAGTTGCTTCGATTGCTGAAGATGGTAAAGGCTCAGTGATTGACACTGAAATCATTGAAGAAAGAGGAAGAGGAAGAGGAAGAGGAAGAGGAAGAGGAAGAGGGAGAGGAAAAGGAAACTCCCAGCCAGTTAATATCATTGAACCATCAGTAGATTTAGTCCACCCAACTACATCTCAAATCGAAATATACGAAAGCTCCAGAAATCTTCGCCAGACCAACAAGCTAACAACAAGGAGGAGTGAAAGGTTAAGCAAATCGACTGCGCTTCCTGTTGTACCTAGCAACAACGCAAAACCAGTGGCCCAGAAATCTGCTTACGAAATTGTATTTGGAGATGTTGACAAAACACTGGTGGACAAGATGAACGTATTCAGAGCCGATGAGTAAGTACACACAGCATATAAGATCGTCTATTTTATCTTGCAGTCTAACTTGAATGTTGATTTTCTTCGACAGAACAAATATTTATCCATTTGGAGGGAAAACAACGGCCCGTGAATTCTTCAACTTACTTTTGAAGCCTAGGGAATGGTTACACGATATGGTAAGTACATTCTTCCTCGTCAACAGTGGATCTGGCAAAAGTGTTTATTTCATGTTTAGGTGGCAGACCGTTGTTGTTGTGTGTCTAGTAGACTCTGCTTTGGTGCCTAACATTTGTCCTTTTTTTATTATCAGCACCTTGACGCAACACTGAACTTGTATAGACTAAGGCTAAAGAGAAATCCTAGTTCTTTCAAGAGTCCGCGGATTGGTATATTGGATGCAGCATTTCAAATGCTTTGGAAGAATAGGTACGCCGAGTGGCTTGAGCTTGAAAGATGGCCTGGTGGTACTTACGAGAATGTACACGGTATTCTTCCAGCTTATGCCGGAATAAATTTGGCCTGGGGCAGAGACGTTGATACGTTATACTTCGTTCTACACGTGAGCTCGAATCATTGGGTTGGAACGGTCATATCATTGGTTGACCGGGTTGTCTACATATATGATTCCTTAAATACTCCAGAATCAGATATTGTGGCAGCGGCGAGGGCTTTTGCTAAAATGGTTCCTGCCGCAATTCATATGTTCTTTTCTCAAGACTACAATCAAGCAGCTTTTACAATCACAATTGTAAAAGACGTTCCCAAAATGCGTCCACAAGTAGGTGATTGTGGAGTATACGCACTCAAATACATTGAGTGTCACATGTTAGGATTACCGCTATCAGCAAGAGAACTGTGTAATGCCAAAATGATGACCTGGAGGACGAAGCTCGCTGCAGAGGTGTTGGATGAGATATCTTCGTATACCGATCAACGCATGTGTGATGAGTCAATTATTGCAAGTACCTACGATCCCTACGACGTTCAAATTTAATTGCATGGTTAGTAAATATATGTATATAGTAAATAGGGAGATTTGTTCTAGTAAATATTACATTAACCAAACTCTGCGGCGTACAAGCAGAATTTAAGTTTTTCCTTCCTTAGTAGAAGAGAACTTATTCTGCTTATTCTTCGTTTACACGCATCATCATAAACTACGCTAATAGATTGTAAATCGAGAATACACAGCACCTGCTCATACTCTGCATCTGCTTTGCTTACACTCAGCATAAACATGGGCAGAATAAGTTCTCTTCTACTAAGGATGAAAAACTTAAACTCTGCAGCGTACAAGCAGAATTTAAGGTTTTCCTTCCTTAGTAGAAGAGAACTTATTCTGCTTATTCTTCGTTTACACGCATTATCATAAACTACGCTGATAGATTGTAAACCGAGAATACGCAGCACCTGCTCATACTCTGCATCTGCTTTGCTTACACTCAGCATAAACATGGGCAGAATAAGTTCTCTTCTACTAAGGATGAAAAACTTAAACTCTGCGGCATACTCTGCGGCGTACAAGCAGAATTTAAGTTTTTCCTTCCTTAGTAGAAGAGAACTTATTCTGCCCATGTTTGTGCTGAGTGTAAGCAAAGCAGATGCAGAGTTTCATTGAAGTTGGAATATCTAGCGTCATCACTCTTGTAATTAATTTTAAGTGGATTTCGTCAACCACTCTTGTATTTATGAAGTGGGTCCACTCTTGTATTTCGTAACTCGGTCCACTCTTGTATTTATGACGTGGGTTATCTTCAACACTTCTTCTTTATTTGCAGAGCACATATAGCCGACTTTTAATGGAGCCATCTGTAGTCTCTGTCTTCAATCCGATGAACGATAATGAATCTTCCGCGAGTTCAACAACTGTATTTGAACGATCCGGATTGAAGATTCCTTCAGTTTTACTAATGAACCATAACCCGAGATGTTTTCAGCAATCCACGGAGTTCATAACTAAGGTAAAGGTGTTGCATGTTTTTCAAGAGTTTTCCATTGCTGTTCCTTATGTATCTATAATTTATTTTATGCAGCTTAACGAGAAGTACCGGCGAGCAATCAAGACTCACGAGAAAATCTTGAAGAAACAGGCTAAACTTCACAAGAAACAGAAGAGAATCGAGAAGATTATAAAACGGCTCGAGGCCCATCCTTCAGAATGGGAACATCTTGGATTTGACAAAATATCCCCTATCCCGGAAATTATCCGCAGGTATTTGACAATGATCAAGACGAATAAGAACATGTACCAGTTTTTGCTCGATTTTTTTTGTATTAAATTTAGAAAAGGAATATGAAGAATCATCCCATTTTCCAGCAGAGAAGTTGATGTTTATTATAAATGCAGAGTTGATGTCAAAAAAAAAAAAATTATAAATGAAGAGAAGAAGAAGT
Source organism: Pseudoturritis turrita (assembly GCA_900406555.1). NCBI lineage: Eukaryota > Viridiplantae > Streptophyta > Magnoliopsida > Brassicales > Brassicaceae > Pseudoturritis > Pseudoturritis turrita. The sequence goes on along the minus strand of OVBL01000289.1, from coordinate 107,939 downwards.
AGTAAACGCAGACCTAGGTCCAAAATCTGCCTAAAATATGCTCCAAACCTAGGTCCTCTGCTTCGCATACTTTTTCGGTACTCTGTTTCTATATTTGAGTCTATTTGTACTCTGCACCCAAATCTGGCCGTAGTTTGCATCCAAAACGAGATGTAGGTTACTCTGCACCAACCGTAATTTGCATCCAAAAGGAGATGTAGTTTGAAAGTTTTGAATACACACAGAAACACAAGTCGAAGAAAAGAGTACAAACAACAAATCCAAGAAAAGATAAACAACATCAAATAAACTAAATGTTGTTGAAATTTTAAGAAAAGTAAAATAATTAGGATAACAATAGTTCTACATAACTTTAGTCCTCCATAAACGAAAGACCAAGTTTTAACCAATCAATACGAGGAACTGTAATTCCTCTCAGCTCCTCCTCAGCAATCATTTATTTCTCTGCTAACTGCTGCCGCCTAGCATCCATGACCACTAACACTTCATGCATCATCTTCTCCAACATAGAGCGTATACCGGCAATTCTTTCCAACTTGAGTTTGACGCGGTGAGCTTTGTCCTTCGCTCTCATTTGAGATCGCACCAGCAGAAGAATTGCCCTCAGGCGATCCTTTCCTTCCTTTTTCCGCCTCCATAACTGCATCATTCCGCTTCTCTTCTGCTTCCAACTCCAGGTCTGACATTGGTGCTTTTCTTTTCTTCGAATGATCTGCGGTCATGATGTCTTGAATATGTGCCTGTAAAAGAGTAAAATGTAGAGAATGTGTTGAGGGTTCTTCTTTCTTTTATAGACGAGAGGGATAAAGCAAAACCACGTACGTCAGTTTTTTTCGCTTAGCTGTCATTTCAATGGTCCACCTTCCCATCATTTCAGCGGTCCACCTTCCCATCATTTAACCCGTTATTTCGTAGAGTATATGCAGAGAAGGTGCCTAAACAGAATACTATTAAATTTATTGCAGAATATAAACAGAGTAGTCGCAATCACTGCCATTCCTTACTTAACGTGTTCTAACATGTATGATCAACACGTGGCGTATGTCATATTGTAGTAGAACAATTAATAATGTACCTTGTTTCTCGTGTTCAATATTGCGATGATCGACACGTGGCCCTTGGAATGGAGCAGCATCATCTCAGAGGCGTCCAGTAATAGCTGCAGAGAATGACTAATTAAGGCTTCCATACCGATACAGTTTCCCTTCAACGAGTATAAAAGATCTCTTCTTTATTTGGGTGTAAAAACTAAGATAATTTATCCTTTCCTCCATCAGTCTCAAACAAACAAAACAAAGATAATCCAAAAGCTACAGAATGCAAGCGTATCTTTTATTCTTCTTTTCTACCCATCAGTCTCACCAATCTTCTTTGAATCCGATGTCTGCCTTTTCCTCATCTTCTTCTTCCTCTGGCGGGAGCGAACCCAATAGTGTGATTCCTGCTCTGCCAAGGAATTCGGATTGGTTCAAATATCCAGAGGTACAAGATGTGCCCGGGATTCCTCCGGTAGGCTATATCACCGTCTATTGGTCTTCCTTTCGGGCAGGTTTCCGCCATCGCCTGTCTTTTTTTATGATGGAGTTTTGTAAAGAACTTCGGATTGCACCCAGCCAGTTTAATGCCCGCTCATGGGGGTTGATAAACGCCCTCCAAATACTGTCGGACTTATCTGGAATTACTGTTTCCAGTGCTATGATTTTTGGGGCTTTTGAGGTTAGGAGTATAGACCCCTGGTCTAATAGATATGAACTTGTTCTTCGTGATGGTTGCAGATCTCCAGTTGAACTTCCCCTCCAAATTGAGGGTGGTGATGATGACAAGATTCACTACTTCTTTGTTCGTCATTCCTGTCCTGACGGACTTCCTCGCCTGTGGTCTGATTCATGTAATTTCCATCTTACAAAAAATTCATTAGACTCTAGCGAATTGATCAAGCTAACTCTTTTAACATGCGTTTTTTCTCTGTTGTGCTTCATCAGTTCTAACAAAGCAGAACCGTCGCACATATCCTTATTTTCCTAATGCCTTTTTTTTGATTCCACTCCCTTACCGGCGCCCTGAGTTTCTTCTCTCCGACGCCGCAGTTGACGGGAGTTCTCTTCGGGCGGATATCGACGAAGCAGAGGACTGTCCAGGTAGCCTGAATCGCCTTAGGCCTACTTGGCAAAACGTGTATCCGTCTCGCATCACTAATGTTCATTGTTCTCGTTGCGAGGAGTTGGAGTTGGAGGGAGAAGCCCTACGTGCTAAAATATGTGGTTTGGAGACTCGGCTTTGGAATGTGGAGAGGGCTGTGGATTCGGTTAGGGTTGTGGCAACAACTTTGACCCAGCAGTCAAGGTTCTTGGATCGTATAAGTCGCGAGTTTGGATCGGCCGACGTTGGCTGCGATGTTCTTGGGAGTTCTAAAGGGATGAAGCGCGACCGTTCCCCGGACACTTCGTAGAATATATCCTGTTTTTTATCTATTTAGTTTTGTAATTGTCACATTTATCTATTTAGTTTTGCTATTGATCTTCCGTTGGTTTGCTATTGATCTGCCATTGGTTTGCTATTGATCTCCATTGGTTTGCGACTAAATAATGATGACGTGGCGAGATATGCCAAATGGATAGAAATGTTATTAACACTACACCTATACATTGTCCTTTGATTCTTCTGTTATATAACAAATGCGTGCTTTTTTACGGTTTATTTTCGGCAGTATCAGCCCGTATTTGCCACGAGATTGATAATGTTTAAAAATTCAAAGATATTTGAATTTTCAATTTTTCCCCTAAACCGTAGAATTCAAATAGACTTTTCCCAGCCTCTTCTGTAAAATGCTAAGTAAAAGCAAACTCACCACATAAATCTGCAGTTTATGCAGCATATTTTTACTGCAAGTTAAATCAAATATAACATCTACTGCAACTCAACTTTGATACTAGATGCTACCATTCGGACCCATCAGCTGATAGAGCGTCCAGCAAAATGGGCCCCAGAAAGGAGTACGCAGATTAAAAATAGATGTCTGCGATTATCGACAAGTCCTAGACAGAGTAAGAGCAGTATATGAAGTTTGCTCGTACTCTGCTATCTTGAAGTTTGAATATTATACTATAATTTTCTACTAATTCAATAAGTTTATTGGGTTGCTGCTAAAAACTTATTTATAAAAGTAGTTCTACGTCGAATCAAAAGTAATTGGCGCAAGCCGATCTTGCCATTGATGGCTGCAGAGTATGGCCGTATACGAGTGCATGATGTGATGTGAGTTGATATTGCTTTGACTCTTAACATTTTTAATGGAACCGTGAAAAGTAAGTTTCATTTTTACTATATATTCACAATCGTAAATGTTTTTGAGACAATAAAAATACTAGTGGTTTTTGGGAAGTTTAATATTAGGTTAGGATAATGCAGAGACAAAGCAGTACTACGCGTAGAGAATTAGCAGCGTCTGTTCGTACTCTGCAGTAGGGAAGTTTGAAATATTTTCCTATAACTTATCTAAAATATTATTTCGGAATAACGGTAATTATACGTTATTGTTTGTTTTACCAATTAAATGCAGAGTAAGTAAATGCATGACACTGGGCATTCTAACAAACGGTTGTTAATGTTATGGTACATTCAGCTATGATCTGCGTAAAATGTGCCGTAATCTGCTTTACACCATATTTGCATAACATTTGCAGTGAACATAAAAGAATACGCAAAATAAAAATAGAGGTATGTTCTTCTTCTTCTGTCGTAGGCAGAGTAAGAGCAAAGTAAATACTAACATTATTTAATAAGCAGATTATAAATAGAGAAAGAGCAGAGAAAGAGCAGAGAAAGCGCAGAGAAAGCGCAGTATATTAGTTTCTCGTACTCTGCTGTGGTGAAGTTTAAAATATTATACTATAACTTTTCGAAATATCTCCAATGACCAATTCAATAAGTTTATTGAGTTGCGTCTAAAAAGTTATTTTTAAAAGTAGTACTACGTCGAATCAAAAGTTATTGGTGTATCAATTAAAGAAGTCCACTCTTCCTCTGCTAGAGTGTCCATCAATATGGGCCCCATAATAAAAAATCATAGAAACTAGCAAATAAGTCCCCTTTTACCAATTAAATGCAGAGTAAGTTAATGCATGACACTGCGCATTCTAACAATTACGGCAATGCCTTGTTTCTCGTATTGCATCATGCGATTATCGACACGTGGCGCTTCGCGAACCAAACTTGTGATGTGATATTGCTTTGACTCTTTAACATTTTTTGGAACCGTAAAAAGTCAGTTTTGATTATTTACCGTTCTTCAATCCAATCGTTTCTTCAAAACTTCTCAGGCTCCAACACTTTTCTCCAAACATTTCAGGCTCAAAACTTTTCTTCCAAACTTTTCTCTAAAACTTATAGTCTAAAGAAATGGCTCATTTAGATATGGTTCTAGACTTGTCACTCATGAAGAATGGTGGAAGAATCTTGGTTCAAGTCGTAAGAGAATGTGGAGAGCACTATGCACGCTTTCAACCTGAAAGACACTTGCTTCTCGCTGATTATCACGCCGTAAGAAATGCATGCTTTGATGTCCTTATGTGGTCTCTTAGGAATACATGATTTTGTTTAATTTTTAGAGGAATAGATACAATCCTTGGTTTTATGGTTTAGGGTGTTCGGATCTCTGCAACCATTCGAAATCATCTGTTGTCAAAGTTTGAAGACGTGGCTGAAGGGGAATGGTATTTGATTAGGGATTTTGAAGTGACGACGAGGCCGGGTCAGTGGAAACTAACACACCATGAGTTCCATATCTTCTTCCATGAAGAATCGATCATTAAAAAGGTAGCACGAATCTGTGGTAATCATATGGTGTCGTTATCTCCATTTCGCAGAGTTCTAAACGGCTCATTGCATAAGAAGATTAGTGTTGGTAAGTATTGATGGAATATTAGTTGTTTGATTTTCCATTTCACGTCAGATTTCTTAATCTATATTCATGTTGCTATGTAACACAGTTGATTTGCTTGGTGCTATTGTGAAAGTCAAGAAATTAGAAATTTATCAAGGCTTCTCAGATGACGTTTACGTTGTCCCTGGTCACAAAGTTCTACACTTCACATTGAGGAATTTCAGGTAAGTTAATTATGTTTATAGTTTAGGATGTCTTTTGAGAACGAAGTACTATAAATTCGTCTTTGTGAGCTGCAGCGGCGAAAATATCAACTGTATTGCGAAGGGAACATTTGCTGATGAATTTGAGTACTTCTGGCGACTTCAGCCAATTGGGAAGGTCATATTCTGCGTGCTACGAAATTGGAATATGGACTATTTTGGAGGTAGTGTTACTACTTCATTCAACCATAGAGAACTATTGCAACATATATGAGTAGGTGACTCTTTGGCATTGCAGGTGAGATACGTGTCTCGGCTCTCTACCCATTCTCTGAACTCCTCATAAATCCAGCAATTCCTGCCGTTGAAGAAGCAATCCAGCAACTAAGGGTTGTTAAGACCGGTGGTTTCTTAATGGTTGAAGATGCATACATTGATGACCCTATTCATCGTACCAATACCACCTAGAATAAACCTCGTCAACTGCGTTGTTTAATGTTATTGCACTCGATCTTTTGAGACTCGGAGTAACACTTTTGTATGTCTCGTTATAATAGCTCAGTAATTTATGTATACTTTTATTTTGTTTAGTTAGACCTTTGTGGATGAAAACAAGTTGAGAAGATGCAGTTTATGCACAGTGTTAGCGATAAAGATGCAGCCTAAATGCAGAGTCCGCCCATCATCTTCTCTCAGATGCAGAGTACAAGCAGATACTGCGCCTTCGCTCAAAATAACCAATAACCGAATTGATCCGCGAGTTCAAAATGAAACACTTATAGCAAACCAGTCTTCCGAAGATAATAAAGCAAACATAGAAAATACACTAAAGAACACACAGATGCAGCCTAAATGCAGAGTCCGCCCATCATCTACTCTCAGATGCAGAGTACAAGCAGATACTGCGCCTTTGCTCAAAATAACCAATAACCGAATTGATCCGCGAGTTCAAAATAAAACACTTATAGCAAACCAGTCTTCAGAAGATAATAAAGCAAACATAGAAAAGACACTAAAGAACACACAGATGCAGCCTAAATGTAGAGTCCGCCCATCATCTGCTCTCAGATGCAGAGTACAAGCAGATACTGCGCATTCGCTCAAAATAACCAACAACCGAATTGATCCGCGAGTTCAAAATGAAACACTTATAGCAAACCAGTCTTCCGAAGATAATAAAGCAAACATAGAAAAGACACTGAAGAACACACAGATGCAGCCTAAATGCAGAGTCCGCCCATCATCTGCTCTCAGATGCAGAGTACAAGCAGATACTGCGCATTCGCTCAAAATAACCAACAACCGAATTGATCCGCGAGTTCAAAATGAAACACTTATAGCAAACCAGTCTTCCAAGTAAACTGCTAATTCACTATTCTGACGACGAATCACACCAAATTTTTTTTCAAAATCTACCAGTCGATATGCATATGCAGCACGACACACCAAACTGAGCATTCCGTTCTTTTTGAACTTTAAGATGAGGTTACTTTTGAGGTGATAGTAACATACTCCCCTATCAGCTGCGGGAAAAACCTTTTCAATGGCCTTTGCGATTGATGGATGACGGTCAGAAAAAATGGCCAAATTTTTATCATCAAGTATCACACCACGCAAATGTGTAAAAAACCATTCCCATGAAGCATCATTCTCTGAGTCTACAATCCCAAAAGCTATAGGAAATATACTCGAATCTGCATCTTGACCTGCAGCTACCAGCATAACACCTCTGTACTTTCCAGTTAGATGTGCTCCATCTACCATAACAACCCTCCTCAAGAACTCAAATCCTTTGATGGAAGCACCAAAAGCAATGAACAAATACTTAAACCTTTGTTGAGCATCACGTTCAAGCTTTGTAATCGTACCTGGATTGGCCTGCTCTATTTTGTATAGATAGGAAGGTAAGTCCTGGTAACCCCTCTCAAAAGTGCCTCTGACCAGCTCTCATGCATATGCCAACGCTTTATGCGCCTTTGTATAGTCTATGTCAAGACAATGTAGTGACTTAATACAGTTCATTACATGCTTAGGCGTGATTCCTTTAAGATCATTACCACCACTAAACCTATCAACATACATCTTTCCAATAAATTTTGCATTAGCCTGTCGTTGACGAGAATACCTACAGACAGCAGAGCATGTATGAGCTTCTTTATATATCCGAACGAGAAATTCTGGAGATTCAGATGAAACTGACAGAGTCGACGCACGAATCCTCCAAGAACAATTAGGAACAAAACATTTCGCGATAAATAGTTTCTTCCTCGACGTGGCGATTTTGAAATCAAACTTCTCAATGACTGCAATCTTGCGTAATTGCATAATTAATGCTTCCTTGTCATCAAATATTTCGCCAACCTTAATGGGTCCATATTTCTTCATTGGTAATGGCTTCGTAGGCGTCTCATCGAATATATCGCAGAATAAAGGCGGCATTTGCTGTTTCTTCGCATACTGTCGGCAGTCTCTGCTGTTGTTCAGTGGTGGCATCATATTCTCGTCTTTAACATTACCAACATCATCAAAATCCACACCACCATCCTCTTTGACATCACAAGCTTCATCTTTACCTGCAGCTTCTGCTTTAATTCCATCATTTCTTTTCCATGACACGTAAAGCCGGATAACCTCTTTTTCCGCCATTGTGATCAAGTTTGCAAGTTGCCTATCGTTATTCAAGAAGATAGGAGGTGTGTCGCTAGGAATTTTCTCCATGATATGTGTAGGCAACTTATAAGAAATCTCGACTGCATTCATCTGTGTTTCCAAGTTGTAATCTTCACAAACAATGCGGAGAAATTCCTCATACTTGATTTGGTCTTCAACCGCAAACAACTTGCTTCCTTTGCTTGAATCAACGTCGAAATCCCAACCCATTTTTACCTTCCATTGTCCAAAACCAGTCAACAAATGCAACATTATCTGCAAAAAAGAGAATGTTCAAAAGATCTGCAACACACTATCTTAGAAGATTTTTCGCAGAGCTCTACACTTTTGCAGGGTCTTTTAGAAATAGCTCTGCCAAAGACGTACTAGAGCTCTAGACGCAGTTTAGAAGATGGTGGTTTAGATAACTAGTGTAATGTTTTGAAGTGTTACCTGTGTTCGTTCTTCCCAAAAATATGCTCGCCTTCAACCCCTAGAATATCTTTAGATGTAAACGAAGATCGTCTTTCCGAAGAATGTACGTACTTTCGTTCAAAATCGAAGTCTGTAAACAATCTTATACTCGGATTTCGCTTCCGTCTCTTTGAAAATATGAAATCTCCCTTTGAGGGTGAAATCAAAATAGTAGATCTAGGTTAAAGGTGGAGAGGTTGAAAAGGTTTATAGCAAACTAAAAAAAAGTAAGAAGTAATGGCATTCTTGTTATTACTGTGAAAAGAGAGGAGTACTTCAAAATCCGACCGTTTATACAATTTAGTTACGTTGCAAATGTCAAGCCATGCCCTGCGAACAGTATGCTACAGTGGGTCGAGCAATATCTGCCTTATGTCTACAAAAAAGCACACACAACATCTGCTTTAAGTCTACAAAAAAGCACACACAATATCTGCCTTAAGGCTACTACAACTGACACACTATATCTGCCTTAAGGCTACACAGTTAGCAGAGGTTAAGAAGAGTCTGTCCAGCCTTAGCCTTAAGGCTACACAATCAACACACTATATCTGCCTTAAGACTACAGAATTAGCAGAGTTTAAGCAGCGTCTGTCCAGCTTTAGCCTTAAGGCTACACAATTCACACACTATATCTGCCTTAAGGCTACATAATTAGCAGAGTTTGTCCAGCCTTAGCCTTAAGGCTACACAATTCACGCAGACTCTGCCAAGCGTAAGGGTATTTTAGACATTTTCAAAAAAAGTGTACTAGTTCTACAATTTTCCCTACGAAGGTACCCCGCTGGACATTAAAGTTAGAAAATACACCATATCAGCAACTGTCCCATGTTTATAATGGCTTGCATTGCTTTCCATTGATGTCATCTTAGCCTCTTCAAAATACATGATCCGAAGTGAGTCCATTTTGACTGTCAAATCTTGAAATCAAGTACGCGGTAACCCTTTGGTCAAAGCATCAACAAGTTAGTCACTCGAGCTGACATGAAAGACCCGAAGGTTAGTATTTTGAACTTTTTCATGGATGAAATGATAATCATAAACAATGTGCTTCATTTTGGAGTGGAAAACATGATTTGCGCAAAAATGAGTAGCGGATATGTTATCACAATAAATGGTCAGAGTGCCAGAGAGAGTAACGTCGAGTTCAGAGGCAAGAGAAATAAGCCATGTGAGCTCAGCAAAGACAACGACATGTATGTATTTGGCCTCAGTAAATGATCAAGCAATCCCTTAATTATTTCGTGAAGACAAAGAGATTGGTTATTTGTTGAGATAAACGATATACGAGCCAATGATGAGTAATCATCATGATCTCTGGTCCAATATGCATCGCAATAGGCATGAAGTGTCAAAGGTAAAAGGCGGAGAAGAAGATGCCATGAGTAATTGTCTCGATGAAGTTCCACAAAACTTGTTTGCAGCTTCCCAATGTATCTTCATTGACTTGTTCATAAAATTTGACAAATGATTCACCGCATAGGGTCTCGTCAAACCTAGGTATTGTAGATTTCCTATAGTATTAAGATACATAGTGGGATCTTCCGTAGGTGAGGTTTGAGACGTTGTGAGTGATTGAGAGGATGATATGGGTGTAGCAACCCGCTCTGCATTCTCTATATTTATGCAAGAGAGTAAGTTGGTGGTGTACTTTTATTGAGTAAGCTGAAGGCCATAAGAAGTATGGTGTTGGTTTCGGATCTCGTCACACGGACCCGATCCATTAAGGGTCCAAAAGAACGAGGGCTTTAAAAAGTCCAACTAAAAAACAACGAGTCAACTCATTGTGAAACGAGTCAACCTAAATGGATGTCGAATCAATTTGCCGCTCACTTTTTGAAGGCCTATCAAATCCGAGAGTTACTTCGTGTAGGCACAAGGATTTGAAAGTCAAATTCAAATCAAAATGGAATAATCAAAGAATTAAAAGGAAAATTAAAGGCAAAGATCCGAGCTGCTCACCTCGCTCCAAAGAGATCATAAGAACAAAGTAAAAGGAGTTAAATGTTAATCACGAAGGCAATAACAATGCGTTGAAGATTTGAAGATTCTAAGGCATTATAAAGGACAAGAGAAGAATCCAAAGAATGGAGACCTTTTCTGACTTTCTAAGATCTAGTGAGGAAAATTTTTATACTTTATAAACACAATTCTTCATACGATCCAATAAATCAAACATTAATGCTTTTCTTTTCATACTTAGTGACTTGCATTCCTATTAGTCTAGCATTCTTTTTACTGGAGGCTAACCAAAGAAAATTTATCTTGATTTGTTTTTAAAATATTCTATTGTGGAACCAAATTCTGCATCCACAAATTGGCACTGTCTGTGGAGAGTCTACAAATAAGTTTTTTAAACTCCAAAGCTCGTAATTATAAATGGTTGAAGGTGATGCAAGCATCATTCATGATCAACAAGAAAAGCTACAAAACCATGAATCATCTCGTGTCAAAATTGGTGGCTCAAGAAGCTGCCAGTGAAAAGTTGCTAGAAAAGCTCTAAGCGAGCGAAGACCAGATCTCGACCAAACTCTAGAATTTGGTCGAGGCACAGTCTCAGTTTGAGCAGCTCCTGAACACGATCAATTCAAAGGCTTTTCAACAAGAAACCGGGATCACAATTCATATAACTTTGTCGGGCAATAATTCCTTGGGGAGTGTTTAACACTTGGATCCGTGCTCTCCAATGCAAGTGGTGAGCACCAGACATAATAAACTACTTCAGACTCTCCATTAGTCCTTGCAGTAAATCATGTTGCTGCTAGAAATTATCACCACCACCGTCAATTTATTTTCTAGAAATTAATCTACTAGTTCCCATGGGTTCCGGATCATGTCGTTTTGAACATACCAATTCATGAACAAACCGGTTCGGAGTCCAAGATGGAATGTAAAAAGAGGAAGCGATGAATCTCGTCTCAGACATCTAGATCTAGCATTGTTGCAAAGATCAATTGATCAAACGAAGGTGAACTACAAGCAATGGCCTCGAGGGTCCATCAAACTATAAACTTGGCCCTTGAGATATATATAGTGACAACGAACATACTTGATGAAGTCCATTTACTGATCAGATTGAGAACACTTGCATAAATAAATCGGGGATGCTTCAGCTTTTACTATACAATGACACGTCGGACCCGCGAACTTATCTAAAAGCTTTTCGAATCATGATGGGTAGAATTCACCTAGGCGAGGAAGGAATAGGCACTAGATATTGCAAAATCTTTGCTGAATACTTCGTGACTGTCTCTGAACTGGTTCTCGAAGTTAGAAGAGAAATCAATATATAAACTTTAACCAACTATTTGCAGGCTTCCTAAAACATTATTCAATTTTAATGAAAAAATAGTTTTGGATGCTGACTTATGGGTACTATACCAAGGGCTTATCGAGCCTTTGAAATATCTCAGTGGTGAGTGATTCAATGGCTCTATTACACTTTAAAATGGGTTGTGTCACGAATCACAGTTCATAGAAGATTTAAGGCTCAATGAACTAGCTTCAATCCAAGATGCATTACACCGTGAAATAAGCTGGGCAGTGGTCCAAGAAGAGAAAACTCTATTAGCGGAACGATACAAGGTGAATAAACTGCCATTGTAAACCTCCAACCGGCGAAGAAGCAAGATATAAAAAATGGAAAATAGTCGCACTCAAAGGGAGAATGCTCACATACTTACAACAACAAAGGAGTTTCCAAGAAAATATCCAATGGATCATGGACAAAGAGGATGGGTTGCGACGAAAACACGTGGTGTAATATCCACAAATGTAAGGGAAATTCCACTGAGAAGTGCAGAGCCCTTAAAAATAAGTTAGCAGAGAAATTCCTCACCGAAGAACAGATCAAGATCTTCTAGGTGAACTAATAGTCAGATCCAAATCCTTGGACGAACCACCAGAAGCTCGAAGAACTGCGGCAGAACTATTGAAGAAGGATCGGAAAACTCAAGCGGTTCGGCGGCAAAGGGGGTTTCGCGGAGGCTCTAATTAAAAAAAACTTAAGCAAAAAAAAATAGAGAGAGAAAGAAGAGAGAGGTTACCTGTTTTGGGGGATTTTCGGAGAAATGAAGATATGAGGAGTCGGGGGGTAAGACGGTTTATATAAGCACAAAGTGACGTCACATGCCTCGGGAATCAGCAAAAACGGTTACACTCCCCGATAAAGGTGATAGATCTCAAAAATCCCCCGAACAGAACCCAAACCCTGGTTTAGACGATGGTTCGGGGAAACAGTCAGTCAAACAGTTCGGGATCACAGTGAAAGATGGTTCGGGAAAGTTAACTTCAAATTGCTATTAACCTCGACACTTTCAACATTAAAACTGACGTGCTGGGGGACTAACTGTTGGGGTCAAAATCTCCCCTCTTGAAGTTAACAGTAAGGGGATCGGGCATCCCCCTAACTGTGCGTAGGATGAAACGAGTCGGGGATCACGGCCCATGGTGAAGTTGAATCGTGTACCCCGATCCATGGTGCGGTAGACAGGATCGGGAGTCAAAACTGTTGTGGTCAGATTCCACCTCGTGGGAATCAACGGTTGAAAAAATGGCTAAGTATGAAAAAGTGCTAGCAGCTAGATCCCTAACCGCGAGAAGTTGGATCGGGATCCCTAACCATGAAGTTGGATTGGGTACCCCGAGCTGTGAGTGGGATCGGGATCCCTAACCGCGAGAAGTTGAATCGGGATCCCTAACCATGAAGTTGGATCGGGTACCCCGAGCTGTGAGTTGAATCGGGATCCCTAACCATGAAGTTGGATCGGGTACCCCGAGCTGTGAGTGGGATCGGGATCCCTAACCGCGAGAAGTTGGATCGGGATCCCTAACCATGAAGTTGGATCGGTACCCCGAGCTGTGAGTGGGATCGGGATCCCTAACTGTGAGAAGTTGGATCGGATACCCCGAGTTGTGAGTGGGATCGGGATCCCTAACCGTGAGAAGTTAGATCAGGTACCCCGAACCGTGAACAAAGGAGTTGGACTGGGTATCCCGAACCGTGACGAGGTAGGTTGGGTCGTGTACCACGATCCATGACACGACAGACGGATCGGGGGTCACGACCCACGGTGAAGGAACTGGGTCGTGTATCCCGATCCATGGCACGACGAATGGATCGGGGGTCACGACCCACGGTGAAGGAACTGGGTCGTGTATCCCGATCCATGGCACGACGAACGGATCGGGGGTCACGACCCACGGTGAAGAAGCTGGGCCGTGTATCCCGATCCATGGCACGACAAACAGATCGGGGGCTCACGACCCACGGTGAAGAAGCTGGGCCGTGCATCCCGATCCATGGCACGACAAACGGATCGGGGGGTCACGACCCACAGTGAAGAAGCTGGGTCGTGTACCCCGATCCATGACACGACAGATGGATCGGGGGTCACGACCCATAGTACGTCACCCGAGCCGTGAACCATGGCATCACCCGAGCCGTGAACCATGGTGTCACCCGAGCCGTGAACCATGGCATCACCCGAGCCATGAACCATGGTATCACCCGAGCCGTGAACCATGGTGTCACCCGAGCCGTGAACCATGGCATCACCCGAGCCGTGAACCATGGTTAGAGATTGGGCCGAGACAACGAGCCCACAAATTCAAGCCCACAAAAGAGATGACAAAGACAGCCCATGAGTCGAAGCCCATGACGATGACAGGCTTTGCTAAAAGGAAATCCCGAAGAATTAAGAAATCTTCCTTATCTCTTTGGATACTAACTTAGCCGACTTAACTTAGTATATATACTCATGTAAACCTTAAGAAAGGAGGATCCGCAATTTACCTAGCAAAACTCTGTACTTTTGCTCTGACACAAAAAGCTTTCTAAGCAGCTTAATAAAACACCAACTTTGGATCTCTGTTTGTGTTTTTTGGTGGTTTTTACTCAGAAGTTTCGGATCTCTCTAAAAGACATAACAAATTCAATTGGCGTGGATTTACACTCCCACATGGATCATTGATTTATGATTGGTAGATTAGAGAATTATCTTTAAGGGTTCTTCATCTAGTTTGTTCGTAAAGTGAGAACTAGAATAATTAACTAGTTGATGATCTTAAGTTAACTAACACATCGAAAGTGTTAGATTAGTTACTGGACATAGTTTATATGAGCAAAACTCTCTAGACAAGAGGAGTTGAATTATAAAGCTTTTATGAACTTATCGAACTAGGACGTTTAATGCAGATTTAGACACTTAGAGAACAAATGGAAGTTTAGTAATCTAAGTTGCTAGATATTGTGATTAGTACTGCGGGACTAGGTTAATATTGTTAAAGTGGTTTGAGTTCTACAACGATTGTTTACTTTCCCTAGTTAACTTATATGCCTTATATTATTCATGATTCTCGACGATTCCCTGATGCGCAACACTTTTTTCGTTGAATTTACATTGCTAGTTATTGGCTTTTAAGTTTATTTATTGTAATTTTTGTCATCTATTCTATCACAAACAACAAACCCTCATATTTAAATCTTAACTTAATTCGAATCTCATAAATTCGTAGTGTGACTATTTGGTCTCTAGTGGATTCAACCCTAAGTACTATTGCGATTGTCTGTGCACTTGTAGCGTATTTCTAGGGTTAAAATCAGAGATATCAGATTCACAAATCCCATATCTTGAATCACCAACAGTTACAGCTGCACTAAAAGATCCAGACTGGACTAATGTCATCGAAGAAGAAAATGGATAACTGTCATGAATAAAGACATGGTTATTAGTTTCTTATACTCTTGATATGAATGTTCTTGGATGGAAATGAGTGATCAGGATAAAAATCAATGTTGATGGTTCTTTAAAGAAGAGGGAGTGGACTATCTGGAGACTTACAATCCTGTTTTAAGAAAAAAAAACTGTCAGACTAGTCCTTCATGTGGCTACAATCCTGTAATAGGAAATCAAGAAAATGGATGTTAAAAATGCCTTTTTACATGGGGATCTTACTGAAATTGTCTACATGACACAACCTGCATATTTTGTTGATAAAACCAAGCCAAACTATTTGTGTCATTGAAAAAAAATATATATATATATATATATATTAGTAAAAATTTAAATTAAATTTTAAAACTTAAATAATGCATAAAATAAAATAAATTTGTGGGTTGCCTCCAATAAAGCGCTTGTTTAAAGTCAATTAGCTCGACTCCTTTTCGATTAGGCGTGAAGTGATTCTTCTAAAGGAATTGGAATTCCTTTAGATTCATCAATAAGAGGATTTGAAATGTCTCCAAGTGCATCTCCAATGTCATCTTTGAGAACAAAAACTTTCGGAAAAAGCTTCAAAGTGCTTTCAAGCTTTTTCTTGACGGTTTATTTGTCCTTTGCATCAAACTCTGTGGCAAGCAAAACTTGTATCTTTGAAAATGACTTAGGCACATATTTTGGCTTCTCCTTAGCTTCATGCTTATCCTTAGTAACCACTTTAGGTACCAAAACCAAATTAAGGTCTTTATAGACATCCTTATGCTTCATCTTTGACGGCTTTGCAATTATCTTCGATTTGGCTTTAGGATTTTCTTCTTTGATGTTTTGGAGATCATTCTTGGCATCTCCAGGCTCTAGAATAAGCTTCTTGTCTTTTATTTCAATCATAATTGGCACACTTTCAATGTTCATAGCCGGATAGAAGACATACTTGTTGATTTTGGCAAAAGAGATTCTTCGGTTTGGGAAATCAACAATTGCTCCAGTTGTTGCTAAGAATTGCAATCCAAGTATCAATGGATATTCCCTCTCGGTATTCATTATCGTAACTTGAAAATCAGTAGGGACAATCCCATCCCCTATCTTAAGCATCACGTTTTCTAACACTCCATGATGTGTAGAATACGATAAATCCGCATACTCTATGTAGACTTTAGAGGGTTAAAAGTTGGAGAGACCTAACTCCTTTGTAATGGCTAGTGAAATGACATTGACATTAACTCCAGTATCACATAGGCAATCATAGACTTCAACTCCATTGATAGAGCATGTAACAACAAACTTTCCCGGATTTTCGATTTTCTCTAGTGGCTTCATCTTAACCCTTCTCTTGTAAGCTCTTTTTGATTCCTCGGGGAGACGTTATTGTTCTGGTTTTGTGGTTGGGGTAAAATCCTTTTCAGGTGGATTAGAGACAGCCACGAGTTTCTCCTCTTTAGTAGAAGCAATATTGCAAAACTTTTTTGCTTTATCTTCGGCTTGTTTCCTTACCGCTTCCATTGTTTGAGTAACTTATACATCCAGCTTAGAGACATGAGCTGTAATGGATTCGTACTTGTTGTTGAGATCATTGTACATGTTTTCTATCTTCTCATTGATATCTCTCTTGTTTTGCTTCAAAGCTTCTAGGCATTGCTTCATCATATCTTCAAGCTTACCGTCTTCTTGAACCGGGGCAGCAACTTGAGGGAAAGTGAATGGTTGCTCACTTGATAGACTCTCTTTGGGTATAATGGTTGCTTAGGCTGGCATTGAGCTAATTTTTTTGCTTTTTTTTAGGATAGACTTGATCTTGTGGGTTCTCAACGTTATTGTTTCGGTAGAATAGATTTGGATGAGACCAAACGTTGTTGTTGAAACCTCTGTTTCCATAATTTCCATCAATGTAGTTCACTTTCTCTTGGTTCTCCTCTGCCATCTTTAATATACTCCATAATAGGCTCACCATTTGGACCCATAACGTCTTCAACAGCATGAAATCCTCTTTGAACCTTAAGTAGTTGTAAAACCATGTTCCTGAGCTCTGCGATTTGGGCTGAATCGGTTGATAAATGAGTGGTGCGCATGTTTCTATTGTAGTCTTGACAACTATTAGCATCACTAGCAGCAAGGTTCTCTATCAAAAGCTTGGCTTCCGGTACTGATTTCGTCATCCAATTTCCATTACTCGTAGTGTTCAGTGAAAGCTGGTACTTGTGATCGATTCCATTGTAGAAGATATTCCAGAGATTTCCTTCAGAGAAACTATGATTAAGGGAGTCCCTAGTGTACTCCTTGAATCGTTCTAAAGCTTCATAGAAAGACTTTGTTGGTCCTTGTTTAAAATCCGAGATTTTACTCTTTATAAAGTTTGATCTTTGCTTCGTGTAGAACTGGTTCAAGAAGGCTCCTCTGTATTCATCCCATGTAGTAATGGACTTTGGGGGGGGGGGGGGGTTGGAGGTGGGGGTAGAGAATTCATCCATCTAAATACTTTGTCACTTAGAGAAAAAGAGAATAACTTACACTTGAAGTAGTCGGTAGGAACTCCATTAGAACGGGTTGTACTGCATATTTCTTCAAAAGTGTCGATATGATCAAGAGGATGTTTGGTAGACAAACCATGGAATTGGTTTTGTTTTACCAAGGCTATGATTTGAAGCTTGATCTCAAAGTCATTCCTTTGAGTAGAAGGTGGACGAATTGGATTTCTGTCTAAGAAGAATGCATCGGAAGAGTCAAAGTCACCAATTATTTGATGTTGACGATGCTGAGCAAAAAGCACTTGTCTTTTGAACAAGGGCTGCTGGAAATTGAAGTTTCCTTGATAGAGAAATTGTTGAGCATGTTGCTGATTCGCTAGATTCGCCGGAGGAATTAGATGTTGATCATCAACATGTGCAGGAAGATTCCAAACATCACCCAATAGAGGTGGGTTCTGAATTTCATCACGAGGAGGATGGTCATCTTGAACTCCTCCATGAGATTGCTACAAGAGAGCAGCGTGGACATTAGCTCCAACTTGAGCAGTAGCAGCAGCTCGTCCTTCTTTAGTTTGATTGACATTTTGATTTCCTCGTTCAGCCATCTTTTGTTGTTGTTTTTTATCTTCTTAGAGATCGTTTAAGTTTGTCGATCTCTTGCTTTGGTTCAACTAGCATTTCTGTATTAGATCGTCTAGTCATGCACCTGAAAAACATAGAAAAGAGCAAGTGAATACGAAAAATCATATTGTGAAAAAGAAATAAAACCGAAAAAATTACAGAAAATTAAAAAGTTCTAGACTAGATTTTAGTGAACAATCCGAAGGCAATATTCTTCAAGTCCCCGGCAATGGCTCCAAAAACTTGTTGAGAAGTTTTAAACCACTCAAATAGACTTCCTGCAAGTGTACAACAACCACATTTAATATAGATAAGGGATCGAATCCACAGAGACTTGTTAATCACTCTGCGAATTATAATGATTCAAATCAAGTTAGAACAAAATATAAGATTGTCGAATGTGATTAAATAAGAAATAAAATAAAATCAACTAGTAAATTAAATAAGATGTAAATTCAATGGGAGAAAAGCGTTAGGCATTAGGATATTTGCAGAGAATCATGCAACGATAAGATAGATTGATTTCAAGGATTTGGATAAAAACCGTCTAGAACACATAACACGAAGGTATAGTCTTTCCACTCTCGTGTTCCAACCACTATGCTTTAATAACCTAATAGACTCAACTCTCGCAGGTTATTACAAGAAGAAAGCATGCTTTAAATTGTCCAGATTCTGATAAAGTTCACCAGACTCTTTAACTCAGCTTTGGCAGGTTAAGACGCCTAGGTAATCAAATACTAGTTCATGCATATAGATGCAACACTTTCAAGGTTCTATTGTCCTAAGAATATTAGATCACAAGATGTGCGGTCAAGCAATTATGCATTGAGAATAAGTAAAGATGAAGACTCTAATGATATCCCTTAATAATTATCAATCAATATCGAATTATGAAACTCATTGAATCCGTAAAATCTAAGAAGATGACTACTCAGACATGTTTTTGAAATCAAAACAGTAAGAATAGGTGGAAAACATGATGAATAAATTGGAATTAAAAGAGATAAAGTTTAAGATTCTTCTCTATATCGAGTACAAAGCGAGATCTTCTCCTTGAAGCTCTTAAAACTCAAAATCCAATGAAGAACAATAAAAAGAACGTGGCTGCTGTTTTTAGTGTAAAGAAAATAATGTATTATGGTGGTTTATCTCTAACAAGAGGCTAAACACAAGTATATATAGATCTATGGTCATTAGGGTTTCAGCTTAGTGGCAAAAGAGACTTCCATGCTTGAATAGAGATGTATTAGGCTGCAAATCTCGACCAAGGTATGCATATTGGTCTGGAGTATCGGTCCAGAGCCTAGGGAGCCCGTGACCGGTATTGGGACAATTCTGCACATGCTTCAGCTTCGAGCCAGACGGACATGTCTCCAGTAAATTGGGTGTAGCTCTTGAACCATAGGTCCAAATGACTTCAAACCAACTCCATTAGAAAGATAACTCAATCATATATCTTGTCACAAAATTTCATCCAATTATAAGTTGGTTAAACATTTGGTGATTCTGTTCTGTCCAACTTGAAAAATTGCATATATTGTGAATATTGTGACTTGGATGCCTTCTTTTGACTTCAGTGATTGGTTGTAGCATAGTTAACACCTTTTTGGTCTTTTTTGATGACTTACACTGTAAAGACTCTAAAACTACAAATACGAGAAAAACTACCTCTATAGGCATAAAACCGTAATAAAATGCATATAAATATAATAAAAACCATAGTAAAAACCATAAATTATAGAATATATCAGTCATCTGCAAAAATCCTAATATGGTTTGAAGCGATCTCCATGGGCCTAGTTTGACAAGTTCAACACTTTCTTGATTGAATTTAGCTTTCTTTGCATCGGACAATATCACTCTCTCTTTGTCTGCACAAAAAAAAAACAAAGATGTCATCATGCTGCTTCTATATGTTGATGATATGATACTCACTAGTAACAGTTCTACTCTACTAAATTCTCTTGTCAATGAACTGAATAAGAAATTTAGAATGAAAGATCTTGGGAAACTACATTACTTCTCTGGAATTCAAGCTCAGTTTCATCAAGATGGTATTTTCGTGTCTCAACAAAAGTATGTTGAGGACTTACTAGTTGTAGTTTCAATGAGTGATTGCTCTTCCATTCATCTACCACTACAACTAGATAAAATACATGATCAACAAGAGCCGTTTCCAAATCCAACATACTTCCATAGTCTTGCAAGAAAGTTTTAGTATTTGACTATGAAAAGACATGATATACAATTTGCAGTCAAATTTGTTTGCTAAAAGATGCATGATCCAACAGTCTCTGACTTTACATTGCTCAAACGAATCCACATATATGTCAAATGAACAATCACAATGGGAATCTCATTTAACAAGACTACTCATTGCACACTTAGTGCCTACAGTGACAATGTCTGGACTGGTTGCAAGGTCACAAGATGTTCTCAGAGCCGTTCTTAGAGATATGAAGACCAGAGGCGATGCTAAAAAATACGTCAATTCATATATCATTGTTCCAATAAATAATAAACTAGAGTAAAAACCAAATATTAATTCTAAAACATCCTTCTTCCTTACAATATCACTAACCAAATTTTCAAACCTATTCCAATTAAAAATTTCAAATAATGCTATGTTGGGGTTAAAATTAGCCAATTATTTAAATTTTTTGTTTGAATTTCATCCTAAATCAAAAGAAAAACTATAAACTAATACTAGATGAAACAAAATTATAGTGAAAATAATACTTCCATACTACCAATTTATTATGCTTTAGTTTGTAAACGTAAGTTATCTTAATCTGATGCATATGTAAAAAGTGAAACTAATTGATTAAACGTGTATTCTCCTAATTTTTTTTAAATGTTTACTTTTAGTTTCTAATTTGAAGACGTGTATCACCATTAGCAAACGTAAATAAGGAATAATCAGAGAGATTTTGTTCAAACCCATATTCCTTAAGTGCAATTGAAAGCTTCGCAAACCAACACCGAAGAGCTTGGCGAAGACCGTAGAGGGATTTATGGAGACGGCAAACTTGAGTTTTATCACCTATACTAAAACTTGGAGGAAACTGAATGAAGACTTCTTCATCTAAATCACCGTGGAAAAACGCATTGTGAATATCCATCTGATGGACTTCCCAATCACGAGATACATCGACTTCTAAAAATGATCGAACTGACACCATCTTGCATACAGGGGCAAAGGTTTCATTATAATCAAGAATCTCGGTCTGATTATTCTAAACGTGCCTTATACTGTTCAAGTATTCCATCGGAACGATATTTCAAGGTAAAAACCCATTTGCAACCGAGTGCTTTCTTTCTCGGAGGCAATGTCCAACAGTCCAAGTACCATTCTCTTCCAGAGCATCGATTTCAGTTCTAATAGCTCCACGCCAATTTCACTTACTGTTATGGCAGCGATAAAGGCTCTATGCTGATCTGAAAAACGAGAACAATCCACATGTGCATCAATTGGATACCAGGTAAAATCAACAAAGTCACTGTCCGAGCCAACATGGGTCATATTCGTGACATAATCCTGAAGTTTGGAGGAGGGAAATTTTTGTTGACAACCTTTTTCCATAGGAACCTCAGCCGTATCCGATATCCGAAGACGATGTGGAAACCGAATCGGAGGAAACCTGTTGAGAAGATGAATTCATACCAGCTGTTTTAGAATTCAAAATCAGTGGAAAAGATGGAGTTATCGCAGCTGATTCAGGCACATTATCTTCCTTATTTGGTAAAGAGTCTAAAACAAGGGACAACGACGTTGGTGTAGGCAAGTGTTCAAGATCTGGTTCAGACCCAGAGATGTCAGAAATATGGTTTGTAGACATTGGTAAAACCACAGGCGGATCAGAGAGTGGAGAAAAATCAAGGTCAGTATCTTCGTCGTGAAGAAACGATATTGAATCAATAGATGCATGTGGCAACGAAGAGTGATCCATGAAGGACTCTCCATATGGAAAATCTTTTTCACAAAAGATAACATCTCGCGACGTGGAGATGATTCTAGTATCGATGTTGTACACCTTCGAGTGTCAAACTTATCTCCACCGTGACGCTGGTTATGAACATAACACAAGCATCTAAACACTCGAAGATAATTCATTGGAGGAAGCCTTTTTAAAAGCATTCCGAATGGAGATTTACCATTGAGAATCGGAGTATGCGTACGGTTAATCAAATAACCAGCCGTAAGTACACCAAAACTCTAAAAATATACTGGTAGATTAGCTTGGAATCGAAGTGCAAGAGTAACGTTAAGAATGTGGCAATGCTTACGCTCTACGCGTCCATTTTGCTGTGGAGTCCTCACACAAGAAGTTTCGTAAATAATTCCCTTTTTGCAGAAAAAATCCGTGAGGCACAAAAATTCGGAGCCATTATCGCTACGAATCGTTTTAACTATACTATCAAACTGTCGTTCAACGAGAGCAACGAAATTGCATAGAGTGGACACAGTTTCTATTTTATTTGGAAGCAAATAAATCCATAGAGCCCGAGTGTAGTCATCAACAATCGTAAGAAAATATCATGAACCGCATATCGAAGTTGTCCGATAAGGTCCCCAAAGATAGCAATGCACTAAATCAAAAACCTCAGATGTTTTATTAATTCTCAATGGAAAGGAATCACGTGTTTATTTAGCACGAATACAAACGTCGCAAGACTTGTAATCAAAATCACTACTAGTACTAGAAGTTGAAACTTTTATCATCTCCATTGCTTTCAAAGTCGGATGACCCAACCGACAGTGCCACACATCATGAGGCAGCTTATCCAACATCTCTACCATTGCGACATCCGCTACACCTCGAAAGAAATAAAGTCCGTTTAACTGTTCACCACTCTAATTAAAGACTGTGTGATGCGGTCCTGAACAACACAAAGTCTATCAGATATCTGGAATATACAACCACTATCCCTAGTAAGTTGAGACACCGAGAGAAGGTGACACTGTAATCCATCAACGAAAAACACATTGAGCAACCGAAGATGACATCCTAGATACACTTTTACTTGCTAAGTAGATTTTGTCAACCTCCCATATGGTAACTTGATATACATTGGAGCCATATCACAAATATTCACCAGAAACTCCAGGCTACAATAATATGATTGGAAGCACCTGTATCAATAATCCAAGATTCAAGAAAATACGTATCCGACAACCGATCATGAGTACCCGGATTGCATTCATTGAGCATATGAACCAAAGTCTTCCACTTTTGGTTATTCAGACCACTGAAACCAACTCGATCAGCATCCGTAATGGTTGTATTAGCAGATAGAACCGATACAGATGTAGTGACTTGATTCACACGAGCTGGTTCAAAATGATGTGTAGATGGCTGTTGAAACGAGGACACATACTTATCACCAAACTGTACACTCAAAATGCCTTGTTGTGTACCAGAAAGCGTATAACGAGGTTTGTCTCTCTATCACGATGGATACCCAATTTTAAGAAAGCAATTTGCAGCTAAGTGCCCTGTTCTTCCACAACTTGTACAAACTGCAGATGGATCTCTCAGCTCTGATTGTTGCCTAGGTCGAGAAGTGGGTTGAACAGCAAAACTAACTCCATCGGTATGTTCTTCTAGCATACGACCAGCGCATTTTGATTCCTCATCTTGAGTCACGACCTGATATGCTTTATCAAGCGAGGGAAGTGGATCTCGTGACTGTAAGGATGACTTCCCAGCTCCAAACAATGTTTCATCAAGGCCCATCAAGAATTGATAAAGTTTATCTTCTTGTTGCTCCTTTTTCAATCTCTGCAGCTGTCTTTGCTCGTTGAAAATCAGCTAGGCTTGTCCAAAGCTTTGTTAACTTGCCGTTATATGCTTCAATAGCCGAGCTTTTTTATTGACAGTTTGCAAGCTCTGTTTAAGGCGTTGTAGCCGTTGTCCATTTTTCACCGAAAATCGTTTTGGATATGTGTCCATAAATCATGGGTAATCTCATGATGAGATAATGAACTACTAAGGTGTGGTGCAATTGTGAGTTTAATCCATGACACCACCATCGCGTTATTTTCTCACCAGTCTTCAAGATCATCAGAATCTGCATCAGGTTGAGGGATACTACCATCGGCAAAACCAAATTTCTTTCTTGCTCTTAACGTAAGGCGAATATTCAAGCCCCATTCGTCGTAGTTAGTATCTCGAAGTTGTGGTTGTGAGATGGTAGTACCAGGATTGTCACCTAATGAGAGATCATAAGGGTCGATCCTTCGACAAGTTGTCTCAGGACGTGCCCTAGATATTTGAGTCAGATTCGAACCCTCTTTGGTTATGCTAGAATCCTCTTCAGTCATGAATTAGAAATATATTCTGATAGAGAGATCGAAATACAAAGGTCAAAGTATAGAAAATCTAAAAAATTTGGTTATGCTCTGATACCATGTCAATAAACCTATTTTGGTATAAATGTTTTCTTATTGATTTAGATGCTAAGGCTTTACCTTATATACACAATGTTATACCTAATTACAAAGTTGTTAATTACCCAAACCACACACGGTTAGTAACTAATTACATAATAGACCATATCTAGCTCAATATAATTAGTTACTATTTTTGGAAAACCTTATTAACTCTATTGGTTAAAAGCTTTACGTCTCTCCTCTAAAGCTTGGATCTGATAAAAAAAAAATTGGCCATGTAGGCACCAGCCTTGATGTTCTACAAGAAGTTTTAATACTTTTTGGGGAATAACATCGTCTTGCTCAAACGAATCCACATATATGTCAAATGAACAATCACAATGGAAATCTGGTATAACAAGGCTACTCATTGCACACAATGACACTGTTTGGACTAGTTGCAAGGTCACAAGATGTTCTACAAGAAGTTTCAATTTTTTTATTGGGCAATAGCATCGTCTTGCTCAAACATATCCACATATATGTCAAATGAACTACCACAATAGGAATCTCGTTTAACAAAGCTACTCATTGCACACTTAGTGCATATAGTGACAATTTGGACTAGTTGCAAGGTCACAAAATGTTCTACAAGAAGTTTCAATACTTTCTTGGGCAATAACATCATCTATTGATCCTCAAAGAAGTAACCAACGATTTCTAAAAGCTCAACAGAGGCTGGATACAAATCATTGTCAGATACAACTTCTGAAATTACTTGGAGAAGACCAATTCTCCGAGAGCTTAATATTCCTCTTGCAACAACACCAACTCTCTATTGTGATAATATGTATACAGTCTATTTGAGAACTGTTGGGGTCAAAATCCACTTAGCTGTGATCAATAGGAGAATGGCTAAGTATGGAAATACGACGAATCGGACAAGGCTGAAATCGTGGCCTAAGTCGTTTCTATACGAATCCACTTAGGCACAATACGAGTTCGCTTCGGCCGTGATACGAATCCACTTAGGCACGATACGAACTCACTTCGGCCAAGGAAGCTCCACTTCGGCAAGGAGGAGACTTCGGCAAGGGGGAGACTTCGGCAAGGCCACTTCGGCCAAGGAAGCTCCACTTCGGCAAGGAGGAGACTTCAGCAAGGGGGAGACTTCGGCGCAGCTCCACTTTGGCCTAGGAAGCTCTACTTCGGCAGGGAGGAGACTTCGGCACAACTCCACTTCGGCCAAGGAAGCTCCACTTCAGCACTGCTCCACTTCGGCCAAGGAAGCTCCTCTTCGGCACAGCTCCACTTCGGCCAACAAAGCACTTCGGCAACGGCCACTTCGGCCAACGAAGCTCACTTCGGCCAATGAAGCCTGCCTTGGTCGAAGACCACTTCGGCAACGGGCAGGAGGCTTCAGCAAGGCCACTTCGGCAAGATAGGCCGAAGTCAAGCCTGGCCGAAGTCATTTCCATACGGAGCTGTCTGGCCGAAGTCATTTCCATACGAAGCTGTCTGGGCGAAGTCATTTCTATACGAAGTTGTTTGGCCAAAGACATTTCAATACGAAGTTGTCTAGCCAAAGTCATTTCTATACGAAACTGTTTGGCCGAAGACATTTCAATACGAAGTTGTCAGGCCGAAGTCATTTCCATACGAAACTGTCTGGCCGAAGTCATTTATATACGAAGCTGTTTGGCCGAAGACATTTCAATACGAAGCTGTCTGGCCGAAGTCATTTCTATACGAAGTTGTTTGGCCGAAGACATTTCAATACGAAGCTGTCTGGCCGAAGTCATTTCTATACGAAGCTATATGGCCGAAGATATTTCAATACGAAGCTGTCTGGCCGAAGTCATTTCTATACGAATTCGACAGCGCAAGAAACAAACATGCAAGCTGCGGACGGAACGAACCCGGTGATTGACCTGGAGGAAAGCCTAAAGGGCTAACACAACTTGGAAAATCGCCGCGAAGACGAACTCGCAGGTGCAGCCCGAACTCGAGTCAAATGAAGCAGTACCAACCTAGGCCATGATCAAGACCTTACCGAGGAAGAGGAGAACATCCTCTGGGCCCAACGAGCCCAGATCAAAGAAGAGCGAAGAGCAGGGATCCGAGCTCATAAATAGGAGATGGCTGAAATTCGAGCCGGTATGGAGCGAGCTGCCGCTGAGATTAGATTTGTTCGATCTCAGATGCATAGGGCTACCAGCAAGGCTCCCGAACTCAACCGAGTGCTTGAAGAAGCATAGAACACCCCGTTCACAACTCGAATTACGAAGGCAAAGGTCTCCGACCCGGGGAAGATGAAGATACCGATTTACGAAGGAAAGGCCGATCCAAAGGAACATTTGACAGCCTTCATGATAGCGATGGGACGAGCAAACTTCAAAAAAGGAGAAGAAGATGCTGGTCAATGTCTCTTGTTCGTTGAGCATCTTAAAGGATCAACTCTCCAATGGTTCTCTAGTCTGGGAACAAATTCGATCGACAATTTCAATTAGCTCTCATCGGCATTCCTCAAACATTATGCTATATTTATGGAGCACTGAACGTCCGATGCAGATCTATAGACCTGGGGCAAGGACAAAACGAGACGTTACGAACTTTCATCGAACGGTTCAAGTTGGTACTGTCGAAAGTAGAAGGGATAAGTGACGAAGCCGCGTTGCAAGCATTGAACAAAGCCCTGTGGTTTGACTTAGATTTTCAAAAGGAGATTGCGCTAAACGCTCCAACCACGATCCAGGATGCATTGCATCGAGCAACGGACTTTACCTCCAACGAAGAAGAAGTTAAGATCCTAGCCCAGAAGCACGGAAAGGCGAAGTCTACGAACTATCCTCCCTCTGCTCTGAATCCACCGAACAACCGAAAGGGCAACCAAGGTTCTGGGTACATCCAGCATGAAGGACGGTTCAAAGGAGCCCATAATTACCAAGTTGACTCGTCAGGATACGGGCAAGGACGAGGCCAAGGCCGAGGAAGAGGTACATGGAGTAGCATGTGGACAGGGGCCAAGGGACATACGAGGAAATGGCTTATTGCGAACATCACCGTATCTTTGGACACTCGACTGCAAATTGCCGTATTCTGGGCCTAAAACTCGCTGCAAAATTCGCAGCTGGCAAACTCAAAGGTGATATTAGCCTCAAGGACTTTGACATGGATACCAACGCAAAACGCCCTGAGCAGGGGAATGAAGATCTTTCTAAGCGAGGGAGGCAAAATGACGAAGCCCCACAATCTGGACCAAGAAGATGGATCAACATGATAATGGGTGGATCTCACTATTTCTCGGATACCGTCTCATCGATTAAAGCTTTTCAACGGCGAGCCGATGTCAGCGTTAACTGGTCCGCACTTTCCAAGTTTCCAGACGACGTAATCTCATTCGAAGAAAGAGAAACAACCGGAATCGACAAACCGCATGACGATCCTCTCGTGATCAAATTGATCATCAGTGGTTATGACGTAGTCCGGGTGTTGGTTTATACGGGCAGCACAGTGGACATAATCTTCAAAGAGACTCTCAAAAGAATGGACATCAATCTGTCCGACATAGTGGCTACCCCAAAACCGTTGACTGGATTCTCTGGAGAAACGACGATGACAATCGGAACAATCAAACTACCTGTACAAGCTGGGGGAGTTGTCAAGATCGTCGAATTCTCCGTAGCCGATCACCCGACAATCTGTAATGTCACCATCGGAACACCTTGGTTGAATTCAATGCGCACCGTAGCCTCGACCTATCATCTCTGCGCGAAGTTCCCAACACCAAGCGGAGTAAAAAAAATCTTGGGGAGTCAGAAGGAGTAGCGCGTGTGTTTCCTAGCCACACACAAACTCAGGAACCCTGTCACCGATCCGATAGCCAAGTCAGATCGTAAGAAAATGAAGACGGACAGAGAGCCAGTGAAAGAACTATCCAAACTCTAATAGCAATTACAGATTGCGGAGGATCGCGAAGAAGAAGCGGCCAAACTAACCTGCGACCCGGTAATATCACTCTGTATCGATGATGAACACCTAGAATGATGCGTGGAGATCGGATTCGGCCTCAACGAAAAAATCAAGGAAGAGCTTGTTTCTTTCTTAAAAGAAAACGTGGACACCTTCGCATGGGCAGCAGAGGATATGCCCGGAATTGATATCGGCGTAACCAGTCATGAGTTGAATGTCGACCCAACCTTCAAGCCAGTAAAGCAAAAGCGGAGGAAGTTGGGGCCCGACAGAGCGAAAGCAGTGAACGACGAAGTCGAAAGACTCTTACGAGTCGGTTCGATAATGGAGGTTAAGTACCCGGATTGGCTAGCGAACCCTGTAGTAGTTAAAAAGAAGAACAAAAAATGGCGGGTGTGTGTAGATTTCACCGACTTAAACAAGGCGTGTTAGAAAGACAGCTTTCTGCTACCGCACATTGATCGATTGGTCGAGCAACGGCAGGCAACAAGCTCCTATCATTCATGGACGCATTTTCTGGGTACAACCAGATTTTGATGAATCCCGACGATCGAGAGAAGACAGCCTTCATTACAGATCGTGGAATATATTGCTACAAGGTGATGCCTTTCGGGTTCAAAAATGCTGGAGCCACGTATCAGCATTTAGTGAACAAGATGTTTGCTAATCAACTCGGAAAGACGATGGAGGTCTACATAGACGACATGCTGGTAAAATCGCTAGAAGTAAAGGATCACGTAGCACATTTGGAGGACTGTTTTCAACAGCTCAACTCACACAACATGAAGCTGAATCCGACAAAGTGTAGGTTCGCAGTCACATCCGGAGAGTTTCTTGGTTACTTGGTTACTTATCGAGGTATCGAAGGAAATCCCAAGCAGATTGACGCGCTTATCCAGATGGCCTCCCCAAAATCAAAACGCGAAGTGCAGAGACTTACTGGAAGGGTGGCCGCACTCAACAGATTTATTTCAGGATCCACCGATAACCGTTCTACGACACTTTACGAGGAAACAAGAAATTTGAATGGACAGAGAAGTGAGAAGAAGCCTTCCAGCAGTTGAAGAAATACCTTGCCAGCCCCCCGGTGCTTGCAAAGCTAGTCGAGGGAGAGCCGCTTTTCTTGTACACCGCAATCTCCACCACTGCAATAAGTGGAGTACTCATTCGAGACGAATGGGGAGAGCATAAACCAATTTTCTATGTCAGCAAGACTTTCACCGATGCTAAGACAATATACCCACAAATGGATAAGTTGGCTTTGTCGGTTGTCATGTCCGCCAGAAAACTAAGGCCATACTTTCAATCACACTCCATCGTGGTCCTTAGTACTTTCCCCCTACGATCTGTTTTACACAGTCCGAGTCAATCCGGAAGATTGGCCAAGTGGGCTATCGAGCTGAGCGAGTACGACATCGAGTATGGCGGATGAACTTGCGCAAAATCGCAAGTCCTAGCCGATTTTCTTATCGAACTTCCAGAGGAGAGCTTTGCCGAAGGAAACCCGAGTTCGACTTGGCAACTCCACGTTGACGGCTCATTGTCCAGAAATGGCTCAGGAATCAGGATACGTCTGACATCACCGATGGGCGAGATACTTGAACAATCCTTCCGCCTAGGATTTTGTGCCTCCAACAATGCAGCAGAGTACGAAGCCCTCATTGCCGGAATAAAGCTTGCACAAGGACTCAAGATTGACTGCATTCGCGCGTTCTGTGACTCACAGTTAGTTGCAAACCAATTCAGTGGAGAATACGCAGGTAAATACGATCGTATGGAAGCATATCTAACAGTCGTCAAAGACCTGACTGCGCGATTCAAAGAATTCACACTCACGCGCATTCCACAAGGAGAAAACACTTTGGCTGACCCACTGGCGGCTCTAGCATCCACTTTCGATCCAGAATTGAAGCGGATTATCCCGGTGGAGTTCATCAAACGCCCAAGCATCACTCTTTCAGAAACAGTGAGTGTAATTACTCGATCTCCAGCCGCCAGAAAAGCAAAGGAGAAACTCAGTGCACAGGACACAGCTGCGGACGACGCCGAAAAACAAGAAGCCATAACGACGATTCAATGGTCCAAGATGAGACGTACACACCAGACAAAGAACCCGAACCTCAAATGAAAATAGACGTAGTCAACGAGGATGAAAATCCTGCAAATGCTGCAGAAGAAGCAATGGCTATGGACGAGGATTTAACTCTCCTCCCTTCCAACGTCGACCCACGTCACGAAACTGAAGTTGTCGAGATGGATGAAGCGCGTACGGAAATGAAATACGGCTGCAACAAAGGGTCGCTTGACGACATCCGCGGATACATCTGCGATGGTATCTTACCTTCCGACAAATGGGCGGCTCGAAAGCTTCGGGCACAAGTGGCTCGTTACATCTGGCTCGATGGGAATATTTTCAAATGGAGATTCTCAGGGCTATTACTTGCCTGCGTTAAAGAAAATGAGGCAAGAACAATCATGGAGGAAGTCCATAGCGGTTCATGTGGTAACCATTCGGGAGGACGAGCCTTGGCGATAAAAACCAAACGACATGGCTATTACTGGTCGACCATGATACAAGATTGCGAGAAGTACTCATCCGGATGCGAGAAATGTTAGCGTCATGCACTAATGATTCATCAGCCAACCGAGATGTTTTCCTCAATATTGTCACCTTATCCATTCATGCGATGGTCCATGGACATTGTTGGACCTTTGCATCCTTCGAAGCAGAAACGATTCTTACTGGTCTTGACGGACTATTTTTCGAAATGGGTGGAAGTAGATTCGTATGCCAGCATCAAGGACGCACAAGTCAAAAGTTTCATATGGAGGAACATCATATGCCGACATGGAGTCCCATACGAAATCGTCACCGATAATGGCTCGCAGTTCATCTCCACAAAGTTCGAAGCTTTATGCGAGAAGTGGAAAATCCGACTAAGAAAGTCCACCCCGAGATATCCACAAGGAAACGGCCAAGCAGAAGCGGTAAACAAGATAATTCTCGATGGTCTCAAAAAGCGTCTTGACGAAAAGAAAGGACGGTGGGCCGACGAACTGGAAGGAGTAATGTGGTGTCATAGAACAACACCGCGACGAGCAACCAACAAAACTCCATTCGCCCTCGTCTATGGAACATAATACGTCATTCCACCGGAGATACATTTTCCAGGAGTCCGCCGAAGACTAGTACTGTCAATTCGGATTAATCCGCGGATTATCAATCCGCACCGCGGCGGTTTTTATTTTCTGGATTTTGGTGGACTGGTCCACGGCGGACTGCGGTACTAAACATTAAAATCCTAATCCAAACCGCTTAAGATTTGCGGATATGCGGATTAATCCGCGGACTAATATTTTAATCGGAACGAGAAACTTTTTGTTCTCAATTGAGCTTAGGAGCCATGACTATAACTTAGTGTCCATAACCATAAATAAAAGCCAACTAATAATTTGAAAATTAAAAAAAAAACTTCAGAAGCAAGAGAACTAGAGAAGTATCAAGTAATGAAAATTGAAGAAGTAACTTCATAAGTAAGAGAACTAGAGAAGTATCAAGTAACAGACTCAGAAATAACTTCATGAGTTTGAAAACAAGAGAAATAACTAAGATGTCCTTCTTCCACCTGAAATGATTTCATAAGTCAAAATCCTATAAGTGAAATAGTTGCAAAAGATATATTTTTGTTTTAATATTTAATTTTTTTTATGAGTCCGCGGTAAAGTCCATAAACCGCATGTACCAATCCGCTACAGACCGCGAACCACGGTGGTCTCAATCCACTAGACCGCGGATAGGAAAAATGAAGTCCTAAACCGCTTGATTACAGGGCGGACCGGACTACAATCCGCGGACTTTAGTCCGAATTGACAGCTCTACTGAAGACTACTCCCAGAACAAGAAGGACTCAATCATTTGTTGATGCTTGATGAGTTGGACTTGATCAATGAAAGACGGGATCAAGCCTTGATCCAAATTCAGAATTACCAGAACGCAGCGGCAAAATACTACAACTCTCACGTACGAAATCGACAGTTCTACGAAGGAGACCTAGTCCTACCGAAAGTTTTCCAGAATACAGCAGAGCGGAACGCTGGCAAACTTGGAGCCAACTGGGAAGGACCGTACAAAATCACAAAAGTAGTCCGACCCGGAGTATATGAACTCGCCAACATGTCTGACGTTCCAATACCAATATCGTCGAATGCAATGCATATGAAGAAGTACTATCCATAAGGTACTTTACATGAACTACGGGGTGGCTTGATCCCTGCAAACGAACTACTACATCCTTTACGGATCTAACTATTACATCCTAGCGGATTAAAAGCGTGCGCTGTATAAATGTATGTCCATTGTCGGAGCGGATATGCTTACGATAGCGTATTCGTAAACCAAAATATTCATCCTAAACCCAACAACCAAATCGTTGGTCATAACAGTACTACATGTCCATTGTCGGAGCTGATATGCTTACGGTAGCGTATCCATAAACCGAAATGTTCATCCTAAACCCAAAAAATGAATCATTGCTTGCAACAGTACTACGTGTCCATTGTCAGAGCGGATACGCTTACGGTAGCGTATCCGTAAACCGAAATGTTCATCTAAAAACCCAACAAACAAATCGTTGGTCAAAACACCTATGCTCATTATCGGAGCAAATATGTTTACATTAACATATCCGTGAATCGGAATGATCATCTTAAACCCCAACAAACGAATCGTTGGCATTAACGTTAAACACAAGATACAGTGAAACAAATCGATCCTCCTTGGATAAAAAGCATTTAGCAACGAGTTTTGGAAACAAAAAAATAACACAACAAAAAGCAAAAGCCACAAGGCAAACATAACAAGTTGATACGGATAAAACCATCCAGGCACCATGTCCAAATAACATCAAGCACAACTAGAATGAGATAAATCAAGCCACAGTCTTTTGCGTATCATCATCATATCTTACCCCTTGAAGACACGTCATCATCATCATTAGAGGATTCGGTTGTCATCTTGGATGCGGAAGCTTCTTTCAAACTAAGCAAAGTCAAACCGGGATTACCCATGTTGGATCCAGAGAAAATACGGACGCCGACATCTGCCGCTAAAGCTTTGATAGACTCGTTACCAAGCGTAACGTCGGCCGTATCTTCAGAGATCGGCGAAACCACTAAGCCGTTGCCCAGTGCGGCAACCAACCTATCAAACTCATCATTGGTGCCAGCGTACCTAGCTCTCCATCCTGGAGCTTCTCGATTTCGGCATCCAACGAAGGTGGTTCATCACCACGAAGCAGTGCAAGGAGTTCAAGGTTGCCGTCAACTTGGGGTCAACCACGCTATTTTTTGACGACCCGCCCAAACTCTTAACCTTCTCCTTGGCTCGATCAACTTTAACTTGAAATTTCTTGGCCATTCTGCGCAAGCCACCTTCTCAGCTTGTTCAACCTTCTTGTCGGTCATGGCCTTCTCCGAGCTTAACATCCGTTGAAGCTCGACAACCTGAGCCTCCTGCTGAACCCGAGAAGACTCCAGGTAAAGAATCCTATCATCGGCTCGGCCGCGCGTCTCCTTGTGGAGTTCCACCTCAGCCTCCAAGTCTTTCTTCTGTTTCGATGGTGTCTCTGTTGCAGCATCAAGCTCGCGCTCAGCTTCGTCAAGCTTGGTTCGAAGCTCTTCGGTCGCTTTTTGTGCACGCTCAACTCTCCTCGCATTCTTTCGGATATCCGCCTCATAGAGGCCAGAAACTGAATGGAAAGAAAAGGTTAGTCATCGCATTTTCAACAAAGTAGGAGAAAGGAAGGTCGACGCGAATTACCTTAGTACCACGATGAGACATGTCGGCATATGGTTTGCTCCGAGATAGAGTATCGGGAGGAGGGAAGCAATCCCCCTTAGAAAGAATTTTGGAGAAAAGGGTAGCCGATGCCGACGCGTTATCGCAAGCCATTTCAGAAGCAAACGGCAGAGATACGGGCTCCGAAGGTAGTTTGTGCTCGGCGGCATTGCGAACTGGAGCATTACGCCTTTTTGTCTAGGAGCATCATTCTTATGAAGTCTTTCCCTTTTTCAGCCTTTGTCGCGGCACGCCTCCAGGCTGCCTTCACCTGGTCGGCGTCCTCACTCATGGCAATAGCCTTACCATTTCTGCGGTGGACCGGAGGCGAAGCCAATTGTCTAAGACACAACACAATCTCTCTCGCATTGGGGACAGACGGAGCCAACATGGACGGCCCTACAGATGAGTCACCCGAGGGAAAAACAAGGGCAGAACTTAGCTGCTCAGCGGAAATCTTAGTTCGGCCAACCTCCGCTTGCTCCATCATGGCGCGGGCTTCGGCTTCCATCCTTTCACAAACTGATGATCGCTTTCCCATGGCTCTCCTCGTACTGATAGGAGAAGACGAAGAATTTGAGCTCGGAGAATAATATCCAAAGTATTGAGCCCGCGCTCTCTCTACTCTTTAAAGAGTAAAGTCTCTTTGCCAATCACACTCGCCGGAAGCTAGAGTCTCGCGAAGTGTAACTACGTCTGAAGGACACGTTGGGATCGGGTTAGGAACTGCAAAACCAACAAACAAAGCAGAAGGTCACGGTATATTCAACAAAGCAGAAAAATTCGTAAAGCTACAGATCGGCTACCGATTTCTCTCCATATGGTCCTAATTTTGTTAACCCAATCCGCACCGACCGAAGCTTCGGAAATGGGCACAAAGAAGAAATAATCCTCCCAGCATATGTCTTTACTTGGGAATCCTCCGATAATTTTGCGGTGGACCTTGTTCGAGATGGAGTGAAGAAGCGAGTCCTTGGAACGAAATGTCCGAAAGGATAGCAAGTTCAACAAGTGGTCCATGGTAAACTCCTCGCCACACTCGAAGCTAGGAACCACAATTCCAACCAAGTGCTGAATTCCCCGCGGAGCTATTTGTGCCAAGGCCAACATATGCTTCCATAGATACTCAAGGATGACCCTTGGTATTGGAAACCAGAGAAAGCACATGTAAAACCAGCTCTCGTACAAGGTAAAACATCCCTTTGGAGGCTCATCGGCTCGATCCGATGGTGACAGAAGGATAAGCTCAATCTCTTTGGAAATGTTGAACCGATGCCTAAGACTCTCCAAAGATTCAGCAGTGGAAAGAGTAGACCCTAGTGGATCGGGTACCTCTTGCTTGGATCCACTCTTTGAAGCCCGTCGCTTGGAAGAGCACGCTTGGAGACTAGCGTCTTGCCTCATCCTAGCACAGTCGGAGCTCCAATTCTCCATTTCGACTTTTACGTTGAAAGGATTCTCCATTTCGTCCATCAAAGGAAACCACTTCGTCAAGTAGGCGACTTCGGCCTAGCTCCACTTCGGCGAAAAGAGACTTCGGCAAGAGCAACACTTCGGCAATAATCCCACTTCGCCACTTCGGCAAAGGAGACTTCGCCGGAGAAAAAGGGAGCTTTGGCCAGAGCTACACTATGGCCAAAGGCCGCTTCGGCGAAGAAAGAGGAGAGCTCAGAGAGATCCACTTCGGCGGGAAAGATCACTTCGGCAAAGACGGAGCACGTCGGCCAAGGATCCGCTTCGGCAAAGGTGAGGGTCACTTCGGCGAAGCACTTCGGCCAAGGAGCCACTTCCGTCAAACGCGAAACAACTTCGGCAGAGAAGGAGTCTTCGGCCAAGGAAAGAATCACTTAGGCAAACCCAAAGCCGTTTCGACAAAGAGGGAGAGCTCGGCGGCCAACCAAAAAAAAGAAGGAAAAACAACAACAAACAAAAAAAATCTTTGAATGCAGGAGAGAGAAGGGAGGAAGTTACCTTGTTTTCAGAGAGATTTTTGATAAGTGAAGAAGTGAGGAAGAAATGAAGAGAAGTGGAGGCATATATAGCCCCTTAAAGCAAAATGTGATGTCATCATGCCTTGGAAGTCGTGCCAAAACACAGTTCCTTGAAGAAATTTCTACTGGAAGTGAGGTTACTGATCTGAAGACAGAGAACCTGGCAGAATATCAAGAACAACGGACTCAACATCACATCGGTTCAGCTCGTACCAATTGGCGCGGCACCTTGATCCCAGCTTAGACTTCCTTTACCTCGGCACTATCATAACTGAAACTACCGAGCTGGGGGGCTAACTATTGGGGTCAAAATCGACTCAGCTGTGATCAATGGGAGAATGGCTAAGTATGAAAATACGACGAATCGGACAAGGTCGAAATCGTGGCCTAAGTCATTTCTATACGAATCCACTTAGGCACGATACGAGCTTGCTTCAGCCGTGATACGAATCCACTTAGACACGATCCGAGCTCACTTCGGCCAAGGAAGCTCCACTTCGGCAAGGAGGAGACTTCGGCAAGGGGGAGACTTCGGCAAGGCCACTTCGGCCATGGAAGCTCAACTTCGGCAAGGAGGAGACTTCGGCAAGGGGGAGACTTCGGCGCAGCTCCACTTTGGCCAAGGAAGCTCCACTTCGACAGGGAGGAGACTTCGGCACAGCTCCACTTCGGCCAAGGAAGCTCCACTTCGGCCAAGGAAGCTCCTCTTCGGCACAGCTCCACTTCGGCCGAAGGCCACTTCGGCAACGGCCACTTCGGCCAACGAAGCTCACTTCGGCCAATGAAGCGTGCCTCGGTCGAAGACCACTTCGGCAACGGGCAGGAGGCTTCGGCAAGGCCACTTCGGCAAGATAGGCCAAAGTCAAGCCTGGCCGAAGTCATTTCCATACGGAGGTGTCTGGCCGAAGTCATTTCCATACGAAGCTGTCTGGCCGAAGTCATTTCTATACGAAGTTGTTTGGCCGAAGACATTTCAATACGAAGCTGTCTGGCCAAAGTCATTTCTATACGAAGCTGTTTGGCCGAAGACATTTCAATACGAAGCTGTCAGGCCAAAGTCATTTCCATACGAAACTGTCTGGCCGAAGTCATTTATATACGAAGCTGTTTGGCCGAAGACATTTCAATACGAAGCTGTCTGGCCGAAGTCATTTCTATACGAAGCTGTTTGGCCGAAGACATTTCAATAAGAAGCTGTATTATCGAAGTCATTTCTATACGAAGCTGTCTGGCCAAAGATATTTCAATACGAAGCTGTCTGGCCGAAGTCATTTCTATACGAAGCTGTCTGGCCGAAGTCATTTATGAACGACGTCAACAAGCCCATCTCCGGCCTATAACAATACAAAGGCCCTTGAAGTCAAGCCGACTTAGCTAAACGGAAATCCCGAAGAATTAGGAAGTTTTCCTTATCCCTTTGGGATTGACCTGGCCGACCCAAACTATGATATATATCTATGTACATCTCTTGAAAAAGGGATCCGGAATTTACTTAGCAAAACCCTAGACTTTTTGCTCTCAAACTCTTGTACGAAAAGTTTTTCGAAACAGCTCAATAAAAACCATCTTTGGATCTTCACTTTCGTGGTTCATACGCAGAAATTTCACCACTCTTAACAAACCTTC
Source organism: Pseudoturritis turrita (assembly GCA_900406555.1). NCBI lineage: Eukaryota > Viridiplantae > Streptophyta > Magnoliopsida > Brassicales > Brassicaceae > Pseudoturritis > Pseudoturritis turrita. Next base: position 70,128 of record OVBL01000289.1, on the reverse strand, counting down.
GACAAATCTAATTGTGTTGATTTCGATTCCCACAAGAACAAAACCATCTTTTCATTCTAGGACAAAGCACTTTGACTTAGACCATCATTATATGAGAGAGAGAGATGCTTTTGGTTGTCTTGTCGTGAAGCACATTTTCAGCCATCATCAGATTGCTAACATATACACTAAGTCACTACCTTATGATACATTCTGCTCTCTACGGTTCAATCTGGGAATACAGTTCCACCCACTCCAAGTTTGAAGAAGACTATTAGAGCAAAGCCTCTGGGACACCAAGAGAGTCTCCAATCCTCACTAATTTCATAAGCTCATACGACACCTAACATTCAACCCAAATAATCATTTGAGCCCAAACCAACATCAACCAACAGCCATCTCCTTCTCATGTCACAAAGGACAAAACAAGAAACATATGAAGTTGCCGATGAAAGTGCCGCAAAAGCAAAAGCAAAATCACCCTCTTGCACAACTCAACAATTCAAAACCAGCAACAGATTTGATTCTCTAAGAGATGACATTTATATAATTTTTTTTTGTTATCTTCCTTATTTTCGAGATATATTTCGACGAATTAACAATTTTAAAAATACTATAAAAGAACTAACACCAAAATTAATATTATCAACGTTTCTATAATACTTCTCCTTTATATGTTATTTCCTCTTTTCGAAGAATGAACACCAAAATTATATGGAAAAATTGTCAAAAGATCCTAAATTTTCAGATTTTTTGCCAAAAAAAGCACCAACTTTTCCATGAACCTAAAAAATACTCAACTTTTTTTTTATTAAACCGTTTAATTTCCAACTTTTCTTGACCAAACCGTTTTAGTCTCAACCTTAGTCAATTAAACTGTTGACTAACACTATGACTAAAACGGTTTAATAAATAAAAAGTTGGGATTTTTTTGGTAAATAAAAAGTTCTGATTTTTTTTTGGTAAATAAAAAGTTAAAACTTTTTTTTACCCAAAACGTTATTTTTCCAAACATTTGGATTAAAGTAGTTAAAATGATTATAACATTAAGTAATATTGTGGACTAATAAAAACGATTGTGGATGAGAAAATATTCAAAATAAAAAATATAATCCGTTGGTTTTAAAAAAAATAGAGATAACAAAAGATGAGATTACCGTTTTATTTTTCACCTAAAATCAATTTTGAAGTTATTTAATTAAAAGAGAAATTCATAAAAACTGTGAATGTTCGACAATTTTAAGTCAATTTCTGCGAAAATAACTCAAATATGATCATTTATTCATAATTATTTTGTAAATATTTACTAAAATTATAAGCATATTTACTAACTATTTTAAATTGAAAAAACTATATAAAGTTTGCTTTGAAAAATAATGAAAATGTTACCGCACACAATGAAAATGTTAGTAAATTTTATAACTATTTACAAAAAAATTATGAATTAATTTTTCACAAATTTTACCAAGGAATAATTAATCATATTTGGGTTATCTTTCGCAATCGTTGATTTTATTTTCGAAGGTTTACAAATTTAATGAATTTCTCTTTTAATTAAAAAAATCTTTCAAAATAAATTTAGGTGAAATATAAAAAAAACTTGAGAAATTTTGAAAAATACCCCTTTTCAAAAATACCCCTATTTGAAATTTTTTTTCAAAATTATCTCTTATCAACTTAGCCTATAAACGTTTATAATTTTTCATGTTAACTTATAAATGTTTATAAATATTATTTATTACCATAACTACCTTATTATCAATTTTTAAAAAAATTTGAATCATTATAAATGATCTTATGAAAATATGTATAAAATGAGTCTTTTGAAAATGGACAACAATAAAAGGTATTTTTGAAATTTCTCCATAAAACTTTGATTTCATATTTTGATATCTCCATTTTATTCTCAAACCAAACCACTTTGATATTTTGATTTTGTATATTTTTTCATTTACAGTTATTTTTTTCTATTATACATCTTACTTAACTCTATAATCATTTTAACTATTTTAATCCAAAAGTTTGTGAAAAAACAACTTATTAGGCAAAAAAAATTTCAATTTTTCATTACCAAAAAAATCCGCAACTTTTATTGACCAAACCGTTTTAGTCCTATCGTTCGTTAGTCAATTATAATTGTTGACTAACGTTGGGACTAAAACGGTTTGGTCAAAAAAAATTGGAGATTAAAAGGTTAGTTGGTGTTTTTTTGACCGAAATGTCAAAATCGACGATTGTTTTGACAATTTTCCCAAAATTATATTATCAACGTGTGTTTACTTCATTACTCTTCTCCTTTCTATTTATCTTAAGAAAGCACTTTTATATTCATATGTTCTCACACATGCAATTGTTCAGTTTTACTAACTTCCGTAGATTTCGATATTAATATTAGTGAGATAGTTAGCTAAACCTTTTTTTCTTTTAATAGTCAACTATATATATACATGTAAAAAATAGTCTAACAGTGAATATATACAGACGAACAAAAATCTAAATATTGTGTCAATCTCAATCCCATGAAAAAACAAAAGAGTTGAATGGGGGCTTTAACGATGTCCATTAATATTGCCATCATATCACCACTATAAATCCAGCTGCACTGTGGTTTGCGAGTCGTGTTAAACAAAATTAGATTTTTTTTGGTTAAAGAAAACAAAACCGGAAGAGGGTTGCGTGTGAATCAAGGATCTCTTGCAAGAAGGAGAAAATCGCCATCTCTGATAAGAGTGATGTCGTCAATTTCGGCTCCTTCTCTCGTAAGTACTTTAGTTGGGACGAAACCCATCTTCTTTTCACCGATTTTCAATAGCTCTTCCATAGAATTTGGTAACAATACCACTTTTCCACAAGTTTCACTGTTTTCTGGCGAACTAACCGTGACTCTCGCCGGATAAAACAAACCTCCTCCTCCTCCTCTTGGAATTGCTGGGCTTCTTGAAGGTTCTCCTCCATCATCACCTGTAAAAACCGGAAATTAAAATCAAGCTTTTGAGTTTCGCCACAGGCCTTGATACCGTGTGGAAATAACTAAAATAAATAGAACAATGTAATGATCTTTGTGAATTGTATATAAATAAAATTAAGAAAAAGGGAAAATTTGTTTAATGTGAAAATTTCTTTGTAATATGATTACGTGACGAGAAAGCAATCATTATTAGAGAACAAATGGAAAGCTGAGGCGATTTACCGGTATTTGCAGCTGAAATAAATCCGAAGAGCGAGTTTCTGAAGTTACTGAGTTTCCGTCTCTGAGAAACCACAAGCTGGCCGCCTTCTTGGAGAAGAGGCATTTCTCCTGAATGTGGCATTGTAGGCTCACTGCTATACTTCATCAATGGCTTTACTGTAACAGGAATGTCAGGTGTTCCAGGGACAGATTTCGGTTTCTTCTCCACGGGCCTGTGATTATGAAACAAGGTTTTGATGTCTTCATGCCCTTGATGCTCGGCAAGACCTCGAGGAGTCCAACCGTAAGAATCTGGCATGTCCAAATCAGCACCTCGGTCTAGTAAAAACTTCACAATCTCCAAGTGTCCTTCTGAGACTGCTCTGTGTAAGGCTGTGGTTCCGTTGCCATCAGGGAGTGTGATGTCACCACCGTATTTGATTATGTCTTTGAGTGCGTCTAAGCTGTTTTTTTCAACGGCTAAGCACGAGAAATAGCTCACTGAGTCTAGGCTCAACTTTGCCCCGTTTTCTGCAAGGAGTTTAGCAATCCCTCCATGTCTCCCTATGATTGCTTCCCACAAGGGCACATTACCTTCTGAATCTGTAAACATTGTATGAGCCACCGATAAATTAGATTTACTTCCAGCATGGCTAGCAACTTGATCGCAGGATAAATTAAGTTTTTGAAACAAAATAGATTGCGTAAGAGGCTTAAGAATCGAACTACATGATCCTAGCTAATTTACCTAATGAGACAGTGTCAACTACTAACCTCTAATGTTAGGATCTGCTCCATGTTCAAGAAGTAAAACAACGCAATAATGGCTTCCTCTTGATGCTGCTATATGCTGAAATATACAAAGAAACATAGAGAGTGAGCAATTTTGGTTTTGGCATTAAAAGGAGGATGATGGTATATACAGATGATTTTTTGGCTTACCAGCGCTGTTCGCCCGTTCTTATCCATTTCATTAGGGCTTGAGCCTCGTCTGAGTAACTGATGCAGCAATAAATCGTCTCCTCTGGCTGCAGCAAAACATAAGCTGAGAGGTAAATCCATTTTCCCTTGAGCCAACATGTGTTCTGTATCAGCCAAAATGCCTTTCATCACTGGATCTTCCGAATCTTTTAAATGCTGCATCAACCAGAACATATCTATTTAATTATGGCATATAATGTTGACCCGCAAGGCCAGTTTGGTTTGGTTATCAAAGAACAAGATGAGGAAAAAACGATTAAACGAATAAAAAGAAAGAGAAAATTCATACATACCTGAAGAAGATTGTTCATGATTATTGCTCCATCTCCTACGTTTGCCTGCACAAGATTTAAGAGTGCCGTACGGTTCAGACGAAGCAACTGACTCAATCGCTTGGTACGAACAGTAAACAGCTGCGGTCTGTAACATAGCACCCCAACTTCACCAAAAACATTTCCTCTCTGTGCTTCGTTAACTACCTGTAAAGAACACACACAACCATTACCAAATATGTTTCCAATTGCAACGATGTTTACGAAGAATGCAATCAGATCTTAAAAAGACTTAAAAACGGTATATTGACAATTAGACTTGCCTGTTCCACTCCATTTACACGTGCAATTATGTCCTGAAGGATAAAGGAATGTGTAAGGAATAATACAAGAAGTTGATGCATATGTATCATGTAAAATTAGAAAGATTACTGAAATATGCAAAACCCTTACAACAGCTCCTGTCACCAATATGTAAAAGTCTGTCGGTGCTTCATTCTGCAAAATCACATCTTCTTTGGGAGGAAAATACTCTGCTTTCATTTCGGTGACCTACAAAATACAATAGCTTAAGACTTCAACAGCTAATGATGTGGCCCATTTTCAATGTATGATTTACATCATAGAAAGACGTCAGGTAGACAATTGAGTTCCTGCACGACTGGAAACATACCAACTGGAAAAGAAGATCGTTGGATATTCCATGGAACAAGTAAATTTTATCAACAACTTCATAGAACAGATAATGTGATATGCTGGAGCGAATAGCTTTAGGAAGGGACTCAATGATTTCTTGCTGCTGTAAGCCTTCTGAATCAGTTCTGTACCTCAAACACAAATGAGCTACCATCTGATCTTGCAAGCGCACTGGTAGATTGTTCCTCTGGCCAAACCCTGAGGCGGCTTGGATGGTATCTCTCTGAAATAATGCAAATGCACAAGACTCATGAAACTCGACAGTATTGACAATATAAAAGATACAACGGCACAAGGATAAGACTCGTTGTCTTGTATCTATATTTCAGTAGAACATCTTTTAGTTCTTTGATAATGTCTCTGATTTGTCCTTACGAACTCTCATAAGCATTAACTGTACTGGTATCTAGAACTTACGAATTTTCTGGTGCGACTGGTCACGTGAACAACCAAGTTGGTCATATTACCAATAATATATGCGGACAATCCAAGATTAAAGACCATGTAGCAAAGAATGAAAGTCATCTCTCTTGAATTAACACCATGTATATCACCATAACCTGTTGTGGAGAAAGTAGTTATGGACCAATACATTGCCGTGTTATACCGCATAGCAAGAGGAGACTGTTTCCAATTTTCATCGGTTAATGCCATAAATGTCTTGGAAGGGTCTGGGTAATGTGAGGCAATGGAATATAGGAAGCAGGCACCACAATGGATCACAAAAAGAGTAACCTGCATCACCAAATCAATACTGTAAATTGACAGCTAAATACTGTTCATTAGAAAATAAAAAAGTAAGATCGAGTAAACATAGATACTAACAAGGAGAAGCTTCGTGCAGCGAACCCAGAAGTAGCTGTATTTCCTATCTTTCTCTAACCTGAACAGAAGAACTCAATGTCAATGGATTCCAGAAACTGAGTTGCATCGTACTTCAGTTTAAATACGCAAATATCAATAGGTACATTTGAATATATAAGCTGGAATTCAAACGTCTTGGCTGGAGCTGAGCTTATATCAGTGAAAGCCAGCGTGAGCTAAGAGCTGGATTTTATTAGCAACAAGTAATATAGTTTCAGCGTATTTTAGATACACACTTTCTAATTATGGATAATGACACTAGTCCAAACTCACCTGGCAAAACAATTACTGACCCTCCGAAGACGCCATAGACGTAGCATACTGAAAATTCCATATCCCTGAATACTCTCATGTAACAAGCTCCCAAAACTTTCGTAAGGAAATGTGGATATGACATCAAAAGCAAGCCAAGTGGACACATATCTCCAAGCTATTCTCTTTGGATCATCGACAAGGAGATAAGTTGCCTTGTCTAGAAAGGCAAGGAAGAATGTCAGAATTATATCAACAGCAAAAAATCCATTCACGATGTTATCGAGAATACTGAGAGGTGCTCTTGGCTTCTGCAGGAACCCGAATTCAAAAGGCGACGCCCAAGCAGTGTAGAGCACCAAAAATACCAAAAACGTCTCCCACGCTCTGGAATTACACAATTACGCAGCTTGGTGAGTGATATACCATCACAAACATCATGGCTATGTATGTAGCCAATAGGCACATAGTGAAAGGAAAGAGACGCATAATTTCAGAGTTAGCAAGGGAAAAATCACAATTTTCCAACATGATATAGATGCGAATATTCACATAATCAAGGAAAATCTTTAGAATGTGAGGATATATAGAGGCTTCTACAAAATTCATGTATACAACACAAAACAAATTACAAATTGTTTTGATACAAAACAAATCTAAGCAACCTGGCTTAATCATTAATCAAGTTTTCGAACTAGACATGGATATCAAGGGGAAGACGAATCTAAAACACACATGCATTCATCGAAAAGTACCAAAATTGGAAATTGAAATTGAAAGGCGTGGGAAGAGGACGGACCTGTAGCGAGGATCGAAGGGAGAGATGATGAAGCGACGGAGATTGACGTCACGAGAGGAACGAGAGTTGGCTCCAAGAGAAGGAAGAAGACCTTTGCTGAGGCTGTATTGGCTCATTGTTCCATCTCGAGAGAGATGTTCAGCCACGTCATCCTCCGCCTCCTTTGCTCTTCCTCCTCCTCCGCCTCCGCTTTCGCCGTCCTTCTCCCCCCAAAACCACACCTTCTTCTTCTTCTCCATGCTTTCTTTAAAAACAATCCGGCGGCGTCGACACACACAAGGTTTTGATCTCCTCCGATTTCGCTGGTTTCTAATTCCTTTTATAGCCCCACTTTGCTTGTACGTCCGTTTCTCTCTTTTCCTTTGGGCCCGAGCTGTTTTCTTTTTCCCTCCTTTTTCCCTCCTCGCCACAAAAATATCGACGAAATTAAGGTTAATTACATGCTTAACTAGGGGTGGACGGATCCGGAAATTTAAAGATATCTGGATCCGGATTCGTCGGATCCGTGGAAAAAGTATTCGGAATTTGGATCCGTGACTTCCGGATATCCGACAAAAAATTAAGATATCCGTGGATCCGGATCCGGATCCGAAAATAATAATAAAATAATTTAATTAATTAAATTAAAATACTAAAAATTTTAAAAAAATTATAAATTAAATTTTTGAATAATTTTTTTCAAAATAAATATGATATATTAGAAAAAAAACTAAAATCAATATATATGTATATATTTTTATATAAAAATAACTTAATATATGTAAAACTATATGTTTTTAATATCCGTATTTTCGGAGCGGATAGGAACGGATACCAGGTCCCGGATAATAATTCCACTCATACTTAACACTAGGTGGGGGAATAAATACCAATAAAATATCAACGAAATTAAGGAGAATAAATACATTAGTATTAGTATGTTAATAAAATTAAAACATAAAATTTTGATTATCTATTCATTTTTCAAAAATACATATTTAAATAAAACTAATCGAACACGATATTTTTCTTGTATCGAATACTACGAAGAAATATTTGAGAATCATAAAAATTAATTTAACCGAACACCTTATCTCGTATAGATATATAACATATAACTTCTTCCATATTTATATGTAGTTGCAAATAATATGGATCTAATTGACTAAAAAAAAGAGATTGGAAATATAGATATATAACTTTTGCGTAAACACCATATTTTAGAATAAAAATACTAAAATATAACTAAAAAACAAAATAGAAAATAGATAATTTATAAATAGAACTAACGAAAATTTCAATTACATAAAATAACTAAAAACTCAAAAGCTTAGAGACTTTAAGATATTTTCTTATAAACTACATTCATTTTCTTCATTCAAAACCACTCATTTTAACAATACAATCCTATATATATTAATAGAGGAGAGATTCACAAAAAAATCATAGCTGTCGGTCAAAGAGTATTTTATGGGACATGTCATTTAATTTAACCAATCAGAACATTTCAATTAAAAATATATGCCATGGTGGAAATCTCTACATATTCTCATTAATTTTATAACATAAGCTCATTAATACATATTTTACAAATTTAAACCCAACTAAATGTAATATTTTAGACTTACCATATCATCTATTTTAATTTTTTCTGATATATTAACAAACTTTTTATTCTTATATTTATAACAATACTATCTATTGTGTATATATGTATTTAGATTAATATACTATACAAATATTTTTATTATGATGTAGCCTATTATACATAGTTAATCACACTTGCAGATATTTATACAATTCATTATTGGAAAAAAAATATTTTTCGTTTGTTATGTCCTAGAAATTCATATAAATCTAAAATTTATCTGATTTATCGTATGCTCTATAATTTACACGAATAATGAAGATCAATTTTACACTTAAAAGATATTCAAATAAATAACATTTGCATATGTTTTGATCAATTTTACACATAAAATATTAAAACTAATGTCATTAACAAATACTTGATCAAAAGTATTCAACTTTATTACATTTATGCACAATACATATCATTTTGTACGTTTATAAATGTTAGAATTTATATACTTTGTCATACACGTTTAAATATTAAAAATTTATATATTAAATTTATAAATGTTAGAATTTATATGCTTTGTCATATAAGAATTTATATGCTTAGCGCATGTCAAAATCTAGTTGTAACATAAGTACGAATTATGTTAAATTTTGTATGGACGGATTTAAAGAATCGTTAGGACGTTTATAAAAAAAAATCTAAAGTGTATTATTTTAAAATGTATATCTTTTGTTGCAAACAAAATTCAAAATTAAATTAATGTTTTATGTTCGCATCGACGAATGTCATGTGTTGTCTCAAAATGATTCACACCAACTTATAGAGTTCAAAAATAATTTATTAACAATTTATTAAAAATAATCATTCACACCAAAATAATTCATAGAAAAATGATGCCACTTATACCATTTTGAAATTATTATTCAATTTTAAGTTTTAGATCTAATTTTTAAAATCAGTATTCTAATTTTATAAGTAATTGTTATTTTTGTATATAAGATAAAAAAAATTTCATTTTGAAGATAACCAATTTCATTATTTTGATATTTTAAGTTTTGTTTTTTCTTATCATTGTTATCCTTTTTTTCCAGTGCCCACATTTATTATCTTTACTCACCGCAAATATTTGTATTTATATATATTTTTATTAATATTTTTTTGAAGAGAACATTATAAAATTATTCATTAACATTGTAACATCAATTTTTATTTATTTAAATAAGGGGTACTAAACCCTAACATGGAAGACTAAACCCTTATAAATGCACGTAAACATTGAAAACAATACATAGATCATAAATCCTAAATTCTAGCATCAAATCTTAAATCCAAATACAAACACATATATATTGGGGCTGTTCGTTTGTTCATTCGAATGGACCATTTGAATGAAGATGAGAAATGACCATTTGGATGAGTTTTTAAAATTTAGACAAAATTTTCGAAATCAGCTGGCTGGACCAAATTGGACCATCCGGATGGAGATGGTTCAGTCCAAAATAAGAAATGACAAATATACCCCTAACTTAACCAAAAAATTACACATGAAAAAACCCTAGATCTAAACATATTCTCTTCTTTCTTCTCTCGTTTTCGACTGCCTCCAATCCATGGAAGGACCTTGAGCTCTGCTTCTCTCTCTCGCGATGTAAACAATTTCTCTCTCTTTCTCTCTCTCTCTCTCTCTCTCTCTCTCTCTCTCTCTCTCTCTCTCTCTCTCTCTCTCTCTCCCGCTTCTCTTCTGTTTGACGACCATCTTCTTTCTCCAGGTACAATCTGAGCTTTTTTGCTTTTTTGCTGTGTTCATCTTCGACCCTTTACTTTATTTTCACTTGGGTTTAGGTTTATTTTCACTTGAATTTCACTTCGACCAAAGTATGCATCTTTTTCTTACCTTGGGATTTCGACTGACTGGTAGCTCTTTCAAATTATGAAAACAAGGTTCTGTACTTGGAGTTTGCAACTGGTGAAAGCAGGGATGCATGAGGACCATTTATGCTTTCAATGCTTCTTATGAACTCTAGTGTCTTTCAATGTTTCTTATGAACTCTAGTATCTTATTTTGTGTATGAGAAGCATGTTTATTTTGTGTTAATGAGAATGAAATTATCATGTTTTTTTGTGAATAGTCTAATGATTATGATGGTAGATGCTATCTCATTACTTTTATATTCTAACTAATGTTCTAATCAATTTGTGTTTTTTGTTGCAGAGCATCAACTTCCATTGTTGATGATTCTTGTTTCCCTCATTAATCAACTTGAAAAGGTATTGCCTTGAACTTGTTAATTGTGATTTTGTCTGATTTATCTCATCTGCCTTGATTTTGCTAGTTTAGGATTGATTTTAGTGATTCTTAGTAATTCTAATGATCTGTTTGACTTTGATTAATATATGGTGTCCACAAGGCTTGTAGGTGTATTTATGTTTGTGTTTGGTAAGGAGATTTATCTTGTTGATCTGATTTGGGTTTCTGAAATCTCCCTGTGGTTATTGATTGGTTAAGCCAAAGGTTTAGTTTTTATCACTGGAATATATTTGTAAGAACATCAATCCTTGAGTTCTTGAGTGGTTATTGTTGATAATACCGCCTTGTATTTTGACAGAAATTGACTTGAGTTGATGTTGACTGTTTTTGGATTCTGAGTTTGTATAATCATATCAGTAATTTCAAGTTTGACTTGAAAATGTCTTTTGGTTGTGATTTTCGTTGCTTTATCCTTGTGTTTGCAGTGGATCCCAGAGTATATATGTTGCAGTGGATCCCAGAGCATATAGTCAAATGTTTTTGTCTACACTTGACTATTTCGTTGTTTTTATCTTCCTTATTGCTTAAGCTTTTCTAGATATGTCTGACACAAGTGGACATTACCTTACATTCTTACATCTCTTTTGATGCATATATGTCTGCTAATTCCAGGATGAGAAAGATTGATATATGAGCTTGTAATCTTTTGTTTCAGGAGCTGTGTTTGTTGAATCTTCCGTTGATTGCGGAAAGTTAAGACGAGATGAACAGTAAGGTACAATTACACAAATCTCGGGAATCATAATTTAGAAGATGAGATTGGTTTCATGTGAATGTTTGCTTGCAGGAAACATTTAGATTTTTAATTGAGGATGATGACATGGAGTTGATAATAGAGGAGGAGAAAAAAATGTATGCTCTTATAGAAGAAATGTATGGAGTGAAGGAAGTTAATATTGACAGACAATTAGTGAGGACAAATCGAGGTGGAGGCTGGCGTCGTGTGCAACGGTTTATGTTGGAGTCTAAGGTACAATGCTTTGATATTTGTTGGGGTCAGTTTTCACCTCATCGAGATCAACTGCTGATAAGACTAAGTATGGAGAAAATGCTAGCCAAGCAAGCACAAACTCTTGGCTCGGCGACAGAAGCAAGCAATGACGAGCCAATGTTTGGCTAGGCGACGAGCCAAACTTGGCTAGGCAAGAAGAAATGGAGACGAGCCAACACTTGGCTAGGTAACAAGGAGAAAGATGGTGACGAGCCAAACTTGGCTAGGCAGTGGAAGACGCAAGAGACGAGCCAACACTTGGCTAGGTAACAAGGAGAAAGATGGTGACGAGCCAAACTTGGCTAGGCAGTGCAAGAAGCAGGAGACGAGCCAACACTTGGCTCGGTAGCAAGGAGAAAGATGGCGACGAGCCAAACTTGGCTAGGCAGTGGAAGAAGCAGGAGACGAGCCAACACTTGGCTCGGTAGCAAGGAGAAAGATGGCGACGAGCCAAACTTGGCTAGGCAGTGGAAGAAGCAGGAGACGAGCCAACACTTGGCTCGGTAGCAAGGAGAAAAGAGTAACGAGCCAACACCTTCGCTAGGCAGGAAGAAATGGTTACGAGCCAAACTTGGCTCGGTAGCATGAAGAAACAAATGATGAGCCAACATGTTGGCAAACCAACGAACGGTGACGAGCCAACGTGTTGGCAAACCAACTACCTGGCTCGGAATTGAGAGGGACGACGAGCCCAATATCTTAACATGTCCAAGACAACGAGTCATAAGAGATTGATGGGCCAAGATGACGAGCCTAAGAAAGAAGCCCATATCCGAGCCAGAGAGAGGAAGTTTTCCAAATATCTTTAGGAAGCAGGCCTAGCCGACTTGTTCTTGTATAAATAAGACATGCACCCCTTTGAGGAAGGGATCCGAAAATTGACCTAGCTAAACGCTTATTACTTTACAAACAGCTTTCGAAACAGCTTGAATAAAATCTCCATCTTTGGATCTCAGTTTCTTGGTTTCTTTACATAGAAGTTTGTCGAATCCCTAAATCTCTTTACAAGTTTTGGTTGTGCGAGTTTCGACTCCCACAATTTGGCGCCGTCTGTGGGGAATCCAAAACTTTCTGACACCTTAGAACCACTTAATACGAGATCTGAAGCGATGACTACCGATGGAGACCGAAGCGGTGACGATGCGAGCAACACCAGCGTCGATCCTCCTAGGGCAGGAACCAATCTGCCTCCAGCGAACACGGAAGGCACCACAGAAACTTTAACAGAATTGAAGAACATGATGACCGCGTTGCTGAAGAAGGCCGAGGAGCAAGACAAGCTGAACAGCTCGCTAACAGAGAGAATTGAGTCACTAGTAACCGATAGCCGAGCCAGAAACATACGATCTGGAGGAGTCGGCTCAACTATGAACCCACCTGTTAGCGGAATAACCAGGCGGCTTGGCTTAAACCCGACGGCCCTGGATTTTTCAACACCACGCGACGCACCAAGGACTTTGGGAGGATTACCACCGCCACATCCAACAAACGAGCAGTCGCCCGCGGTGACAAGATCAAATATCACCGAGCTACCCCGGCTGACCCGAGGCGCAAGAGGAACCAGTGATGGATATGACCTACGCACCGACGTTGGATCGGCTACAGCAATCATCCTTGACGAAGAAAGAGACCACAACGCAGAAAATCTTGCTGACGAGGAATTCGCACCAGCAATAACAGAACCCCGAGCCAGCGAAGGCGATATTAACCTAAACCGAGCCAGGAATTCGGCAGAGGAAGAGGAAAATCTCCTCTGGGTCCAACGAGCGCAGTTTGTTGATGAACCAAGAACGACGAGCCGAGCCCAGAGAGAAGAGTTGGACAAAATCCGAGCCTCATTGATTCGAGCCACTGCTGAGATGAAAGCCGTCCGATCCCAGGTGCACAAGGCAACCAGTAAAGTCCCAGAGATTGACCGCGTATTGGAAGAAGCGCACAACACACCGTTTACAGCCCAAATTACCAAGGCAAGGGTCTCCAACCCAGAAAAGATCAAGGTCCCAGTCTACGAAGGGACAACCGATCCAAAGGAACACATAACGGCGTTTATCATAGCAATGGGCCGAGCCAATTTTAGAGAAAAGGAGAGAGATGCCGGTTTCTGCTTGGTATTTGTGGAACATCTAAAGGGTGCAACCCTCCAATGGTTTTCAAGATTAGAGCGGAACTCCATTGATGATTTCCAGCAGCTATTTGCCGCCTTCTTGAAGCATTACTCCATGTTTATGGATCGAGGAGCCTCAGATGCCGACCTATGGACATTGACTCAAGGGCCTACGGAGACATTGCGAAGCTTCACAGGGAGATTTAAAGCAGTGATGTCACAAGTTGAAGACGTCAGTGACAAGGCCGCTGTGCTCGCTTTAAAAAGGGCTCTGTGGTACGAATCCGAATTCCGAAAAGAGATTGCTCTGAACACACCACTATCAATCCAGGACGCACTGCACCGAGCCTCAGATTTCATAGTCAACGAAGAAGAGATGAAGGTTTTGTCTCAGAAGTATGGAGCCGCCAAAGCGACGAACCGTTCTTTCCAAATGCCGAGCCAACCTCCTCATAAGAAGAGTATTCAAGGAAACGGGTATGTACATCACGAGAAACCTAATTTTGGAGGAGCCCACAACTACCAGGTGGGAACGAGCCGGGGCAAAACATCCTGGAACACCTGGACAAGGAGTCAAAGTTCGTACGACGAAAAAGCTTACTGCGAATTTCATCACATGCACGGTCATTCAACTGCCAATTGCCGAACCTTGGGAATGAAGCTTGCGGCAAAGCTGGTAGCCGGAGAACTCGGTAGCGCAGTCAGCTTAAAGGACTTCGAGCAAGAAGGCGAAAAAGATCAGCCGAACCAGATAAGTCAAAATGATGATACACCCAAGCGAGGAAGACGAGATGACGAGGCAACGCAGTCAGGTTCTCGAAGAAGGATAAATATGATAATGGGTGGATCACAATACTGTTCGGACACGGTGTCTTCAATCAAAGCTTTCCAGCGGCGAGCCGATGCGAGTGTAAACTGGTCAGCACCCTCCAAACTTCCCAATGATGTTATCTCGTTCGAAGAAAGGGAAACCACCGGCATCGACCGACCACATAATGACCCCCTCGTGATAGAATTGATCGTTGATGATTGCGACGTCGCCCGAGTTCTGATAGACACAGGAAGCTCCGTAGATGTGATCTTCCGGGAGACTCTCAGAAGGATGAACATAGACCTGGACAAAATCACAGCCGCGCCGAAGCCTTTAACTGGATTCTCGGGAGAGACGACCATGACCCTTGGAACAATAAAACTCCCTGTCCAAGCTGAACATGTAACCAAGATAGTGGAGTTTTCGGTTGCAGATCATCCTGCGATCTACAATGTGATCATGGGCACACCCTGGATAAACTCGATGCGAGCTGTACCATCGACCTATCACCTCTGCATCAAATTTCCGACCCCTGGGGGAATCAAAACAATTTGGGGAAACCAAAAGGAATCCCGCATTTGTTTCCTAGCCGAACACAAACTTAGGAACCCCGTCACAGAAACCACCATCAGGAGAAAGAAGATGAAGACTGACAGGGAACCCGAGAACGAGTTGGCAAAACTCTTATAGCAATTACAGATCACGGAGGATCGTGAGAGGGAAAGCAAACCAACTTGCGACCCCGTCGTCTCGGTGAACATAGATGGCAATCACCCAGAACGCTGTGTCGAAATAGGGGCCGAGCTGAAAGATCCAATACGGGGAGAGTTGATTTCTTTCCTTAAAAAGAACCTACACACCTCCGCATGGGAAGCTGAAGACATGCCCGGCATCAGCATCAACGTAACGTGCCACGAGCTGCACGTGGACCCAACCTTTAAACCCGTCAAACAGAAAAGGCGAAAACTTGGTCCGGACAGAGCACAAGCAGTGAATGACGAGGTAGAAAGATTACTATGTGTAGGATCAATAGTCGAAGCAAAGTATCCAGACTGGCTCGCTAACCCTGTGGTGGTTAAGAAGAAAAATGGGAAATAGCGTGTATGCGTGGACTTCACCGACCTGAACAAAGCCTGCCCCAAAGATAGCTTTCCACTGCCGCATATTGATCGATTGGTGGAAGCGACAGCAGGCAACAAACTCCTTTCATTTATGGACGCTTTCTCCGGATACAACCAAATCCTAATGAACCCAGATGATCAAGAGAAGACGGCGTTCATCACAGATCGCGGGATATACTGCTACAAAGTGATGCCGTTCGGTCTCAAAAATGCCGGGGCCAATTACCAGCGATTAGTAAACCGAATGTTCGCTGGCCATTTGGGGAAGACGATGGAAGTATACATAGACGACATGCTAGTGAAGTCTTTAGAGGAGGAGGATCACGTAGCTCACCTAGAAGAATGTTTCAAGCAACTGAATCTGCATAACATGAAGCTGAACCCAACCAAGTGCAGATTCGCGGTCACGTCTGGAGAATTCCTTGGATATCTGGTCACCCACCGTGGAATTGAAGCCAATCCGAAGCAAATTGATGCGCTCATACAGATGGTGTCGCCGAAGACAAAATGCGAAGTCCAGAGGCTAACTGGACGGGTCGCCGTGCTGAATCGTTTCATCTCTCGGTCAACTGATAAATGTTTGCCTTTCTACGATACGCTACGTGGGAACAAGAAGTTTGAATGGACAGAAAAATGCGAACAGGCGTTTCAGCAGTTGAAAGAGTACCTAGCCAGCCCTCCAGTACTGACGAAACCGGTGGAAGGCGAGCCACTATTTCTATACACGGCCGTTTCGGCCACGGTGGTAAGTGGTGTACTCATCAGGGAAGAGCGCAGCGAGCAGAAGCCAATTTTCTATGTTAGTCAAACTCTCACCGACGCTGAAACACGGTATCCACAGATGGAGAAGCTGGCATTGTCTGTGGTAATGTCCGCTAGAAAACTGAGACCATACTTCCAGTCACATTCGATTGTGGTTTTGACTACCTTCCCACTGCGATCTGTCTTGCATAGTCCTAGCCAGTCTGGGAGATTGGCAAAGTGGGCAATCGAGCTGAGCGAATATGACATCGAATATCGAAGCAGAACCTGCGCAAAATCTCAAGTCCTAGCCGACTTTTTGATAGAACTCCCAGAAGAAGTGATGGAAGAGCCGGCTCCGAGCACAATATGGAGGCTTCACGCGGATGGATCATCATCAAAACAAGGATCCGGAGTGGGAATACGGTTAACCTCTCCAGCAGGCGAAATCCTCGAGCAGTCATTCCGCCTGGGTTTTCGCGCATCCAATAACGAAGCAGAATATGAAGCTTTGATAGCTGGAATGAGACTTGCTCTTGGACTCAAGGTTTCGCACATCCACGCCTACTGCGATTCACAGCTGGTGGTCAACCAAGTTAGCGGCGAGTACACAGCCAGAGACGACCGAATGGAAGCTTATCTAAAGATTGTCAAAGGACTGGCTGCACAGTTCGAAGAGTTCACATTAACACGGATACCACGCGGGGAAAACACTTCGGCAGATGCGCTAGCAGCACTCGCATCCACCTCCGATCCGGATTTGAAAAGAATAATCCCAGTGGAATTCATCAAAAACCCAAGTATCAGCCTCTCTGGCACCGTGAACGCGGTCACTCGCTCTCAAACAGCCATTCGAGCCGAAGGAATATCTGGGCCAAGTCTTGCAGAAAAGGGCAGCACCGACACCACCAATCTAGATGACCAGAACATGACATCATCGGTGGAGGACAAGGTAATTGAGATAGAGGAAGAACCTGAAACGGCACCTCCGGCCGAAGGTGAAGTAGTGGACATGGAGGAAGATCCACAACAAACAGAAATGGACTACGGATGCGACAAAGAATGGATGGGAGCAATTCGCGTATACATCATGGACGGCGAGACACCATCAGATAAGTGGGCTGCTAGAAAACTCAGAGCTCAAGCTGCTTGATATGTTCTCCTATATGGAAACGTCTTCAAGTGGAGATTCTCAGGACCACTGATGGCTTGCATCGAAGGCACCGAAGCGAGAAACATCATGGAAGAGGTCCATAGTGGCTCGTGTGGCAATCACTCCGGCGGAAGAGCCTTGGCGATCAAGATCAAGCGTCATGGATACTATTGGCCAACGATGGTGAAAGACTGTGAAAAGTTCTCTGCCATGTGCGAAAAATGCCAACGACATGCCCCAATGATTCATCAACCTACGGAGCTGCTATCATCAATCTCAGCGCCCTACCCTTTCATGCGCTGGTCAATGGACATCGTCGGGCCTCTGCATAGGTCCAAACAAAAGAGGTTCTTGCTGGTTTTGACAGATTACTTCTCAAAATGGGTAGAAGCAGATTCTTACGCCAGCATAAAGGATGCCCAAGTCGAAAATTTCGTCTGGAAAAATATCTTATGCCGACATGGAGTTCCTATGAAATTGTCACGGACAACGGCTCGCAATTTATCTCTACAAGGTTTGAAGCCTTCTACGAAAAATGGAAGATACGACTCAGCAAGTCTACGCCACGCTACCCACAAGGGAATGGACAAGCAGAGGCAGTAAACAAGACCATCCTGGATGGATTGAAAAAATGCCTTGATGCAAAGAAGGGACGCTGGGCAGATGAGCTCGAAGGAGTATTATGGTCGAACCGAACCACTCCGCGACGTGCCACTGGAGAAACACCCTTTGCTCTTGTCCATGGTACCGAATGTGTCATCCCAGCCGAGGTCCAATTCCCTGGAGTCCGCCGCAGACTTCTTTCTGGGCAGGAAGGATTGAATCACCTCATGCTACTCGATGAGTTGGACTTGGTTAACGAACGAAGGGATCAGGCACTGGTTCGGATTCAAAATTATCAACAGGCAGCAGCTAAGTATTACAACACTAACGTCAGAAGTCGCAAGTTCAAATAAGGTGATCTGGTTCTACGCAAAGTTTTTCAGAACACAGCCGAAACAAACGCTGGCAAACTAGGAGCAAACTGGGAAGGACCCTACAAAATCACCAAGACAGTCAGACCAGGAGTATACGAGCTCTCAAGCATGTCTGACCTTCCAGTACCAAGATCTTGGAACGCAATGCACCTAAAGAGGTATTATCACTAAGTCACTTCGCATGAACTACGGGACGACTTGATCCCTGAAAAGGGTACGTAGGCAGCTCATCCTCGGACGGGTTCAGTTGTCCCCCTCCTTGAAAAAGGGGGGGGGAGTGGGTACGTATACAGGTATACTCCCATACCTTCTATTACACTTTTCAAAGAACATAAACTTTAAATTCTTTCAAACACAAAACTCGTATGACTTAGCCTACACAAGACCTAAGAACATATCCTTCACGGATATTCATCACCTCGTCTGTTGCTGGCCACAACAGATGGACAACCACATCCTTTGCGGATTTTAACCACTATCTCTATACGGGATCGGGTTCTCAACACCCTCTTATGGGTATAAAAGCGCGCTATACAAATTTCGATTGGGTATATCCTAATCTAATATCCCAAAGGTATATCCTGGACGATATTCTTACAAGTTTATCTTTGAGAGGGACCCGTAAGCCGTAAACTCGCAAGTCTTAACACTCAAACTAAACTCTAAAACCCAGTAAACACCTCTTGGTACACTGGTCATAAACATCTCGGAAACATAATACTAGACCTAAAAAGTTAGTATGAGATTTTAAATATGCTTCACTGTCGAAAGAACGGGGATATAAGCCGGAACACCGCAAACCCTAAAACTGACACCAAAGGGACTAACCATATCCTTTACTAAACAAAGATGGTTCGTAATATCACATCAAAAAGACAAACGAGAACATGGATAGATATTTTCAGCAAAAGTCTAGGATTACTTGAGCAAAACATAAATAGAAAAATCCAAACAGGGTTACGCTTACAAACAAGCAATCACTACAAGAAGGTGGATAAAGCCATCCAGGCACTTGGTTCTCAACAATACCAAACAAAAGGGAAAGTTCTTGGGCTATAGAAAAAGAGAAGGATCATTGACGAAGCTCCGGTTCGAAAGGCTTCTCAGCGGCTAGATCGGCAATCCCCGGAGTGCCAACATTCGAGCCCGCAAAATCTGCAACTCCGGCTATCGCTGCTACATTCTCTATTGGTTCGGTACCCAGAAGAGCGTCTACGGAATCTGGAGAAACAGGTGAGAGCATTAGGTCTTTTTTCAGCTCGGCCTCAATCTTCTCGAACTCATCGGCCGCCTCGGCAAGATCAGCCCTCCAGCCTGTCAGTTTAGCCACCTCGGAGTCAAGGGTAGGCGCATCCTCTTTCTGCAGAAGTTCGAGCAACTGAAGGTTGCTGTCAACCTGGGCCAGATCGAGCTCCTTCTCTTTCGCCTCTCGCAGCTCGGCGACTTTCTTCTCAATTTCAGCAAGCCGCCCCTGAAATCTCTCAGACATCTCCCGCCTCGCTGCCTTCTGAGCCTTCTTCATGTCTGCCTCGTGCAAGGCATTTACAGCAGCGAGTTGCCTCTTCAAGGATTCAATTTCAGCAGCCTTTTTCTGCTTGGAGCGATCCAACCTCATAGCCAGGTCGCCGGTCTTGTTCCATTCGTCCTTGAGATGTGCTTTCTCTTTCTCAAGAGCTTCGATTTTAGCAGACGCGGTTGCTAGCTCGGCAGTATGATTACTCTCCAGCTCGCCAACTTTAGCCTTGAAGAAAGAGGCATCTCTCTGGGCGTCTTCGATTCGGCGTTTGTCCTTTCTGACATCGTGTTCGAAAGTAGCAACAATCTTGTTGATAGACGCTACGAACTGGTCACAAGAGGAAAACGATTAGCACTACTGGCTTGTCACTTAGTACATATTCAATCAGTAAACTTACCTTGGTGCCTCGGAGAGACATATCTGTGTATAGATCGCCGTGGGATAGAACATCGACAGCGGTAGTCTATCTCCCGTGCAGCGAACCTGAGAGAAAAGGGTCGCTGAAGCTTCGGCGTCGTTATAGATCGGCGCGGATCCTTCTTGTCTTAAAGATGCTGGTCTCGGCTCGGCAGGAGTTGGATCGGTATGTCTCTGGCGTTTTCTTTTTTGCTTTTCTTTGCTTTTCTCCTTCTCAGGCTCGACGGCAGCACGTTTCTTCCCGTCACCCTTGTGTTGGACAAACGCCGAGCTAGTAGGCCTGGCGACAGGAATAATAGCAGAAACCACTTCCCTCGCTTCGGCGTCAAGGGCTAACGGCTCGGAAGGAAGATTTGTCTCCGCTTCAGTCACAGTTTGGCCAGGTACCTCGGCAACTGGCTCGGTGGTTTGTTCGATTAAGTTTGTTGCTTCGTCAGCTCGGCCAGCTTCCTCCTGTTGCTTCTTCTCCTTCAACGCCTGTTTGTCGCGAATTGTTAGTCTTTTTCCCATGCTTATTCTTGGAAGACTCTGCGAGGAAGATTCAGACTCCGAACTGTCAGATACTTCCACACCGGCGAAAATGGCTCGGGCTTTCTCAACTCTTCTTAAGGAAAAGTGTTACTCCCAATGACACTTCTTAGCAGCAAGCGTTCTCCGAAGCGAAAGCGTGTCCTCTGGGTACCGTGGAAGAATCTGCCGAACTGTAAAAAAAAAACAGAAAAAGAAGTGGTCAGCTCGCTGCAAAACAAAACCTTAGAAATCTCCTGAAGGGTCTACGGCTCGCCCACCAATATTTCCCCATTCTGACTTGACATAATTGATGCTTTCGGCTTCCACCGTAGCATCGTTAATGGGAACAAAGAAGAAATAATGGCCCCAGTCACCATCCTTGCTTCGGAAGCCTTCGATTATTTTTCTTTGCTTCTTATTGGAGATGTAGTAGGCTCGGGAGTTCTTAATCTTTCGAAACTCGAGGAACTGCCGAAGATGGGAGATGCGAACAGTCACATCACACTCATAGCTCCGAACCAGAATCCCAACTAAGTAACGCATTCCACGAGGCGTAATCTGGCTCGGTGCTAACCCATGTTTGTATAGAAAACGAAGGATCAAGCTGGGGATCGGAAACCAGAGCAGACAACCGTAGAAGAAACTCTCATAGACAGTAAAATACCCAGGCGGCAGAGATTCAGCTCGGTCAGTTGGAGCAGGGACAACCAGTTCGACACCTTCTAAAATATGAAATCGATGCCTCAGTGCCTCCAAGGACTCAGCAGTGCACAACGACGAACCAGGTGGGTCAGGTCGTCTCTTGGGCGTTTTCCTTTTGGGTTTTCGCCTCGTCGACGTACTGGCTCGATGGCTCGCAAATAATCTCTCTAGCCGTATTTTTTCTGCCTCGTCGATAACATACTCCGTCGGCTCGGCTTAGAATTCCTCGAGAGCTTTCTGTATTAGCATCGCCTTGGCATCTGCCTCGGCATCAAAAGCCTCATCAAACATAGGTTGGGCGACGATTTGCAGCTGGTCTGGCGGAGAATTGAGTTCATCCGGCTCGGTACTTGGTGGAGACAACACCATCTTGCGTCCAAGCAACGAGGCAGAATTTGCCGAACCCACAGAGTCTTCCAGCTCGGCGATATGAGACATTGATATTTCTGGCTCGGAGTTGAATTGGTACTTAGCAGAAATTGGAGCAATCTCGGCTCGGAAAATACCATTGGTGTGAAGAATTCCGGTTCGGCGACAAGAGATCAAGGTAACGACGCAGTCTGGATGGTGATGGATCGGGAAATTCAGACGTTCGCCGGAGATGGATGAAGATGGATCGGAAAATGCATAGAACTGCCGAGCCGCGTATGAAGATAGGTCGGAAAACTCAAGTTTGACGGCGGAAGGAAGGAATTTAAAAAAAAAACCTAGCCAACAACTTAAACGAATAGAGAGAGAAGAAGAGAGATACCTGATTTTTCAGAAATAAAGAGAAGTGAGTTGTGAGGAGTGAAACAAGAATCTGAATATAAAGACACATAAAAGTAAAGCGCGTGACGCCACGCGGTCTCGGAAACACGCAAAAACGTTTGCAGTTCCCAATAAAGTTGTAATCATGAATGGAGATACTTCAAGCAAACATTACTGCCGAGCCAAAAAACGAATCACTTATTGGGATGGTTCGGCAGTATATCAGAAGAATATGGCTTGGCGGAACGGCAGTCTAAGCGATACGAAAAGATGACGAGCCAAAGTGGCTCGGTCGTACGAATAATAAGCAGGCTCGGCAGCATGACAAAGGTGTCGGTTCAGCAGAAAACAAATATATCACATGCCAAAGTGGCTTGGCAGCGCGATTGAAAATGAATCAGCAGCACGTCAAGGAGTTGGCTCGGCGACAAGATACTCCAGTGTTGGCTCGGAAATAGAACACCTCGGTAACACTATCAGTTTGGCTCGGCATGTGTCAATGCCTGGATGACAACTTCACCAAAAATCTGGCTCGGTAGCCAAAAGATAGTTGATCTCGATCTTGACTTCTCACCTCGTCACTATTATTAATAATACTACCGAGCTGGGGGGCTAACTGTTGGGGTCAGTTTTCACCTCGTCGAGATCACCTACTGATAAGACTAAGTATGGAGAAAATGCTAGCCAAGCAAGCACAAACTCTTGGCTCGGCGACAGAAGCAAGCAATGACGAGCCAATGTTTGGCTAGGCGACAAGCCAAACTTGGCTAGGCAGGAAGAAATGGAGATGAGCCAACACTTGGCTAGGTAACAAAGAGAAAGATGGTGACGAGCCAAACTTGGCTAGGCAGTGGAAGACGCAGGAGACGAGCCAACACTTGGCTAGGTAACAAGGAGAAAGATGGTGACGAGCCAAACTTGGCTAGGCAGTGCAAGAAGCAGGAGACGAGCCAACACTTGGCTCGGTAGCAAGGAGAAAGATGGCGACGAGCCAAACTTGGCTAGGCAGTGGAAGAAGCAGGAGACGAGCCAACACTTGGCTCGGTAGCAAGGAGAAAGATGGCGACGAGCCAAACTTGGCTAGGCAGTGGAAGAAGCAGGAGACAAGCCAACACTTGGCTCGGTAGCAAGGAGAAAAGAGTAACGAGCCAACACCTTCGCTAGGCAGGAAGAAATGGTTACGAGCCAAACTTGGCTCGGCAGCATGAAGAAACAAATGATGAGCCAACATGTTGGCAAACCAACGAACGGTGACGAGCCAACGTGTTGGCAAACCAACTACCTGGCTCGGAATTGAGAGGGACGACGAGCCCAATATCTTAACATGTCCAAGACAACGAGTCGTAAGAGATTGGTGGGCCAAGATGACGAGCCTAAGAAAGAAGCTCACATCCGAGCCAGAGAGAGGAAGTTTTCCAAATATCTTTAGGAAGTAGACCTAGCCGACTTGTTCTTGTATAAATAAGACATGTACCCCTTTGAGGAAGGGATCCGAAAATTGACCTAGCTAAACGCTTATTACTTTACAAACAGCTTTCGAAACAGCTTGAATAAAATCTCCATCTTTGGATCTCAGTTTCTTGGTTTTTTTACATAGAAATTTGTCGAATCCCTAAATCTCTTTACAAGTTTTGGTTGTGCGAGTTTTGACTCCCACAATATTCTACGCATGAACCAATCAACATTTAGGAGTTTATGTAAGAGGCTATCAGAACAGTATAAGTTAGAGGAATCTTGCCATGTTTATCTTGAAGAGAGTGTTGCAATGTTCATAGAGATGGTTGCGCAAGATCTAACTGTACGGGTCCTAGCTGAGCAATATCAACATTCACTTGACACAGTGAAAAGGAAGTTGGATGATGTTTTGAGTGCTCTCTTGAAACTCGCAGCAGACATTGTGAAACCTACAAGGGATGAGTTCACAAGTGCCTTACATAATGACCGGTATATGCCTTATTTTAGGGATTGCATTGGTGCCCTTGATGGTACCCATGTACCAGTTCGTCCTCCATCAGGGAAGGTAGAGCCATTTAGAGGTCGAAAACAGAAGCAACAATGAATGTGCTTGCTATATGCAATTTCAGAATGAAATTCATATATGCTTATGTTGGGGTTCCCGGGAGAGCACATGACACAAAGGTGCTAACATATTGTGCTACACAAGAAGCTTCTTTTCCGCATCCTCCATCTGGAAAGTACTACTTAGTCGACTCAGGTTACCCAACCAGAAGTGGTTACCTAGGCCCTCATCGTAGAACTAGATACCACCTAGATCAGTTCAACAGAGGAGGACCACCGACAAACAGTAGAGAATTGTTTAACCGCAATCATTCTAGTTTGAGATCGATAATTGAGCGAACCTTTGGTGTATGGAAGGCTAAATGGAGGATTCTAGATAGGAAACACCCCAAGTATGAGCTGAAGAAATGGATAAAGATTGTGACAGCAACCATGGCTCTCCATAATTTTATCCGAGATTCACAGCAGGAGGATTCTGATTTTGCACATTGGGAAACGGTGGAAGCGTAGGAACATCATGGTGATGAAAATGATGGGCATGTTCCATACATACCGGTTGGTGATAGAATGATGGAGGCTATGCGTGATTCTATCACTATGGAGATGGCGAAAGGAACTAGACTTCCATATTAACATGTATGTGAACAATGTTTTTGTTCTCATTGTTCTGATTTGTGGGGAAACAGAAGAATTGAAAGGAATAATGTTTTGACTTTTGTGAGGTTTCATACTATTTTCAATTTTTAATTGCTAAGTTTTTCGAGGTTTTGATGTTGTTTCTTTCTTAATGGTTAAATAATGTTTTGATTTTTTATAAAAAAAAAATATATATTTCATGAAAATGTAAATTTATAAATGTCAAAATAATATTTTGAAAATTATTTAGTTGTAAATATATTTTAGATCAAAAATTAAAATTAATATAGTTAAGATTAAGATTAAATATATGATTAGATCAAAGCATGGGCATTATAGTCATTTTCTTATTAAAATCATCTAGATGGAGATGTAAATGTACACAAAACTAACAAAACAAACAAAGGTTCATTCAGATGAATTATCCAAATGATCAATAAAAATGGAAACGAACATCATTCAAATGCATCATTCGGATGGAGCACTTGGATGGACCATTTGGATGGAAATTCCAGATGAACAAACGAACAGCCCCATTGATTTTTTATAGTAATCATATGCCATCAAATTCTTTGATTAGGGATGTTAAACCCTAACCATGCACACAATCATTGGAAATTATACCTAGACTCATCTGATGGCTTACAGAAAATGCATAGGCTAGGATTCAATTCCTCGTAATCCTCTATCAGAAATAAAATCTCCACATTATATCATTTCATAGAAAAATTCGATCGATGAGTTTTAATTTGATTTTTTTTGTTCTTGTTTCTACATAAAGTATTTGAAACACATGAGTTTACTGTTCAGATTTAGATAATAAGAATTTTTAAATATATATATATATATATATTGTCTTTTCTTTCGGTGGAGTGTCTGGTGTTTCCCTCTTTAACACTAATTGTTCGGATCGGATTTTGGGTCCTCCGTACGGAGTCGTAGATTTCTTGCATAAAACCTTAGAGTGTCCTATGGGAATAGTCATAGAGCTCCTGATACGTAGGACTTCCGTCCTCTTGGGGGATGACAGGTGCGTCCACCTAAGTTGCTGTCTCTGGTGAGGTATTCACGATGATTCTCTGGAGATGCGTTAGACCATACATAAGTAATATTGTCAGGAAGATCTTCAGAATGATGAGAAGGGATTTCCCTCTTAAAGACTCTCTGACGCCCAAGTCAGGCTACCACTGGAGAGTAAATTGATTCAAGAGGTGAGTGTGTTAATGAAATACATTAGTATGTTAATGAAATTAAAATATGAATTTCATTAGTATGTTAATGTATTTCATTAACATACATTATTGTGTTAATGAAATACATTAGTATGTTAATGAAATTAAAACATAAATTTTTTGGTTATCTATTCATTTTTCAAAAATACATATTTAAATAAAATAAATCGAACACGACATTATCTTGTATCGAATACTACGGAGAAAAAATTTAGAATCATAAAAATCAACTTAACCGGACACCTTATCTTGTATAATGATATATAACATATAACTTTTTCATATTTATACACAGTTGAAAATAATATGGATCTAATTGAGTAACAAAAGAGATAGAAAATATAGATATATAACTTTTGCGTAAACACCATAACACCATATTTTAGAATAAAAATACTAAAATATAACTAACAAAAACAAAATAGAAATGGATAATTTATAAACAGAACTAACGAAAATTTCAATTCCATAAAATAACTAAAAACTCAAAATTCTAGAGACTTAAATATTTTCTTATAAACCACATTCAGTTTTTTCATTCAAAACCACTCGTTAAAAAATAAAATTGTAGCATTTTAAAATGTTAAATTTGGTATGGACGGATTTAAAGAATCGTTGGGACGTTTATTAAGAAAAAAATAAAGTGTATTATTTTAAAATGTATATCTTTTGTTGTAAAAAAATTCACAATTAAATGAATGTTTTATGTTCGCATCGACGAATGTTATTTGTTGTCCCAAAATGATTCACACCAATTTATAGAGTTCAAAAATACTTTATTAACAATTTTTTAAAAATAACCATACACACCAAAATGATTCTTAGGAAAATGATGCCACTTATACCATTTTAAATTTATTATTATTTTTTTTAATTTTTAGATCTAATTAAAAAAATCAGCACTCTAATTTTATAAGTAATTGTTATTTTTGTATATAATAAAAAAAAAATTCATTTTGAAGATAACCAATTTCATTATTTTGATATTTTAATTTTTTTTTTTTTATCATTGTTATCCTTTTTTTCAATGCCCATAGTTATTATCTTTAATCACCGATGATTGTATTTATTTATATTTTTATTAATATATTTTTTAAGATAACATTAGAAAATTATTCATTAATATTATACCATCAATTTGTTTAAAAAAAAATAAGAGGTGCCAAACCCTAACCCGGGAGCCTAAATCCTTACAGATGCACGTAAACATTGAAAATAATACATAGATCATAAATCATAAACTCCATCATCAAATCTTAAATCCAAATACAAACAAGTATAAATTGATTTTTTTAGTAATCGTATGCCATCAAAATTTTTGATTAGGGATGTTAAATCCTACCATGAACGTCTAAACTCTAACCATGCACACAATCATTGGAAATTATACATAGATTTCATTTGATGGTTTACAGAAAATGCATAGGCTAGATGTAAAGGATTCAAGTCCTCGATTTATCGTGACCCATTAGCAATAAAATCTCCACATTATATCATTTCATAGAATAATTTGATCGATGAGTTTTAATTTGATTTTTTTGTTCTTGTTTCTACATAAAATATTTGAAACACATGAGCTTACTGTTCGAATTTAAACAATAAGAATTTTTTTTTGTTTTAAATAATATGTTTTGTCTTTTCTTTCGGTGGAACGCCTGGTCTTTCCCTCTTTAGCGCTAATTGTTCAGATCGGATTTTGGGTCCTCCATACAGAGTCATAGATCTCTTGCATAAAACCTTGGAGTGTCCTATGGGAATAGTCGGAGAGCTCCTGGTACGTAGGACTTCCATCCTCTTGGGGGATGAGAAGCGCGTCCGTCTAAGTTGCTATCTCTGGTGAGAAAGCCACGATGATTCGTTGGAGATGTGTTGGAACATGCATAAGTAATATCGCCAGGAAGATCTTCGGAATTACGAAATGGGGTTTCTCTCTTGAATACTCTATGATGCTCAAGTTAGACTACAAACCTGGCCATACAAGTAAGTTTTGCCATCGTACTCTTAGCCAGAAAACATAGCAAACTTAAGAAATTTCCCAGATTTACTAACCTCTTTTGAAATATTAAGAGCAATTAGCTCAGCGATACCGGTTCCAGTCTCCAATTATTTGCTCCATGCTATCCATGTCTAAAGGATTTAGCATCTCAGTTGGACCAGCGTAGTTGCAATCCACATCTGGTGCATATACATGTCTGGTCAACAAATCAACGCGATAAATCCTGAGAACACTACGCCATGATGAGTTGGGTCATATAAGTGTGTGTTTAGCAAATGCAGTCTTTGTTCATTACAATGAAGTTTTTATCCTCTCCTAATCGAAAAATAGCGTATTGAATGCATGAAAAAACTCTTAAATTTGTTGCTTCGTAACTACCTACACTACATCATGTATGAACACTGACCAGGCATAGAAACTAAGATCAAAGGCACCTCGATTCAAAATCAACATGTAGCTCTTTGTTTATGTCTTCATAAACTTATTTATTGTGATGCGTCTTCTCATAGCCTTGAAAAATAATTTCATTCGATCCGTTTTCGTATAAAGAAAAAAAACATATCCTGTTATAAGAAAATAAAACAAAATTTTAAGAATAATCAAAACCAAAGACTACAACCCAATGATGTCAACATAACTCATAGTACTAAAACAAATTTGAATATCAAATATTCACAAAATTACAAAATAGTTTAATCAATAATTTGCTCTTTCAAAAAGCAAATTCATGTAAAATAAATTTTCTACTGAATCCGACAATAAACATAATAAATTAATCAAAAGCACCAAAATATATTTTTTAAAAAGTCATTCTCAAGAGAACATAAATGCTATTGGATTATTTGGAACATCATTTTTAATCTTCCAATTAAATGTACATATCATCTAATACATAAATTACTAAATTCTTTGAACTCCATCAATTCATAACAACAGTTTGAAAACTAACTCTTTTTCATACCAATTATTAGTCTGCTATGAAGAAATAGTCATGAAAATTTATATATATAAAAACTGAATAAACACACAATAAATAAGTTTTTTTCAAGTCTTATTATTAAATATAAAAAATTCAGAAAACTTAGTAATATTATTATGTTTACTCGATAATTATCAAAAATACATACATGCCGATTTCCTGATCGAACTTCCCGAAGAAAGCATAGAGATGGCAGCCCCGAACTCGCTTTGGAAGCTTCATGTCGACGGGTCATCTTCTAAAAATGGGCCAGGAGTTGGGATATGTTTAACTTCTCCAACCAGCAAGCTACTCGAGCAATCATTCCACTTAGGTTTTCGTGCATCCAACAATGAAGCAGAGTATGAAGCTCTTATCGCCGGGATAAAGCTCACACACGGGATTAAGATCGAACGAATTCATGCGTATTGCGATTCAAAGTTCGTCGCAAACCAATTCAGTGGCGAGTACGCAGCAAAAGACGACCGCATGGAGGCCTATCTGAAGGTAGTCAAAGACTTGGTTGCTCACTTCCAGGAATTCACTTTGACATGTATTCCGCGAGGGGAAAATACTTCGGCCGACGCACTTGCAGCTCTGGCATCCACCTGCGATCCAGACATTAAGCGAATAATTCCGGTGGAATTCATCGACCGCCCAAGTATAACTCTTCCAGAGGCAGTGAATGCAGTCACTCGATCTCAAGCAGCCAGACAAGCAAAGGAGAGAACCGACACGATCGAAGGAGATGTCGGGATGGAGGAAACATCAAATGAACAACCTTCTAATCGAAACCAAGCATGTACAACCGAAGAAGGGAATCCAACGGACACACCTCCGATCGAACAAGACCTATTAATGATGGAAGAAGATCCACAAACCATTATCAATGACGTTATTCTATCTGAAGGAGAAGCAATCGATATGAACAAAGATTCACAAGCAATGGAATATGGTTGCGACAAAAATGGCTTGATGGAATTCGAGGATACATCTACGACGGTCAAGTCCCTTCTGGCAAATGGGCGGCTCGGAAACTCAAAGCTCAAGCGGCTCGATATATCTTGCTCGACGGAAACATCTTTAAATGGAGGTTCTCGGGGCCATTGTTGACATGTGTCGAAGGAGAAGAGGCAAAAAAGATCATGGAAGGAGTTCATGGTGGCTGTTGCGACAACCATTCTGGAGGAAGGGCACTGGCTATAAAAATCAAACGACACGGTTATTATTGGCCAACTATGATAAAAGATTGCGCGAAGTTCTCTGCTAGATGCAAGAAGTGTCAGCGTCATGTGCCAGTGATTCATCAACCAACCAAAATGTTTTCCTCAATCTCGTCACCTTATCCCTTCATGCGGTGGTCTATAGACATCGTTGGACCACTTCACCCTTCAAAGCAGAAGCGCTTCTTACTAGTCTTAACAGATTATTTCTCAAAGTGGGTCGAAGCAGACTCTTATGCCAGCATAAAGGATGCTCAAGTCAAAAGTTTCGTATGGAAGAATATCGTATGCCGGCATGGAGTCTCATACAAAATCATTACTGATAATGGCTCACAGTTCATCTCTACAAGTTTCGAAGCATTATGCAAAAAATGGAAGAAACAACTTAGCAAATCCACCCCAAGGTACCCGCAAGGAAACGGCCAAGCAAAAGCAGTGAACAAGAAAATTCTCGACGGTCTCAAAAAATGTCTCGATGAAAAGTAAGGACGATAGGCTGACGAACTCGAAGGGGACTTGTGGTCTCATCGGACGACGCCGCGGTGAGCTATTGGAGAAACTCTATTTGACCTCATCTACGGGACGGAATGTATCATTCCACCGGAGATACATTTTCCCCGAGTCCACCGAAGACTTCTCCCAGAACAAGAAGGGCTCAATCACTTACTAATGCTTGATGATTTGGATTTGATCAATGAAAGGCAGGATCGAGCCTCCGAATTCAAAATTACCAAAACACAGCAGCAAAGTACTACAACTCTCACGTACAAAATCAGAAGTTCTACGAAGGAGACCTCGTGTTAAGGAAGGTCTTTCAAAATACAGCAGAAAAAAATGCTGACAAACTTGGAGCAAATTGGGAAGGACCTTACAAAATCACCAAAGTAGTCCGCCCTGGGGTTTACGAACTTGCCAACATGTCTGATGCCGGAATACCACGATCATGGAATGCAATGCACCTAAAGAGTACTACCACTGATTCACTTTACATGAACTACGGGGCGGCTTGATCCCTATAAAGGGTACGTAGGCAGCTCATCTTCGGATGGCTTCAGCTGCCCCCCCCCCCTCCCCCCCTCTCTAAAAAAGAGGGGAGTGGGTACGTATACTCGTATACTCCCATCTTTATAATAGACTCTACGTCTACTTAATGCAAGGTTTTCGAAGCTAAGATCTTCAAATCACATCCTTTACAGATTACTAAAGTCTTAACAAAACAGGCAACCCATTCTCATCCTTTACGGATTACTCAAATTAACTAAATAGACATCTCATCTCACTCTCGTTGATGTTGGCCACAGCAACAGACTACTACATCTTTTACGGATCTAACTATTACATCCTAGGAGATTAAAAGCGTGCTATATAAATGTCTATGTCCATTATCAAAGCGGATATGCTTACGGTAGCATATCCATAAACCGAAATGTTCATCTTAAACCCAACAAACATATTGTTGGTCGAAACACCTATGTTCATTATCGGAGCGGATATGTTTACGATAACGTATCCGTAAACCGAAATGTTCATCTTAAACCCAACAAACAAATCGTTGGTCGAAACACCGAGGTTCATTATCAGAGCAGATATGTTTACGGTAATGTATCTGTAAACCGAAACGTTCATCTTAAATACAACAAACAAATCGTTAGTATTAACATCAAAACAAAATACAGCGAGGTTTATCGGCGGTTAAGCAGTTTATGATGCTTGGCAGTTGAAACAAATCGGTCCACCTTGGATATAAAGCACTCGACAACGAGATTTGGAAATAAAAAACAACACTACAAAAACAAAGGCCGCATGCCTTAATCATCTCATATTATTCTTTGATGCAAGGAAAAAATACCAAGTCAATATAGATAAAGCCATCCAGGCACCATATTCAAACGAAATCAAGCACAGCGTCACAAAACAGGATTAGCTAAGCTATAATCTTCGGCACATCCTCAGTAACGGGTTCGGCGATCTCTGTTATCGGCAACCTTACCCTTAGAAGACACATTGGCGTCAAACCTCGAAGCGGGCTCGTCGGAGAATTCGGTCATCATCCTGGATTAGGAAGCCTTCTTCAAACTAAGCATAGACAAACCAGGAGTACTCCTGTTCGATCCAGAGAAAACACGAACCCCGAAATTCGTCGCTGATGCTTCGACGGGCTGGTTACCCAGCATAACATCAGCTGAATTCTCAGAAATCGGTGAAACCACCAAGTCACTCTCCAACTCGGTAACCAACTTGTCGAACTCATCGTCAGCACCGTCATACTTAACTTTCCATTCATTGAGCTTCTTGACTTCGGCCTCAAACATGGGGGTTCATCACCGCAAAGCAATGCGATGAGTTCAAGGTTACCAACAACTTGGGCGAGATCGACAATGTTATCTTTCGATGACCCGCCTAAGCTCTGAATTTTTTCCTTGGCTCGATCAACCTTTGCCTAAAATTTATTTGCCATTTTACGCATCGTCGCTCTCTCAGCTCGCTCAATCTTCTTATTAGTCATAGCCTTCTCTGAGCTTAGCAGCCGTTGAAGCTCGGCAATCTGAGCATCCCTTCGAGCCCGAGAAAACTCTAAGTGAAGAACCCTATCGTTGGCTCGGTCGCGCTTCTCCTTATGAAGTTTCACCTTAGCTTCCAAGTCTTCTTTCTGCTTCGACGCTCTTTCCATCATAACATCGCGCTCACACTCAGCCTCGTCAAGTTTGGTTTGAAGCTGCCGTTTTCCTCGCACTCTCGACTCTTCTCGCATCCTTTCAAGCATCCGACTCGTAGCCAAATGCCATTTTGTTGATGGAAGCAAAAAACTGAACAAAAAGAAAAAGTGAGATATCGTAGCAATGAGGAAGAAATAAGAAGGTCGGCATAAAATACTTTAGCGCCGCAAAGAGACATATCGGCATAAGGTTTGCTCCAAATCAAAGTATCAGGAGGAGGGAAGCAATCCCCGATGCATCGTTGCAGACCATTTTGGAAACAAACGGTAAAGTCACGGGCTCCGAAGATGATTTTTGCTCGGCAGTGTCACGGATTAAAGCATTACACCTTTGACATTTTGGAACATCGTCTTTAGAAGAACCTTTCCCTTTATCGGCCTTTGCCACAGCACGCTTCCACTTCACCTAGTCTGCTCCTGCGCTCTCATCCTCGACTTTGCCACTTCTGTGCCGAGCCGGAGACGAATTTGGTTGCCTAAGACCCAACATGAGCTCTCTTACTTTGGCATCGGACGGAGCCAACATGGAAGCCTCTTCGGCAGGATTGGCCGCGGGAAGAGCAAGGGAAACACTCGGAGTTGGGGGCTTAACGGAAACTTCAGGTTGGCTAATCTTCGTTTGCTCAGTTTTCGCGCGGGCTTCGGTTTCTATCCTTTCACCGGAAGTACGAGACTCACAAAGCGTAATTATGTCTGGAGGACACGTCGGGATTGGATTAGAAGCTGCAAAAACAACAAACAAAGCAGAGGATCACAATATATTCAACAAAACAAAATCATTCATAAAGCTACGGATCGACTACCAATTTCTCTCCATATGGTCCTAATCTTCTTAGTCCAATCGGCACCAATCGATGTTTTGGAGATAGGTACAAAGAAAAAGTAGTCCTCCCAATATCTATCTTTCCTTGAAAAACCTCTGATAATCTTACGGTGGATCTTGTTCGAGATGGAGTAGAGAAACTTATCCTTAGAACGAAATTTCCGAATAGTTGGCAAGTTCAACAAGTGATTCATGGTAACCTCCTCGCCAACACTCAAAACTACAAACCAAAATTCCAACCAAATGCCGAATACCTCGAGGAGCTATTTGCGCCAAAGCCAACCTATGCTTCCATAGATACTCAAGAATGATCCTTGGTATTGGAAACCAGAGAAAGCACATGTAGAAGCAACTTTCATACAAGGTGAAACACCCATTTGGAGGCTCATCGACTCGATCTAATGGTGACGAAAGTATAAGCTCAATCTCCTCGGAGATACTGAACTGATGCCTAAGACCCTCCAAAGATTATGCAGTAGAAAGGGTAGACCCTGGAGGATCGAGTACCTCACGCTTAGCTCCATTCTTAAAAGCTCGTCGCTTTGAAGAACACTCTTGGAGATCCACGTCACGCTTCATCTTAGCAAAATCGAAACTCCAATTCTCCAGTTCGATTTTCACTTCGAAAGGATTCTCCGTTTCATCAAAAACTTCATCAATCAAAGAAAGAGCAGTGAAATCAATCGGGTTTGTCATGTGATTATCGACTTCGTCAGAATCACAAGAATCTACAATTCTTTTCCCAAACTTAGAAGGAAAACATACTTATAGCCTCAGCAAAGAAGTTTTCGGCGAGAATTCCTTCGGTAAAAACACGAAGAGTCTTCGGCAAAAGAGGAGTCTTCGGCAAAAAGAGAAGTCTTCGGCAAACAAAAAAAAGGAGAGAAAGTTTTCGACGAAAGAATCTTCGGCGAAGAATATCACTTCGGCAAAAGAGGAGTCTTCGGCGGAAGAGTCTTCGGCAAAGAGGTTTTTGGCGATAATTCTTTCGGCAAAAACACGAAGATCACTTCGGCAAAGAGGAGTCTTCGGCAAAAAAAAAAAAAAAGAGTCTTCGGCGGAAGAATCTTCGGCGAAGAAGATCACTTCGGCAAAGAAGGTTTCGGCAAGAACTTTTTCGGCAAAACACGAAGCTTCAGTTCAGCAACAATTGCTAGGCTATGATTCGACGAAGAGTCCTCGACAAAAACCCAAAGACGCAAGCACTTCGGCAAAGACGCAAGCACTTCGGCAAAGACGCAAGCACTTCGGCAAAGATGCAAGCAGTTCGGCAAAACACAACTCAGAAATCGAAATTGGTAAAGCCACGAATCGAGCCCGGAGGCGGATAGAAATCAGACCGGTTCGACAAAAAGGGGGCTCGGCGGCCGGCAGTGAGAGAGAAAAAAAAACCTAAAAATAAAGTCTTTAAATAAAGGAGAGATAAGGGAGGAAGAGAGTTACCTTTTCTCTTTGAAGATTTTTGAGAAGTGAAGATTGAGAGAGAAATGAGAATGAATGAAGATTTGTATAGACATTTAAAGTAAAAGGGTGATGTCATCATGCCTCGGGAATCGGCCAAGACACAGTTGCATGGAGAAATATCTACTGAGTATAAAATTACCGATCTGGAGATAGAGAACCTGGCTCAGCAATTTTGACGCAACGGATTCGGCATCACATTGGTTTGGCTCAGTATCGATTGATATGACACATTGATCCCAGCTTAGACTTCCTTTACCTCGACACTATCATAACTGAAACGACCGAGCTGGGGGGCTAACTGTTGGGGTCAGATTCCACCCAGCTGAGATCAATGGAAAATGACTAAGTATAGAAATACGACGAACCGGATAAGACCTAAGCTAACGAAGTAGTTAAGGCCTAAGCCAATAAGGCCAAAGCCGCCGAAGCCAATAAGGCCGAAGCCGACGAAGAGTCCTAAAGCCGAAGCTAACGAAGCAGTTAAGGCCTAAGCCAATAAGGCCGAAGCCGCCGAAGCCAATCAAGCCGAAGCCAATAAGGCCAAAGCCGAAGAAGAGTCCTAAAGCCAAAACCGACGAAGCAATTAAGGCCTAAGCTGACAGAGTCAATAAGGCCTAAGCCGATGACAAGAACAAGGCTGATCCCAATCCTAGCAAAGAAATGGGCCGAGCCCATTACAAGACAGATCGGCATACGCAATAGGCCGAGCAAAATACGCAAACTTACGGGCCAAAGCAACATGTCCATCTTCGACCGATCTCAAGACGAAGGCCCATGAAACTGAACCGACTTAGCTAAACGGAAATTCAGAAGGATTAGGAAGTTTTCCTTATCTATTTGAAATTGGCTTACCCGACTCAAACTAGTATATATATTTATGTACATCCCATGAAAAAAGAGATCCACAATTTATTTAGCAAAACCCAAGACTTTTTGCTCTCAAACTCTCGTACGCAAAAACTTTTCAAAACAGCTTAATAAAACCATCTTTGGATCTTCGTTTTCGTGGTTTATACGCAGAAGTTTCAGATCCTTTAAAATTTTCGTGACAAATCTAACTGTGTTGATTTTGACTCCCACAAACAAGAAGTTGTTTGCAAACAATAAAACCGTCAAACTCCTCCCCACCCCCACCCCCGTTTATCTTTCAGGATAACAGTTGGAAGCGCAAATAGATGAATACGATGCGCAAGAAACTACAAAAGTTGGGGGTAATTGGCAAAGTACCCCTGCTAATATGCCTAGTGGGTATGGCCAATATCATAACTGGCATAAGAAGAGCATATTTTGGGAACTACCCTACTGGAAGGATCATCTACTGAGGCACAATTTGGATGTCATGCACGTCGAGAAGAAATTTTTCGAAAATATCATCCACACATTGTTGAATGTTCCAGGTAAAACAAAAGACAATGTCAAATCACGTTTGGATCTCCCTGATATATGCGCACGACATGAGTTGCATATAACAAGCGATGGTAGGGCACTGATTCCTAGTTTCCGACTATCATCGGACGCAAAGAATGCTTTGTTTAAATGGGTTAAGGATGATGTCAAGTTCCCAGATGGATACGTGTCAATGTTCTCAAGGTGTGTCGAGCAAGGGCAAAAATTTTCTGGAATGAAGAGCCACGATTGTCATGTATTCATGCAACGACTACTGCCGTTTGTATTGCAGGAGCTTCTACCGAATCACGTCCACGAGGCACTAGCAGGTATTTTTCTTTGCATATGTATACATATATATATTTATTTATTTGTACTTTATTTTACTAATTCTTGTAACTGTCATTTCAGGTATCAGAGCATATTTCAGGGACTTATGTGCTCGAACATTAACTGAGGACGATATCTTAATGTTGAACTCAGACATCGCACTTATTCTTTAAAACTTGGAGAAGATATTTCCCTCCTCGTTTTTTGATGTGATGGAACAATTGGTCGTCCAACTACCGCATGAGTTAAATCTTGGTGGACCAATCCAATTTCAATGCATGTACCCGTTCGAAAGGTTCTTCAAACATCTGAAGATGAAAGCAAAAGCAAAAAAATCTCGCAAGGGTGACGGATCAATTGTGGCAGGAAGTTTGACTGAGGAGACATCTAACTTCTCGAGTTACTACTTTAGCCAAACCGTGAAAATAAAGAAAACGGGTCGTAGACGATACAACGATGGTGGGGTTGGGCGAACATATCATCTAGAGGGTTTACCCGATGTCTTCTCGGATATAGGCCGAATGGTTGGCAAAGTGAAGGAAACAAAGTGGTGTGATTACAAGCATTGTCACGCAGCTCATACATATATCTTGCTAAACTGTGACTACTTTCGACGATATGAGAGGTATATATAGTAGAAAACAACCCATTTTATACATATTCAATTAATTAATTATAATCATCCTTCACTATGTGGTGCACAGGATGCTTGAACAGCAAATACATAAAGCATTTCCGGAACTAAACGACAAAGAAGTGAGATCATACATAGAACGTGATTTTGCTGGATGGATGCGAGAGAAGGTAACTAACGATAATCTTTGTATACATATATATTTGATATTGCGGTTAGTAATAAAAAGAATTTGGTTTTGTAGGTTATGAAGAATTCTCGGTGCACTTGGCCTATATGGGTTCATGAGTTCGTGATGAGACCTATCGGAAGAATTGCTAAGATGTATTGTACGCGCGGATTTATTTTCCATACATTTTCACATGGGCAACGAAGGGCCACTGCAAATTATGGTATCCATGTCCCAGGCGAAACCAACTACTACGGGATCCTAAAAGAAATCATAGAAGTCGAGTATGCTGGTTTGTTGAATCTAAAATATGTCTTATTTTGCTGTGATTCGTTTGATCCAACCATTGGGGTTGGCATAAGATCAAGTAAATTCGGAGTTGCGGATGTACAAGGACACATGAGTTACACCGCCAAGTTCGAGCCATATGTTTTAGCATCTCAAGGTGAACAAGTAGTTTTCCTTCCTTACCCTCGTACTCGTGTCCGACGTTATCAGAATTGGTTATCCGTTATTAAAGTTAACCCACGGGTCGAATTGTCGGGGGCTTAGCTGATGCTGATAATGATCAACCTCCGGTTCAACCTGAAAGGATATAAGAAGTCTCGATCTCCATCGACTCAAGCAATGATTTGGCCAGAATTGACCCGCTGCAGAGGGGACTTGAAGTGATATATTCGAGGATTCTGATGGTCAAGGGGATTCAGACGAGTTTGATGAAGGCGACGAAGTTGAGGATGAGGAAGAAGACAAAAATGGAGAGACTTACGTTTCCGATCCTGATGAGGATGATGATGAGGAAGAAGACGAAGATCGAGGGACTTAGTAGTTATATATATATATATAACTATTTTAGTAATCGTGTGTAATTTTAGCAAATTAGTCTTTTAGCTTGCGACTAAGTTGCGACTAAAATGATGCAAAATCGAAGCAAATTCCATAAACCTTAAACACTTAATAGTTTTGCGTGGGTTTTGCGAGGATTTCCTCGCAACCGCGTTGCAAATGTAAATTTTGCGACTAAGTTACGACTAGAATGACGCAAAATCGAAGCAAATTCTATAAACCCTAAACCTTGAATGTTATGTGTCTTGTTAATTTGATAAACGTCCTCTCGTGGGTTTAGGGAACACTTGGGATAAGTGTTCATATATTGTTTTCACCGAACATTGTTGATATAATAATTTATACGACAACACCAATATTATCGTTGAACGAATAGAGTATTGTATGTGATTATATCAACAGAGTATGTTCAATCGATCATTTTTGACGATAAGTTGATTTAGTTATATAATTGCTCCACATGTAGGTTCAACCATCAATTTCTATCAAAACACATATATTTATAGCTTGTTATGGAGTATAATCGTTGTATGAAGCCCTAAACCCAAAGTTTACGAGGATTTTGCGAGGCCACGTGGAGGTAAAATAAAATTAATTCTAAAAATTTGGTTTTGCGAGTATTTTGCGAGGGCACGTGGCGGTAAACAAAATTTATTCTAAAAATTTGTAGGGTTTGCGAGGATTTTGCGAGGCTACGTGACGGTAGTGACGGTAAAACAAACTTAACTCTAAAAATTTGATGGTTTTGCGTGTATTTTGCGAGGCCACGTGGCGGTAAACAAAATTTATTCTAAACATTTGCAAGGTTTGCGAGGATTTTGCGAAGCCACGTGTGCAGGGTTTGCGAGGATTTTGTGAATCCACAAAGAGGTAAACAAAATTTATTCTAAAAATTTGTAGGGTTTGCGAGGATTTTGCAAGGCCACGTGGTAGTAAACAAAATTTCTTCTAAAAATTTGCAGGGTTTGCGAGGATTTTGCGAGGCCACATGACGGCAAATTTGATAGGGTGAAAATTTCAGTGGGTTTTGCGAGGGATTTGCGGCTCAATTGCAGCTTACAAAATCCCTATATATGGCAAAAGAAAATTCTCTCGCACTCTGCTCATTCTCTCCCAACTCTCTATACCTCTCTCTCCACTCGTTTTTGCCAAGGTAAAATTCTAACTTTTTCTATATATATGGAATTTAAGAATATTGAATGTTAGATTTTATATATGGAATTAGGATTAGAATTTAGGTATGGAATGAATCTATAATATTGAATGTTATATTTTATATATGGAATTTAAGAATATAGATATGTAATTTTTATTAGTTTCATCTCGTGGAAAAAAATTAAATTTTTGTTTTTTATTTTATTGCAGATGGATGATATGAGTAACGAGTACACTGGTTATTTAGCTTTTTCCAGTACACCCATCTCGCAACCTCGCGGATCTCAGGCACGATGTCAGAGACCTCATGCACCGACCACTCCTATACCGAGTTTCATTCCGGAGACGCAGCATGTTCATCATCCTGCACCAGCAGATGACGAGGATGATGAGGATGTTGAGCCAAATTAAGCTCAACAGTTCGACCATATGACGCTTAGGCAGCTTCTCATTAGTCCTGCACGGACTAACCTACCGTGATTGGAGCCGTGACCTTCCGAAACGCTTTGTGGTAAATACATATATACTTTTTTATTTTTTTATTAGTAAATAATTTTTCTACACATTAATTGTTAATAACACAATTTCCATTTTTCCAGGTTCTTCAAGAATAAGGTTGGGAGGGCTATTAGGAGGATTATCGAGCGGGATTTTAAAGCCCCGCACCCGAGTTGAATAAAGGTTCCTCAGGAGACGAGGGATAGATGGTTTCACAGTTTTACGGTAGTTGAATTTTTAATTTTGTTTCTTTTAATAATTTATTTTCTAATTCATACAAATATATATTTGGTTTATATTAATTTAAATTTTTATTTTTTGTAGAAAAAATACTATTGGGACAACGAGATCACGACACTAGTTCGAGAGAAATTTGAGGACAAGGCTATGAATCGACTTGTCGATCAGGTGGGCCGAAGGAAGAAGAAATGACAGGCAGATCCCGCGCATGCGATGCCGCATTGGTTCAACCCGACAGTTTGGGATGGTCTCATCGCCTACTGGCAGTTGCCCAGTTCCCAAGCTACGAGCGCCAAGTGCGCCAAGGTTGAAGGGAGGAGATTTCGAAGCATGCGTCGAACAGACGTCTTTTGAGGAACAAGCGCGGCTGATTGTAAGTTAATTTCAATTTATATAGTTATAATTTCAAAAATTCTTTAATTTAACGTTTCATACAAATTAACAGATTTTAACCATTTTTCAGGCACATGAGAAAGGCGCTCCGACTACGATGCTCGAGATTTGGGAGAAGACCCAAAGACGCAAGGACAGGACGTGGGTTGATCGACAGGTGGAGTAGCTGCACGTCGATGACTCGATATGACTGCCCGAGTCGAAGAGATCACATCGCAGTCCACTCCTGATGATCGACCTGTCGAGTGGACCCCAGTGGACATAAATCGCATCGCCTCACAGGTAACAAAATTCTCAAATAAAATTTAATATACAAATTCATTACTTAACAATTGAGTTAATTAATTGTTTATTAATTTTTATTTTACAGCGTGTTCCCGTACAAAAAGGGGAAGATTGCATTCATGGGATCTATTCCTATTGATGAGGAGGGAGTTCCATATTGCCCGGTTTCGACTTACACCTCGGACCCGATTAGAGACAAGAAGCTGGAGGCCGCGAAACAAGATATCGTATCACTAAAGAAGGAGCACAACAACTTCAATGCTATGTTCGAGTTGATTGCAGATACGTAATAATTATTAAATACTCGGTTTTGTTTTATATGAATTATTAAATTTCAATCATTTTCTAGTTTTAATTTAAATTTTATTTCTATAATTAATAAACGAAAGCGGATTTTACTAATCCGGAATTAATTCGATTTCCTTGCAAACTCCTTGCAAACAATTTCTTCGCAAAATCAACGCAAAACATTTTCCTCGCAAACGAGCTGCAACCTAACTCCTTGCAACTTCGACGCAAAAAGATTTCCTTGCAAAAGAGCCGTAACTCAATTTCCCACAACCTCGACGAATGATTTCCACGCAAAAGAGCCGCAACTCAATGCCTCGCAACTTCGATTCAAATATTTTCCACGCAAAGGAGTCGCAACTTATTTACTCGCAAATGCGACGCAAAACTTTTTTCTTGCCGCAAAAAATGTCAACGCAATCATCTCGCAAAACAATTGGGCCCCAAACAAGTCGCAAATAATTAGCCTGATACTTACGACCATTGATCTCGCCTCAAAAAGTTTGCATCTCAGTTGCGACGATTTGCATTTTGCGACCAGTCAATTGCGAGGATTCTCATTTCCTCGCAAATACCTCGCTAATGGCCACTTGCGAGGTATTTGCGACCAGAAGGGGAGTCGCAAAAGGGGCTATTTTCTTGTAGTGGGTTCATGCTCAACCACAACCTCAAGTGATTGGAGCTTATCAAGAACCTATATTTCATGGTCAAAGGACGGGTATTGAACCACCACCCATCCAAAAAAATAACTTTGAAATCAAGTCTAGCTTGATTGGAATGGTGAAAAACCAAAAATACTTGGGAATGCCAATGGAGAACCCACTTGACCATCTTGACCAATTCGAAAGACTATGCCAAACCGTAAAGATAAATGGAGTATCTCAAAATGCAATCAAGATGATATTGTTCCCATTCTCACTTGGAGACAAGGCATCTCAATCAGAGAAGACTATCCCATCCGAATTGGTCACTACATGAGATCTTGTCAATAAAGAATTTCTCACAAAATTTTTTTCAAAGAAATAAACCGCTAGGCTAAGGAATGATATCTCAAGTTTCAAACAAGGCAGAAATGAAATTTTTTACGAAGTATGGGAAAGACTCAAAGGCTAAATTCGCAATTGCCCACACTATGATTTTACAAGAA
This sequence comes from Pseudoturritis turrita, assembly GCA_900406555.1. Lineage (NCBI taxonomy): Eukaryota > Viridiplantae > Streptophyta > Magnoliopsida > Brassicales > Brassicaceae > Pseudoturritis > Pseudoturritis turrita. The sequence goes on along the minus strand of OVBL01000289.1, from coordinate 27,016 downwards.
TGGAGATTCTAGGCACTTTGTACCAAGGTGTTGAAGAAAAATATAGAATGGCCCTAGACATGGCAAGCAATGGAAGTTTTGACACTAATGATGTGGAACAAGTAGAGAAATTAGTGGAGAACTTGGCACTAAGCGATTCAAGCTATGGGAGTGACTATGATCGGACCATAAGGGGACCAATTGGTGACGATACCAAAGGAGATCAAACTTCTACATGAAAAGCTAGACAAGGTTTTGAAAGTAACTCAAAAATTGGTTCACTTTGTTGGAGAGTCTAGTGGAAATCAAGACATCCAAGGGGAAGACATAGAGTTGTATGAAGAAGGACAAGAGGAGATGAACTATCTTGGGTATAATGGAGGCTACAACTATAATGAAGGCTATAGGAACAATAATCTATCCTATAGAAGCAACAATGTGGCAAACCCCCCCAAGATCAAGTTTATCCACCTAAACCTCAAGGACAAGGGTATCAACAAAAACCCTTCAACAACTATGGTAATCAAGGAAACACCACTTCTCAACCTGTCCAAGGGAAAAAATTGGAACTTTTGGTGCAAAAAGTGATTGAGGGACAAGCTAAAACCCATGCCGAAATTGGAAAAAGGTTTGTGGAGGTGAACAACAAAATGGACAACCTCTACAACGAGCTAGATGGGAGGATAAATCTATTAACTTCTCACATCAAGACCATTGATGTTTAAATGGCACAAACCGCGTCTACCTCAAAAAGCCCCACGAGAACACTTCCCGAGAAAACCGAGGCTAATCGAAAAGAATATTGCAATATGATCAGTTCAAGAAGCGAAAATCCAAGGAATTGTAATGATTCTACTAAGGAGAGGCTATTCAAGAAGTATGAAGAATTCAAGGAAGAAGTCACTAAGTTTCTCACCACTATAAAGAAAAGGATGAAAACGCTAGTAGAGAAGCATTATGGGCCAAGGCCAATTGAAATGAACATAGATCCAAGAATGTTCTCTATCCCGTGTGTGGTTGGAGATATCATCATGGAGGAAGTATTAATTGATTCGGGCTCGTGTCAATGTCATCTCACTTGACATTATGAAAAGGCTTGGAATAAAGAGCTTGAAACAAAGCACTCATGCTCTTGTATTAGCGGATGCATCAACTAAAGACCCCATAGGATCTCTCAAAGACTTCCCACTAAGAGGCAAAGACCGCATTATCCCAACCGACTTCATAGTGATTGAGATAGACCAAGACTTCATACATCCACTCATTTTGGGGAGACCATTCTTGTCTACCATTGGAGTGATTCTAGACTTTTCTACCAAGACCATCAATCTCAAAAATCTAGGGATCAAGATCACTTATGCATTCAAGAATGTGCAAGCTCCACATTGGCAACTATGTTAACTACAAGGTTGATAGCGGTGGAAATGGAAATCCATTCACTAAGATTAGAGGGATAGTAACACAAAAGGTCAAGGCTAAGGGGCCTAATTACATCAAGAAGATCATGACTAAGGTGTTCACAATCAAGGTTACGGTCTGAAAGCCAAGTTTCAAGGGCGGTTTCCTTTCAAAATCCCACTAAAAAGGAAGTTTCGTCAAGCTAAGCGACGTTAAACAAAGCGCACTTGAGGGGCAATTTCATGTTTATCCTTTTAATTTATGCTTAATTAATGTCTTTTATGTTTAGTTTTAGTTTAAACTATTGTAGGAATGAAGGGGAACAAAAAGGAAAGCAAAAAAGAGAAGAAACCGAAGAAAAATGACCCAGAAGCCATCCGTCGGACCACTCGTCGGCCGGCGAGTGGCGAGAAAAAGGAGCGACAAAATTTGTAGCATGCGTCGGACCACTCACCGGGCGGACTCGTCCTCTCCTCCTCTTTTTTGCCTCCAACGGTATTTTAAACAAGCAACGGTAGCCGTTTTAGCCCTCCCGTTCCGTTTTTCATTAAAGAAAAAGCATTTTATGTGTAGTATAAGGACAACAACAACTGTTTCTCTCATTTGCAACACACATATCTTATTATAAAAGAGAGAGAAGAGAGAGAGAACAAGAACTCTTTGGTGTTTTTGAGCTTTTGAGATTTTTCAAAACCCCATTCGTGATTTTCTTTGCAAACATTTAATTTTCTTTTGGGATCTTAATTCTCTTGCTCCTACATCACTAAAACCACACTCATCCTTCTAAATCCACAATGTATGTTCATTTAAATGCTCAATTTTTAATGGTTTTGCTCTCTTTTTCAAGAATACAAAAATTGTTAGAACTTGTGATTTATTTGTTTTCTTCACTTGAAATGCTAGTTTTAGTGGTTTGTCCCTATTAGCAACATGAAATTGTAGATGAATCACCTTGAATTTGAGTGTTAGTTAGAATTCAAGGATTTGGAGAAAAGATGAATAGTATTTTTTTGGATTTTAATGTTTGAATTAAAGGGGAAATATGGAATTAATAATTAAATGTAATGAAACGCTAAAATTTAGACTTGTTAAACTAGTCCACGCTAATGGTAAAAGCCCCTTAGCATTAGTCACATTCAAGATCCCCCGCTAAGAATTCCATCTCAATGACTAAGCTAGCATAATTACCAAGTCCATCAAAACCACAAGGATTCATAGAACCACGACTAAATGGCTATGTAACCCAAGCTCACAAAAGAGTTTTTCAAACAATTCCCCAAACTTACTAGGTGAGGGGAAAGCTTAAGATCTAGATTAAGAGTTATCAAGTCTCAACTAACATTAAGAGTTCTCTAAGTGATGAGACAAAATAAAGTTTTAGCCTTTTTAAAACAAGAGATCTTTCTCTAGAGAGCCATTATACAATATCATATCCAAAGTTTCCAATGAGAACTTTGGACTACCACTACATCTAGATAAAGGATTCTCATAAGTGTGCACCAAGTACCTAGATTAAAACTCAAATAGACCAAAAAGACACATGCATGCTCTAGGACTAAAACGTGGAAATTATCCTAAATACGGTGAATGTATGCAAAATGCAAAGTAATGCCATAGATAAATGGTAAAAACCAAGGCTTAAAACCATTAAAATATGGACACATCAAATCTCCCTGAACTTATCTTTTAATGGTCCGCAAGCAAACAATCAAAAGTAGTAATAAGGTTTTCGATGATGGCGGGGACTCATATCCAAAACAGAAACATAAAGCTCTTATTCCAATTTTCAAAATCAAACGTACAAGTTGCAAAATTCTTTTGTGAAAATTCTCAAACTTATCAGAACTTAACTTTAAAGCTAGACTCTAAGTATTCGTAAGCTATCATTCTTTCAACTCTTTAACTTTCAAATTCATGACAATAAAAGTGTAGTCTTGGTATGGGAAATGAAACTATGATTAATCGACTTGGTAGAAAAATCTGTTTTAGCATAGAAAAAGGAGGTTAAATGTGTTTGGGGTTTTCTCAAAATAAAATGCAAGTCATGTAGCAAAAGTAATAAAGAATAGAACAATTGATGCATACAAGAGATCTCTTTCATCAATCTACCCATCCCTAAAATTTGTTCTAAATTAATCCCAAGACTTAACATTCTCTCTTGAAATTTTTCTTATCTTTGAATATCACCTCCCAAAACTTTTCTTTTAAGGCATAAACCAACCCAATTTTCTTAGCTACTAAGGGGACTCTTTTTTCGTACTTAGCTCTTTTCTAATGATGTAGTTCATCCAACACTCCTCTTATGAAACTCTTTTTCTTTTAGTACTGATTTTAGAGGAGCCACTAATTAAAAACATAGAGCTTTTTCTTTTCTTTTAATCACTCACTTAGCAACCTTTCTTTTTAATAAACCGAAATGATATTATCTTTTTTTTTCTTTTTTGATTCCACACTCTACCCACAAGCCTCTCAAATGATGTTGTGATAAAACAATCCTAAGGTTCACAATCATACTTACTACTTCCAGATAACCCTACGCGACTAACAATCCAATTGGCGACTAACAATTCAATTTACTCTAGTCTAGTTTCTGCCTGGGTCATGGACAATCCATATCGGAAAGGCTGATCTGAACAAACAATCAAACCATCGGGTGAAAGTCCAATTTTCTTGAATAAAACTTCCACCATAGTACCATTTCACGGTTAATGATAATTACTCGAGCCACTTACCAGTTAACCCGAGTAACTTCTCATACAGTCCGCAACAGCTTCCCTAGGTAGGGTTCAGCCAACCATGCAATACTTTTCCGAGCAGATGATCCCTTTCATCGACCCGAACTCCTAAAATTCATCTACTATGCTCAAACACAACTATGGGTCAAGACAGAACTGAGTATTCCCCATACAATCCTCAATTCTATTCGGACCCTACACTTCAACCGAGTATCCTCGATCCAGACACTACTTGGTCGAGTCTTCCTCACTCCACACTGCGATCATGTCGGTCACTTCTCGGTAGAACCCTCAACTCCTCGATCGTCTCTCACTCACTCGGCCGTATCCTCTCAATTACGGTTCGAGTATTCTATTGATCATCCTATCGACCGCGTATCGAGCCACCACTTGTATACTGCCCGGTCATGGATCAAGCACTCTGGCCAACCTCTGAATCGTGTATCGGGTCCTTCCCGCTTACCACCGACTGTGTATCGAGAATTCTACTAAATCCTGGGTCGATCATGTATCGAGTCATTACTTGATCGTCTGGTGATCTCAGATCGATTCATTGCTCGATCACTTTTGATCATTGGTCGAGTCATCACTCGTTTCGTAGACGATCGTGGATCGAGTCTCTACTCAATCATTGTGGAATCATGTGTCGAGTGGTTACTCGGTCATTACCGATTGCCTATCAAGTCGATTCTCAATTGTGGTACGATCGGCTATTAAGTAGCCTCTCGATTGTGGTTCGCAGATAATACCGATCATCGATCGAGTACTATAACGATCGTGGGTTAAGTCTTTCTCGAACACCGATCGATCATGGGTCGACCTTTACTCGGCCACTGCCGATACTCCAACCGAGTTACTCGTCCGGATCTGATGACCCTGGATCGAGTTATCTTGACCTAAACTACTACCCAAACATTCTCAACTACCCTAATCAAAACTTTACACTACTACTAAGAAAAGACTAGAAAATGGGAGAAGTGTTGGAATCACGCCTTACATTTCACCGTGATGCTTCTCGATCACTTGGGGGTGGGGCGGTGAGAACTTCTTGACCTCCTCCTTATTCTTCTGCCCGTGAGTTGCTCTGCTCCTCTGGGTATGAAGAATGTTTTTGGTGTGTAAAATATGAGGCACCCAGCCCCCTATTTATACCCATGGCCCCAAGGAGAGAATATTCTGCTTTCCTTTTTCTTTTCTTTTTCAGATAAAGCTAATTTCCTAATTTTTCTCCACCACCTTATTATACGGGCCAATGCCCATTTAACTTATTTCCTTCCAAAGTTTTCTAGGAGCTTCTAGAAGATTCCAAAGACTCTAATAAGATTTTATAGGTGGCGGCCCGATTCCTTTAGTGGCCCTCTTGTATTTCCATTTACAAGAAAAATTAGCCATTTCCTTTCCTTTCGGAAATGCTCCCCTGGCCAATTTCCATACTAACGTGGTCACCTACCCAATTCCGAAAATCTTTCTTAATTTTGTAAAGCTTACAAAATTGGAACCTTTCATCCATATATCTGGGTTGTTACAACTTCACCCGCGGGGTCACAAGCCAGCCACCCGAGGTCATGATGCCTCATGACCTTGGCTCTCTTCCTGTGCTATCACTAGGCCTAAAACAAGCCCAAACATGCCCAACCCAAGGAAAACAAGTCCGATAAGACAATGAAGACTCTCACGACCTATAAATACACATCTTTCTTATATTTTTAGAGCATCCAAGACACAAACACCTACAACCACATTTTTGGCCACCATACAATATTTTTATAGTTCTTTTGTTTTGAGGGAGAAAGATCATCCTCTTTGTAACCATTGAAGAGATCTCTAAACCCTCGTGCTTTTACTTTAATCTAATTATGCAATTCTTCTTCTCTTCTTCTATCTTGAATTGCTTGATCATGATTGAGTAGTCTTTTTAGGTTTAAGGGATATTCAAATGAGATTAATAGATTGGTAAAGTTATGTTGTTTGATTAGAGTTTTATTATTTTAGAACTTCTTTGTTCTAGATTCATATGTATTGTTTATTACTAGAGTAGCTAACTAGTAACTGATTCTAGGTTGATAAACCCACCAAAAATATTGATTTGTCTCTTAAACTAATCTAGACGAGCATGACATCATAAGCTGCGAAAGTTTACTTATGAAGTATTTGTGAATGTTAATGTTAATGTTAATCAAACATGAATTGTTATTGCATATCTTTCTGCATAATTGCCTGCAACAGTTGAGTAATTAGGTTGTTTAGATATAGCTAATTGGCGCTACGAGAGTAGGTCAATTATTCACCAGTGTTTCAAATTCTAGAATTTAACTATTAAAGTTATTCCCTAGTTTAATTGCTTTATAATCAGTCCATGATCCCGGGAGAATTCCATGTTGCCCAACGTTTGTTTTATTGATTTTTCTAGACGTTTTAAACCTGCTTCTTACTTGCTTTCAATTCTGATTTTCGTGACACACTCTAATTGTTTTGTGTTAGCTTTATTCGAATCCAAATAGATTTGTAGTGCAGTTTTTAGTCTCATGTGGATCGACCCCTAAGTACTATTGCGTTTGTTGTGCACTTGTAGGAATATTCAGGGTTATACATTTAAAACCTGAGTCAAATCAAGTTTTTGGCGCCATTACCGACTGATAACGTTGTCTACAAATCTATGACTAGAATATAGTCTAAGACTTTATTTTATTTGTGTTTTAATTGTCAGTTTTTCTTTCTTTTTATGTTTCAGAAAAGGTAAGGTCGAAGTAAGTTGAGACGGGTGACAACAATCAGCACAATTGACATTTGCTCGACCTTGAAGGCCATGGAGATAACCATGGCGTGCTTTTCCAGCAACCACTTGGTGAACATAATGAGCACGATCAGCCTCGTCCAGCTCAGTTCCAATAGGATCTTCGCATTGGTGGACTTCCACATGCAGCTGTTTTTCAAAGACAGCAAGAGCCTCACTTTAGCCTCAGTGGAGATTACAATTCACCGTATGCTCTCTATGAGAACCGTTCTGTAATAATTCCACCACCAATATGCGTGCAAGACTATGATATAAGTCCAAAGATCATCAAATTGGTTAAGTAGAACCAGTTCCATGGCAATACATCTGAGCATCCAATGGATCACATCGAGGACTTTGAAGAAATCTGCGATACCAAACACTCAAATGGGATTCCTACAATATAAAGTGCAAATTTTTCGCATTCTCTTTGTGTGACAAGGCTTGAAGATGGTTGAAGTCGCTACCTCCAGGCTCACTTAGATCATGGGACGAATGCAAAGGTGCTTTTCTCAACCACTTTTACACCAGCTCCAGATCAAACCTCCTCATGACAAGATTTATGGGTTCCAACAAAGAGTTGGTGAATCCTTTCATAAAGCTTGGGAGCGCTACAATGAGTATATTAGGAATTGCCCTCACCACAGTTTTACAGAAATCTGCATCTTGAATACCTTCTATAAAGGTATTGAGTGGACATTAAAGACAACACTTGATTCAGCTAGCATGGAAACTTTATGACTAAGACCGTGGAAGAAGCTTACGTCTTGATTGACAATCTTGCTGCAAGGAGCAACAACAATTGTCTTGACCAAGATAGAACATCATGTTCTACCACTTCTGATTCTAAGCAAATTACAGAACTCAAAGAACCGATGAATTTGCTTTTAAAAATCAGCAACGTATTGTTAAAGTTTGTGAAGCTGTTGTCGATACAAGTACATAGATCTATCAAGAATTTGATGCATATCATATTAATTATCAATAGGAAGGTGCATCACAAGATTACTTCCAGTTGCCTCTTTAAGTTGCTACAAATCCAGCCCCTGCATCTCAAGATAACAAGTTCGAGCTTATGATGCAACAATTCCTTACAAACCAGCAAAAATCAACTAATGACATCACCATCAAAGTAGGAAGCATGTACATTGACCTTAATGGGAATTTTGAAGCCCTTTCCACCCATGTTAAGAAGCTGAATTTGCAAGTTGCTCAGGTAGTAGAAGGACATAAGCAAAACACATAAGACATCAAAAACTACCGTTTCAAGATGGACAACATGTATGATCATCTCAATGGGAAAATTGAGTCGTTAGAGGCAGATTTTTCAGATCTGTCCACACGTGACAAGCTGGAAATCCAAATTGCTCAAACTGCAAAAGCTAGCAATTGACAAGTTGATGTTCTTCCAAGGAGAATTAAGAGATATTCCGAGAATATTGCAATGTCATAACAGTTCAGAGCAAGGAAAAAGTTACACATATTTCTATAAATAAGTCAAGTGTTGTTGATCCGTTTGATTAGCATGAAGATTACGAGCTATCTTACAAACCACAACTAAGGAAGCTACACAAAATAGAAGATCCAGTGAAGTTTTTTGTTCCTCGCACAATCAAAGGTATGCATTTTTCAGACTCTCTCTGTGATACATGAGCTAATATGAATGTTATGTCTAAGGTCATTGCAGACAAGCTGGGAATTATCGACATCAAGCCTTCTCAGATCTCCCTCAAGTTTGGAGACCCTTCAAGCACATTTCCACACGTCATTCTAATGACTCTGATTCTAAACAAATTAGCAGCATTATATTAATGCATGTGATGTTTTCGTTGATGCATGTGATGAAGTCTACCAAGAATTCGATACAATCAAGATGAAGAAGTTAACTATATTGGCGCTCAAAGATTTTACCAGAACCAAGGCTACAACAACAACTTCATGAACAACTCAAATCTATCTTACAGGACCCCAGACATAGAGAATCACCAACTTCGGTGCCATTCCAGCCTACTACTAAGGCTGTTCTAGCCTAAGAGATAAAATATCAACTTCGATGGAGGAAACTTCCAACATAAGGCTCCATTCACCAAATTCCAGGCGCCATTCCAGCCTACTACGAACCCAATATTTTCTCATTAAGACAATAAAAAGCTTGAGCTCATGATGCAATAACTTCTTGCAAACCAACAAAAATCAGCAACTGACATCAATGTCAAAATAGACAACATGTACAATGACCTAACGGGAAGTTCGAAACTCTTTCCACCCATGTCCAGAAGTTGTACATACAAGTAGCTCAAAGAGCGTAGGTTGTTAAGATACAAGCTAGTGTTCTTCTAGGAAAAACCAAAGACAACCCTAAGGGATACTGTAACGCCAGCTCAACAGAGATCCATGAAGATTCCATGCCACTCCATGAGTCACTCATCCTTCAAAAGACACCAAATTCGTTTGGAGGTGATGAGATGATGGTGCTAATGGTAATGTTATGTCTAAAAGTGTTTCAAAGAAACTGGGATTAAAAGACATCAAGCCCTCAAATATAAGCCTTATTGATATACTCTATATTTTATGGCTTTTATCACGGTTTTTAATATATTATCATAGTATTTTCATTCGATATTATGCCTTTAGAGGTAGTTTTCTTTTATTTATAGTGTTTTGGATTTTTACAGTTAAATTCATCAAAAGATGTAAAATGGAGCAAAAGAGGTGTAAATCATGCCACAACCATTTCTCCAAGTCAAAGGTATTATCCAAGTCACAAAACTTACAAGATACACATTCTTTCAAGTTGGACTTCACTGAAGCATCAGACATTTACCCTTCTTTGGAGGTCTTCCCGACCTTGGCATTGGACGAAATTTGGTGACAATATAGATTTTTAAGTTAACTTTCATATGAAAGTGGTTTAAAGTCATTTAGAGACTGGGTAAAGAGTTACACCCGAGTTACTGAAAAACATGTCCGTCTGGCTCGTAGAAGAAATAAGCGCAAAAGAAGTAAAAGCAAGAGAGGAGTCAGCATCGGTCATAGGACTCCTACCTCTCGCACCGATGTGCTCCTGACCGATGCTCCCCATCGGTCACAACCATGACCGATGCCTCTGCCTAGTGCAAACCCCTCTGAACCTGAAATTCTTCTTTTGTCCTAAACTTAACCCTAATTGACCATATGCCTATATATACTTGTTTTTAGCCTCTTGTGAGACATAAGCTGTCATAACACATCATAATACACAAAATAAACATCAGCCACGCCATCTTTGATAGTTTTTCATAGGTTTTGATTCAAGAGCTTCAAGGGAGAAGATCTCGCTTTTTTATCTTCATATAGAGAAGATTTCTGAACCCTCTTGTTTCTTATTTAGTTTTATGAATATGAATATATATTTATCTCCATGTTTACTGTCATTGAGCATGATTGAGTAATTTCTTTGTTGGTTTTAAGGGTTTTCAAAGGAGATATTGATTGATTATTAGGTTGCTAGATTTGGGACTATCTATAGGGTTCTTCATCTAAATTTGTGTTTATTGTTTATTGCTTGATTAACCATCTAACTACTGCTCATATGTTAATAAACTCATCGAAAGTTTATTTTAATTACATGAACTAATTTATATGAGGAAAGCGTTATAATCTGCAGGAGTATAACTATGAAGCTTTGTGAATATATCAAACTTGGACTATTTATGCATGTTTAACTGCTTGATTACCTTTGGGAGTTGTGTAATTTAGGATATTTAGACATAGTAATTGGCGCTGTGGAAGTAGGTCAAATATCTATTCGTTATTTGAGTTCTAGAATATATCTATCGAATTTCTCTTGTTTAATTCATATGATTTAATTGATCTATGATACCCCGTGAATTCTCTAATGCCCCAACTCCTTCACTACTTATTTTACATTATTATTTACTTTCTTTTACATTTATTTATTGTTATTTTCGTCACTATTCACAACCCATAAACAAACACTCATATTTTCCATCTTACCTTAACTCGAATCTCATAAACTTGTAGTGTGATTATTTTGGTCTCTAGAGGATTTGACCCTATAATGCGTTTGCTATGCACTTGGTGCCATTGTCAGGGACCAATACAGTTGCCTACGAGTTTCAGGCTAGAGTTTAGTATAAGGTATTTATTTTTCGTTTTTACTAATTTCATTACTTTTCTATATCTCTGTGTGTTTTAGGCTTTCTTGAGTAAAATATAGACCTACTTGAACAAGCACTCAGGACACAAATACAAATGGATCTTCAACACTGCACAATTGAAGAATTCGATTCGTTAAATGTCTTCTTCACAAATTGCAATTCAATCTGCCTTTCACCTCCTGCTGAAGAATTTTTTAAGATCAGCTCAAAACTCATTGCTTTGGTTGAGCAACATCAATTTCATGGTTTATATCAAGAGCACCCCATTGATCATATCAAAAAATTCGAAGAAATCTACAATACAAAGAGATCCGATGGAGATCATGTAGACTATCTGAAGTGCACATTATTCTCATTCTCTTTGGTTGAGAAAGCTTACAAACAAAGTAACTCTCTTCTAGTAGGATCGATCACTACTTGGGATGAGTACAACCAAGCCTTTATGAAACACTTTTACACAAAAGAGAGATTAGACTAGATGAGAACCAGAATCTCGGAGTTTCAATAAGGATCAAAAAGTCATTCTATGGGGTTGTAGACCGTTTCAAGGAGTAAACGAGAGAATGCCCTCACCATGGTTTCACTGAGCTAAATTTGTTAAACATTTTCTACACAGGAGTTGATGAGAAATTCAAGATGGCACTCAACAGTGCAAGTCAAGGGGACTTCATGTCTAAGACCATCAATCAACGCATAACACATCATCACCTGACGGGAAGATTGGAGAGCATGGAGTTATGACTAGTCAAAGTGGGGTGAAAGCGACCCACCACATCAATCCTCGAGCGTGTCGACAACATAACAACAAATTCAACCACACGAACAGACGATCCACACGCGCCCAACCACACTCATCCAAATCTCAATTTTTGAGTCGTGGGCCTTTGGAGGCAGGTTTCGGCCCGATATCAGTATGCCCAGAACTCGATGTCGAAATCAGGATTCTCCGGGGACAGGTCTCAAGATTCAGGTTCTAGCCTATATTGGGCTCTCACACTCCAGGTCTCATGACCCATGCTCCGGTCTCCATTGGACTCTCATGCTCCAGGTTCAGGATCCAAGCTCCGGTCTTCATTGGGCTCTTATGCTCCAGGTATAAGTACCCAAGCTCGGGTCTCCATTTGGCTCTCATGCTCTAGTTCTCTGGACCAAGGCTCTGGTCTTCATTGGGCTCTCACGCTCTAGGTCTCAGAACTCAGGCTCCGATTTCCATTAGAATCTCACGCTATAGGTCTCAGGACTAAGACTTCATTTTCCATTGGGCTCTCACGCTCAAGGTCTCAAGATCCAGGTTCTGGTCTCCACAGGTTCTCATGCCCCATGCATTTGTGCCCGATTTACCTAACCATTGTTGCATGTTTCAGAAATTACATTGTGGATATCATGTTGGTGATTCTCCATTTAAATTTCTAACACAAGGACAGGAATTTGGTTCTAGCATTGAAACTTTCCACTCCATGGGCCAACTACGTTGACCCGTGCAGTGAGGTGAAAATTGTTGGGGTTAAATTTAAATTTTTAACTTAAGTGAATCTCTTAATGCCACGTATAATTTAGCTTACGCAAATCTCGTAGCGCCACATGTAATTTAGCTTAGGAAAATCTCTTAGCGCCATGTGTAACTTAGTTTGATCATATAGGTTGACTCTAGATGGATTCAGATATGCTCTACAATTGTGTGGCTAACTTGACGGATAAGTCCACCTAGCCCGTGAACTCTTATCATCCGACGGAGTGGCCACGCTCGCAGGTATAGGATGGATTATCAGCTAAGTGGTCAGACAGACATGTAACAATAAAAAAGGGGCCACCTGATGAGTAGGCTTTTATCACTCGCTGGTGTGGCCAAAACGACGAGCACAAATGAATTATGGGTTAAGTGGTAGATACATAGGTAGCAGAACATGTTAGGTCACCTTCTCTTAAGCTATCAGTGATGATTGACGTGGCCACATTATTCAATGATGGTGGAACTAAGGGTCGCATTGTCAAGTCACGCAGCAAAAACGACAAGTAACTCGGTCCTCTTATCAAGGATCCATGCCAGCTAAGTCCCCTTAGTCTTGAAGGTGTAAAACGCTTCTACGAAGATTATGATTCCCAAATACTTGAAATGTCTTTATTTGAGCTTTGGCGCGAAACCTAAATGTTTACCCATCACATGTGATAGGTGAAAAATAGCTATCCACGATTCCTATAGAACACCAAAAGCATGTCGAAAAATTTAGAGACGTAGTAGCGCCAAGGCCGCTACAGTACAGTACATACCCATAAAGTGCCACAGCACCAAACGCACTACACACTGTACATACTCTGTAGCAAACTCTGCATCGGCATTTACTTGTCAAACAGCTGGCATGCATGAAAGACAAAGAAAGTGGGCAAAAAGTGCACTGATGCTTCGTTCTAAGATAACTATGATCTGGATGACTCGGTGTAACCGACCCGAATCTGACCCAAATCCAACCTGAGTCCGACCCATTAGAATGGATGCTTAACCCGATGTACTAATCCGAGTCAGGTAAAACTCTCTAAATTAATCTTGCACTCTTCGAAGAAAGGGTTCAATTCTGATTCCATTTTGCGTTTAAAATTGTTATATCTCAATTCCTTCGATCTTTCAAGTTTCATTCTATCTCTTCTTTCTCTAGATTTAGATCTTTTCCTTGGCCTCGAGACCTAGTCTCACTCTCTTTTTCGTCCATTTTCCCATCATTTCTTCATAAAAGATCTCTCTTTTTCCACTAAAGTACCATCTAAGTCTATTGATACGCCGTGTATCCATCCCTTTCTTTGGACCCAGCGTTACTTAACCACTTTTCTCCGTGTTTTTGGATTTTTTCTGGTTTCTGACCCCTCGGTCCCGTGGTCTTTTTCTTGTTTACTGAGTTGAGGGTCAGAGAGTCCTTGGAAAACATCCTACCATAGTGTTTTTCCGGACCTTCACGTTCTTACTACTTATGCAGGAGATTTTTCCACTAGTGGTTGGACCCACACACGGAAAAATTCCTAAAGTGAATACATTTAATCTTTCATTGCATATTGCCAATGTTTACACTTCTTACTATTATTTGCTTCTTCATAAGTCCTTGCCTCTTTGATAATTGCTCTTGGCAAAGCATAAGCAACACAATCTGAGTTTTTAGACCTTGAATGTCATGCCCCTATCCCAAGAATTCAGTAAAAATCCTAGCCTATTTCGCAAGGAAGCGTAATTGATCTCATTTTGGGGTAAAATGATCATTTTAATGGGCCGAAGAAACAGAAAAATTCAAAGAGAGAAAAAGCCCACTAAAATAAGCGAATGGACTGGACCTAATACATTATTTTCCCTCCCCTTAGCCCATAAGCCCAAAGCCTTGATCAAATCTCTAGACCTAAGTACAAAATAATCTAGCATTAAATCCTAGCTGACCGAATTTCTACGCTAATTATCGTTCAAGAAGAAATAAAGAATAAAACAGAAAAGGGAGGAAGTGAGAGAGATCGTAAAGAGAAGAGAGGAGGAAGGAGAAGAGAGAAAGAGTGAGATAGGGAGGAAGAGATATCGTTGAGATCGTGAAGGAAAGGAGAAGAAGCGAGAAGTGAGAGAACGAAAAGAATAGAAGAAGAAGCAGACATGAAGCTAAGACAGAGAGGTGGAGATGCAGTGGAGACGACGGTGGTGACCACTGTAATGACGTCGTTGTAACTTGTGGTGGTGCTGTGTTGATCATAGAGAGAAAATTCGGTGACACCATGGTGGAGGCAGAGCACAGAGACAACAATAGTAGAGAGGTGAATCAAAGAATGGAAGGAAAGAGGAAATTGGGTCAGTTTGAGGATGGCAACTTCGGGGCTTCACCAGCGGCGACTAGAATATTGAATGGGTTCACCGTCGGCACCACCATGACTAGCGAGTTCCCAGATTTTCAACGGTACCAAGACAGAACCCTAGTTAATCCTGAGGCACCATGTGGCCGTGTTTCTTCCAGCCCACGAAACCTGTTTCTCGCCAGTCCAGAAAGTCAACAGCAGCAGGAAAACTTAATTGTGGGTCTTGTTTCAATTGGTTTGGATGTACAAGTTGTCGTGGTTGGTTATGGGTCTAGGGAACGCAGCCACTGCTCCTCTGGAACCTCAAGCGAGACCTCAAGACGCTGCAACCTCCGTCCAAGGCCAAGGTGAAGAGTTTGGACTTGTGATCTCATGATACATATAGTGATTTGTTTCCTTAACCGTTATATGTTGACTTATGAATGGATTGCTTGAGATTGGATTGTGTGAATGAGATTAGAAGCATGAGTAGTTTATTAAAATTTGATGATAATAAGAGTAAGAATGATTTATTGAAGAGAAATGGTAAACTTAAGATTTAAGTTGCCTGCAATAGTGCAGGTACATTAATCCCATTGTAGGGCGGATTGTCGGTCTGTATAGTGCCAGTGAGGTTAGTTTCCATGCAGCTTGTAAACCAGGCTGACGAGTCGGGGTAGTGTGGGAGTCGAAACTCGCACAACTAAACTTGGTTAGGAAAAATAAGGGATTCGAAAACTTCTATGAAAAGAAACACAAGAACACAGATCCAAAGATGGTGTTTTTATTAAAGATATTCCAAAGAAAATAACAAGTGTTTGATACGTAAAATTGCGGATCCCTATTTCAAAGGGGTACATGTCTATTTATATAAGAATAAGTGGCCTCTTCCTAAACGATAAAGGAAAACTTCCTTATTCTTCGGGATTTCATTTCTTCTCGAGTTTGTCTAAGTTTGTTCGGGTGTGGACTTCTTACTTTCACTTGTTACCTCGGCAAACCAAACTCTTGTGGCTCGTTGCCTCGGCCCAACAAGATGTTGGGCTTGTTGCTTCGTTGGATCATCAGAGGCCGGCTCGTCGCCTCCTCGTCTTGTTGGGTTGCTGACAGTTTGGCTGGTCGCAGTCTCGCGCCTGTCTGGATCATCGCCGACATTTTGGCTCGTCGCCGATATTTTGGCTCGTCGCCGACATTTTGGCTCGTCGCCGACATTTTGGCTCGACGCCGACATTTTGGCTCGTCGCCGACATTTTGGCTCGTCGCCGACATTTTGCCTCGTCGCCGACATTTTGCCTCGTCGTCGACATTTTGGCTCGTCGCCGACATTTTGCCTCGTCGTCGACATTTTGGCTCGTCGCCGGCATTTTGGCTCGTCGCTGACATTTCGACTCGTCGCGGGCGTTTTGGCTCGTCGCCTACCGCCAAAGTTGGTTCGCCCCGTCAAAGCTTCCGCTGGATTTGGCTAGGGTCACCCCATTTGGCTAGGCCCAAAATCTTTACTTAGCTATTTTCAGCAGTCAATCTCGATGGGGTAAAACTTGACCCCAACAGTTAGCCCCCTCAGTGGTGATGATGACGAGGTGAAAGTTGGTCATCTCCGAGATTGACATCCGATACTTCTCTTACCTTGCCGAACCACTTTGGTGAATATGTTTGCCGAACCATTTTTGGCTCGCCATACTGTCGGGGTAACATTATTGCCGAGGTGTATGTTACCGAACCACACTGGCGAGTCATGTTTCTGAGCCATCTTTTTTTTTAGATGCTGCCGAGCTGTTTAGGCTTACGCTGTCGCCGAACTACTTTGGCATTTGCATTGCCGAGCCGTTTTGGCTCGCATTGTTGTCAGGTGACAGGCATGTTTTTCATATCTGTTTTGGCTCATCATGTTGTGAAGTTTCTTTAGTGATAATGTTATCGAATCATTCGGGTCGTCATATTATCGAATTGCTTGTTGTCTGGCTACTGAGCCATCTTTGGTTCGGTATTATTACCGAATTGCCTCGGCAGTTGATGTTGCTGTGTCGTCTGGGTTGTCTGGCTGCCAAGCCGTCTTTGTTTGGCGTACTACCGAGCCATTGTGACATGTTTCCGAGCCGTGTTGCTGAGTTTGATTTGTTTTGGCTCGGCAGCAAATACTGGCTCGGCAGCAAATACTGGCTCGGTAACAGAATATCTCCTAATCACAAATCATAACTTTATCGTGAAGCACAACCATTTTTGTTGGTTCCCAAGGCTGCGTGGTATCACGCACCGTATTTTAATCGTCTATATATTCAGAATCTTGCTCCACTTCTCATAACATACTTCTCCAAATTTCCGACAAGACAGGTAGCTCTCTTCTCTCTCTTCTTTTCTCTCTTTTTATATTTAAGTTTTGGCTAGGTTATTGTCGATTTCTTCTCTTTCGCCGCTGAATCTTTGAGTTTTCCGACCTAAACTCGAACGTGGTTCGACGGTTCCTTAATTTTTATTCATCCCATCTTTAAACTCCTCCGGCGACTTCTTATATTTTCCATTCCATCTTCATACTTCTGCGGCGAGTTAATGAATTTCCCAATCCATCATCATCTGGATCGCGGTGCTGCCCAAATCTTTCGCCTCTCTGAGCCAAAATTTCTCCAATTTTTGTTAAGTATTTAGCATGTTTCCGAGCCAAGATCTCTGATGTCGTGTACCGTCGAGCTGTAAGATTCTGTTGGTTCGGCAAACTCTACTTCACTGCTAGGTCGTAAGATGGTATTGTCTACTCAGGTTACCGAGCCAGTTGAGCCTGGTTCTCCACTTGGTCGGCTTCAGATCAATATCCCATCTTTGGTTGATGATGCTTCTAATCCGCTGAGGCAAGCTTGATACAGAAAGCCCTTGAAGAAATCAAAGCCTTGCCAACAGAGTATAGTCTTGACTAAGCCGAAAAGGTGCGGTTGGAGAGGTTGTTTGCGAGCCAACAAGCTAGCATATCGACGAGGCAAAAATCTAGAAAGAAAAAGGCTCCTAAAAAACAAGCCGGCCCACCTGGTTCGTCTTTGTGCACTGCAGAATCCCTAAAAGCATGAGGCATCGATTCAACATTAAAGAAGACATTGACTTGATTGTTCCTGCTCCAACAGACCGAGCCGAGGCTCCGCTGCCTGAGCATTTTACTCTCTATGAGAGTTTCTTTTACCAAAGTCTTTTATGGTTTCCAATTCCTCGATTAATCATTCATTTTCTGTCCAAGCATGGATTAGCGCCGAGCCAAATTCCTCCTCAGGGGATGCGTTACATGGTTGGGATCTTGGTTCGAAGTTACGAATGCGACGTGACTGTTCGCGTTTCGGATCTTCGGCAGTTCCTTGAATTTCAGAAGATTAAAAACTCCAAAACCTATTATATCTCTAATAAGAAGAAGAGAAAGATTATCGAAGGTTTTCGAAGCAAAGATAACTACTGGGGAAGCTACTTTTTCTTTGTTCCTATTAATGACGCCACGGTAGAAGTCGAATGCGTCCGTCATGTCAAGGCAGAGTGGGGAACAATTGGTGGGAGAGCCGTAGATTTTTCAGGAGATCTATCAGATGTTTATCTTGTTGCGAGCTGAACAATTCTTTTTCCTTGTTTTTGCAGTGGGGCAGATTCTTCCACATTTTCCAGAGGATACGCTTACTCTTCGGGACACGCTTGCTGCAGGGAAGTGTCACTGGGAAAATCATTTTTCCTTGAAGAGAGTGGAGAAAGCCCGAGCTATTTTTCCCGAAGTCAAAGTATCTGACAGCTCGGAATATGAATCTTTATCCCAGAATTTCAAGAAAATGTCATGGGAAAAAGACCAACGATTCGCGGTTGCGCGTGCTAAAAATCCGGTACATTCCGTTTTGTTTCCCATCCCAGTCTTTCACGACACTTTAGGTTTACTTCTTTTGTTAGGTCTCGACTTCTTCGCTATGATCTTCCCAGTAGTTCATATAGGAGCTATAGCCGTTTCATTCCTTTTCGTTGTTATGATGTTCCATATTCAAATAGCGGAGATTCACGAAGAAGTATTGCGCTATTTACCAGTGAGTGGGATCAAGGCTGTGGATTGTGAATCCACCGTGCGCGGGTTCAATTCCCGTCGTTCGCCCATCAATCAATAAATGGAACATTTGGTACGGAGACACAAGACAAACCTAGAAAGCTAGTTTTATGCAAGTCATCTCTAGGCTTTCAAACACATCCATCCAAGCAATTGGTATACGATAAGTTCTTCAGAGAGAGACTGGTAGAGAAAATGACAAGCAAGCACTGAAAGCCAAGGCAAAATGAGCAGCCAGCCAAGCCGCCGAGGTTCCTAACATGGTTGCTCATACCACCGAACCAACTACCGAGATGACAGGCCAAATGGATGCCAATGCGAAATAGAATTCTCCTTCCGAGACCCCAGCTCTTGATGCCGAAGAAAGGGAAGTTGTTTCGGCTCTTGTTTCGGCTGTTAGGCCTTCCGTTTCGGTTATATCTCAACATAATGAGGACAAAAGGTTGACTCCTCATAAACGTTCCGCCTCTAAAGCAGACGAAGGAAAAGCCAAGGAAAAGCAAGGGAGAATGAAGGATCCAAACCAATCTGTAATGACGAGGCAGCCTCGGTAACCCTCTTCTCAAAGGTTCGCTGCTCTAGAGACAGACTACCACCTCTCGATACGCTGTCCCATGGTGATATGTACACCGACATGTCGCTCCGAGGCACCAAGGTTTTTTTGGAGATTGCATAATTTGCTGAGTAAAAAGACTAAGTACTTAAAATATGTCTCCCTTTGGTCAGTTCATCGCATCCATCAACAAGATTGTTGCCGCCTTCGAGTAAGACGTGCGAAAAGGACAAGTGCCGGATCGAAGATGCCCGAAAGGATGCATCCTTCTTCAGGAGTAAGGTCGCCTAGCTGGAGAGTAACCATGCTGACGAGCTGGCAACTGCTTCAGCTCGAATTAAAGCCCTTGAGAGGGAAAAACCGTTCCTCAAAGATGAGTGGAACAAGGTTGGCAACTTAGCTATGAGGTTGGATCATTCTAAGAAAAAGAAGGCTGCTGAGGTTGAGTCTCTAAAATGGCAGCTCGCCGCCGCTCACGCCTTGCACAAGTCAAATGTGAAAAAGCCCAAAAGGCGGCAAGGTGAGAAATCGTGGGAAAGTTTCAGGGGCGGCTTGCTAAAATTGTAAAGAGCATCGACGAGCGAAGGTGGCAAAAGAGAAGGAACTCGATCTTGTCCAGGTTGACAGCAACCTACATATACTCGAGATTCTGCTGAAGGACGATGCACTAGCTCTGGACTCCGACGTGACGAAGTTGGCAGAATGGAGAGTCAACTTGGCCAATGCGAATGAGGAGTTCGAGAGGATCGATGCCGAGCTAAAGAAAGATTTGACACTTTCACTGGTTTCCTCTAGCTCTGTGGATTCTCTTCTTGGGAATGAACCAACGGAGAATGCAGCGACGAAAGCTGGAGTTACAGACTTTTTAGGCTCAAACATCGGCACACCTGGAGTTGCTAATCTTGCTAATGAAAAAACTTCCGAGTTAGAGCCTCCCAAATGATCTTTCTCTTACTGCTTCTTTGATTCGAACCTTTCATTTGGTATTTTGAACACAGCGCCTGGACGGCTTTATCCACTTAGTTTTTTTTATATGAATTATGGCCTTAGGTTTTGTAATAATCCCTGACTTTCGTTTGTTGGCGCAATGCCTTGCATCCTTGCCTGGATTTGTTCTTCAAGTTATTAGTTTGCTCTTGCGCTTTCTTGCTTGTATGCTTGTTTGTTTGCCTGTTTTGTTGTGCTTTAATGTGATATGTTGTGGACCAGCGTTTTTGAGAATAGTATGGTTGCTGGGTTTTGAGCACTTTATTGTCAGTTTTAGGTTTTGCGGTGTTCCGAGTTACATTTTCATTTTTTACGATGAAACATGTTTAAAATCTCATACTAACTGGTGGGTTTAGTATTATGCTTCCGAGATATTTATGACCAGTGTACCGAGAGGTGTTTACTGGGGTTAAGAGTTTATTTCGAGTTTTAAGACTTGCGAGTTTTTGACTTACGGGTCCCTCTCGAAGATAAACTTGTAAGAATATCATTCACGATATACCTTTCAGATATTAGTCCACGATATACCCAGTCAGAATTTATATAGCGCGCTTTTATACCCATGAGAGGGTGTTGGAGAACATTATTCCATATAGAAATAATGGTTAAATCCATAAAGGATGCAGTAGTTCGTCTGTTGTGGCCAGCAACAGACGAGATGATAAATATCCGTGAAGGATGTAAAGTTGTGATTTGTGTAGATTAAGTGACACGAGTTTGTGTTTGAAAGAGTTTAAAATCGTTGTTTTTGAGAACTGTAATGCGAAAGATCGTGTTTTCGAGACATGGGAGTATACATGTATATGTACCCACTCTCCCCCCCCCTTTTTAGGGAGGGGATAGCTGAACCCATCCAAAGATGAGCTTCCTACATACTCTTTTCAGGGATCAAGCCGTCCCGTAGTTCATGTGAAGTGTCTTAGTGATAGTACTTCTTTAGGTGTATTGCGTTCCAAGACCTCGGTATCGGAACGTCATACATGTTAGCGAGCTCGTACATTCCTGGTCGGACTACCTTGGTGATTTTGTAAGGCCCTTCCCAGTTTTCTCCTAGCTTGCCGGCGTTTATTTCGGCTGTGTTATGACGTTGGAGTTGTAATATTTAGTCGTCGCCTGCTGGTAGTTTTGAATCCATATCAAAGCTTGGTATCGTCGTTCGTTTATCAAGTCCAATTCGTCGAGTAACATGAGATGATTCAGTCCTTCCTGCCCTGAAAGAAGTCTGCGGCGGATTCCGAGAAATTCCACTTCGGTGGAATTACGCATTCTCCACCGTAGACAAGGGCGAATGGTGTTTCTCCGGTGGCTCGTCGTGGAGTCGTCCGGTGTGACCATAATACTCCTTCAAGCTCATTCACCCAGCGTCCCTTTTTTGCGTCAAGGCGTTTCTTCAGGCCATCAAGGATAGTCTTGTTTGCTGCTTCAGCTTGTCCGTACCCTTGTGGATAACGTGGCGTAGACTTGCTGAGCCGTATATTCCATTTTTCGCAGAACGCTTCGAATTTTGTAGAGATAAACTGCGAACTAATATCGGTGATAATTTCGTATGGGACTCCGTGCCGGTATATGATATTTTTCCAAACGAAATGCTCGACTTGGACGTCCTTTATGTTAGCGTAAGAATCTGCCTCGACCTATTTGGAGAAGTAATCCGTCAATACTAGCAGAAATCTCTTTTGCTTAGAGCTATTAGAGGTCCGACAATATCCATTGACCAGCGCATGAAAGGGTAGGATGCCGAGATTGATGACAGCAATTCGGTTGGTTGGTGAATCATCGGTGTAGTGACCCCGGTAAGCGGTAAGAAGATTTCTGATGGGAAGGTATGAAATCTTGAAAGATCAAGGAAGAAAGACTTAGGAAAGTCTCAAGGAGCTTGGACGAGAGTTTTGGTCGAGAAAATTTGTTTTTGGGTCAAAGGAATCTGACTTTGGGTCGAAGAAATAGATTTTTGGATCGAGACGATGTACCGTGGATAGATCATACCACGGATGACCCATCGATCGAACCACAACAGCCCAGGGTCGTGAATCCGCTTCATGCATGGGCAGGTATGTGTCGGACACTGGTTCGACCTAGGCTGGTAGTTGGACGTGTGTCGACAGCAGAACCACCCGGGTGATACACGGCAGTCTGGTATACATGTGTGTTGACAGCTGGGTCGGTGTGTCGGAATCATGGCCGACATTTTCCCTTGATTTCTAGATTTTGGTCGGTAGGATTTGCTATATATATACCTACTCCCTTAGTCATTGTGGTATCCGAAACCCTTAGTAAATTGCTGCCGGTTTACACACAGACAGTCCGTGGGTCGTGAAGTGTGACTGTGGGTCGAGATTTTACCACCCGTGGGTCGAGTTTTTCCAGTCTGCGGGTTAGGTGGTGGATCGAGAGTGTGATCCATCTGGGCAAGGAAAGTGAGTCGGTAAGCCTTTGGTTAGGTTTCTCTGAGTTTTAGTTGATCCCTATGTAAGTTAGCGTTTCGTTTAGCCTCAGGTGGTGCAAAGCATTCGAGGAGCTAAGTGTGACGGGTGGATCAACCTAGGAACCTCCGAACCAACCTGTGAGTTTAGGGTGACGTGTGGTGATGAGTAGATCAGACGTGAATCATTGTGTTTGAGCGCCTAGATACCTTGAATGGAACTAGGGTAAAACGGTTTGATTTCTCATGCATGGATGATGATTTGTGGTAATATTAAGCTTGTGTGAGGTTCTTGGTAAATTAGTTGAATATACTAAGTTAAAGCTTGATTATGAATGCGTGTTAAATGCATGGTGAATTGCATAGTATTGTGTGGTATGAATACGCATGATGGAATTGTTTATGTGAAGATGTGTGTGATAATTCGTATAGGATCACGACTATTGTTGGTAAAACATGGTCTCGGATGTGATTAATACTTATTATGTGTGAATGTGTGAATTATCTCGTATAGGATCATGACTAGTGCTCAATATGCATAGTCATGGATGTGATTAATACCAGATATGTGTTGTGGTGATAGAAGTTATTTGCATGTTATCGTTAGATGCATGCATGTTAATAACTTAATGAATGTGAGGTGGTAAACGTTCTTGGGCGAAAGTCGAGGTTAACGGCTGGGAGGCTATGGGATAACCTGCGCGAACCATGGACGTGACTCTGGGTCGCTCCCAGAGAACCATAGAATATGCATGATGATGCATCGAGGGTTCAAGAGGAACCAGAGTTTGGTATGCGGGCCTTTGTGGCCGGCCATTCCATGTGAGGGGTACCGAGAATGGCGACGTACCGCAAGGCCTTATCGAATGTGAAATGAGTTGCATTGCATATAGACTTGGTAGTAGTAATCAAATGATTGATTACTTGGTTTGTGGTTTACCTTGTCTTGATTGTTGGCGTGTGATTGAATGATTGATTGATGATTATTTGATTGATGATTGTTTGATTGATGATTGTTTGATTGATGATTGATTGATTGTGTGATGATTTGTTAATTTGGGGTTGGGATGGGAATGTTTATGACTGTTAGAAAGACCCGGACTCACTAAGTAATCTTAGATTACTTACGACCCTATTTGTTTTACAGGTGAACTTAGCGGGTAGACTTGGGGAGCACAGCTGGGACTTAGGAGCATCGGCAGTAGTTTTGCTTTGCCTCTTTGTAAAATATGACTTTATCTCGATAATATCGTTTTGAGCTAATGGCTCTCGGGCGAATAAGTAAAGATCTTTTGAATTGTATTCTAAACCTAAGTATTAATCTATGGAAGTATTTTATTATTACTTGGGTTTCATATGATACAAGTCTAGTCCAGACGGACCAAGCATTTACCTAGACCCGGGTTGGCAAGCCTTAGGTCTTGATAAATGGGAAAAGTGTCCAAGGATAGTTGGTCTCGAGGCTCTAGATTCATTCTAGAGACTTAGGACCAACCGTTCGCGGATGCGGTTGTGATATCTACGGTTGGACGGTATGGGACGCTGATCGGGGGTGTTACAGTCGGGGCATGTCATTGGCACTTTTCGCACTTAGCGACTAACTTCTTGCAGTCCTTCACCATAGTCGTCCAGTAGTAGTCGTGACGTTTGATCTTGATTGCCAAAGCTCTTCCGCTGGAGTGATTGTCGCATGATCCGCTGTGGACTTCTTCCATAATTTTTCTAGCCTCAACGCCTTCAACACAGGCCATCAGCGGTCCTGAGAATTTCCACTTGAAGACATTTCCGTCTAATAGAACGTATCGAGCAGTTTGAGCTCTGAGTTTTCGGGCTGCCCATTTATATGATGGTACCTCGCCGTCCATGATGTATATGCGGATTTCTCCCATCCATTCTTTTTCGCATTCGTACTCCGCTTCTATTGTTCGTGGGTCTTACTCCATTTCGACTGCTCCATCTTCGGCTGGAAGATCTGTGTTGGGCTCCTCCTCTACCTCAATTGTTTCGTCTTCAGCCGAAGGCCACTCATTTTGGTCTTCCTCTATAGTGGTGGTGTTAGCATCGCCTTCTTCTATGACAATTCTCTAGGATGTATCTTTGGCTTGACTGGCTGTTTGGACACGGGTAACTGCGTTCACAGCATCAGAGAGATTGATGCTTGGGTGTTTGATGAATTCTACCGGGATTATCCTTTTTAGGTCCGGATCGGAGGTACATGCGAGTGCCGCTAGCGCATCTGCCAAAGTGTTTTCCCCACGCAGTATTCGTGTCAACGTGAATTCTTCGAACTGTGCACTTAGTTCCTTGACGATTCTCAGATAAGCCTCCATTCGATCATCTCTGGCTGTGTACTCGCCGCTGACTCGGTTGACCACCAGTTGTGAATCACAGTAAGCATGGATATGTGAAACCTTGAGTCCGTGAGCGAGTCTCATTCCTGCGATTAAGGCTTCGTACTCTGCTTCGTTGTTGGATGCGTTAAAACCCAAGCGGAATGATTGTTTGAGGATTTCGCATTTTGGAGAGGTTAACCGTATTCCTACCCCAGATCCTTATGTTTATGATGATCCATCTGCGTGGAGCTTCCATACTATGCTTGGAGCTGATTCGTCTATTTCTTCTTCTGGGAGTTCTATCAGGAAATTTGCGAGGACTTGAGATTTCGCGCAGGTTCGGCTCCGATACTCGATGTCGTATTTGCTCAGCTCTATTGCCCACTTCGCCAATCTTCCAGACTCGCTAGGACTATGCAGGATGGATTGGAGAGGGAAAGTAGTCAAAATCACAATTGAATGTGATTGGAAGTATGGTCTTAGCTTCCGGGCGGACATTATTATAGACAATGCAAGTTTCTCCATCTGCGGATATCGGGTCTTGGCATCGGTGAGAGATTGGCTGACGCAGAAAATAGGTTTCTACTCGTTGCGCTCTTCTCGGATGAGTACTCCGTTTACTGCTGTTGCAGAAACAGCCGTGTAAAGGAATAATGGTTCGCCTTCCACTAGTTTCGTAAGTACTGGAGGACTGGCTAGGTATTATTTCAGCTGCTGAAACGCCTGTTCGCATTTTTTTGTCCATTCAAACTTTTGTTGCCATGCAGAGTATCGTAGAAAGGCAAACACTTATCGGTTGATCGAGAGATAAACCGATTCAGTGCGGCGACCCGTCCTGTCAACCTCTGGACTTCGCGCTTTATTTTCGGCGACGCCATTTGTATGAGCACGTTAATCTGCTTCGGGTTGGCTTCAATTCCACGGTGAGTGAACAGGTATCCAAGGAACTCTTCGGATGTCACCGCAAATCCGTACTTGGTCGGTTGAGCTTCATGTTATGCAGGTTCAGTTGCTCGAAACACTCTTCTAAATGAGTTACGTGATCCTTTTCTTCCAAAGACTTCACCAGCATGTCGTCTATATAAACTTCCATCGTCTTCCCGAGTTGGTCGGCGAATATTCTGTTCACTAATCGCTGGTAAGTTGCTCCGGCATGTTTGAGACCGAATGGCATTACTTTGTAGCAGTATATTCCGCGATCCGTGATAAACGATGTCTTCTCTTGATCGTTGGGGTTCTTTAGGATCTGGTTGTATGGAAAAAGCATCCATAAATGAAAGGAGTTTGTTGCCTGCTGTAGCTTCTACCAATCGAGAGATATGTGGAAGCGGGAAGCTATCCTATGGGCAGGCCTTGTTTAGGTCGGTGAATTCCATGCACACACACCACTTTTCGTTCTTCTTCTTTACGAATACAGGATTAGCGAGCTAGTCCGGACATTTTGCTTCGACTATTGATCTACCGCGTAGTAACTGTTGGGGTCAGATTTTACCCCTTGAGAATCAACGATTGAAAATGACTAAGTATGAAAGAGCGTTGGCAACTAGATCCCTAACCGCGGCTCGGTTCCCCTAACCGTGATTGATGGAGTCGGATCAGGATCCCTAACTGTGAAGAAATTGGGTTAGGATCCCTAACCGTAAAGGTGTTGGATCGGGGTCCCTAACCGTGAAGGTGTTGGATCGGGGTCCCTAACTGTGAAGTTGGATTGGGATCCCTAACCACGGAGGAGTTGGATCGGGATCCTTAACGACGGAGTAAGAGTTGGGTTAGGACCCCTAACCGTGAAGGTGTTGGATCGGGGTCCCTAACTGTGAGTTGAATCGG